>JANHMN010000002.1:82034670-82057421 GCA_030674055.1 Rhabdomys pumilio | reverse complement strand
AGAGAGAGAGAGAGAGAGAGAGAGAGAGAGAGAGAGAGAGAGAGAGAAAGTCTAGACACAAAAGGGTCCAAGCCCTCCCTGGCCACGGGCAAGCCAACAGGTCTCCTATGTACCATCTTACCCTGCCGCCTGGGAATGAGGTGCTAGTCTCCCCATCTCTAAGTTACAGTCCACTGTCAAGGTCACAGCTTGCAAACAATAGTGAGGCTGGGTGGAATTCAACTCTTCTCTCCAAAGCAGTCTTCCTGAGCACAAGGTTGCAGCACAGGACCAAAGGTTTGGCCCCCAAACAGCCTAACAGTAAGTCCTTATCATTCAGTACAGGACAAGGCAGCAAAGGAAGAGGCTTCTCAGAGGACCTGGACCTACAGCTGGGGAGCACTGGGGAGCCAGAGAGTGTTCTACACAGAAGAATGTCACTTGCCCCTTCAGCTCAGAGCCTCCTCTCCTTACTTACCCTCTCCTTCTGTAGGATCCTCCGAAAGCCTGAGGCTTATTTATCAGGTAGACAGCTACCCATATGCTCCTACAATTAACATTTCCCCAAAGCCCCTCCTCTGTCTGGCATGTCTTCTGTGATATACCGTCTCAGCCTCTAGAGCCACCTGAACAAGCATCCACCTTGACGCTGTGCTGAAGGCCGGGAGACTCACCAAGCCCAATAGCAGTGCTACAAGGCCTGCCATAACAGCCCTGGGTCTAAATCCTGGTTAATGCATCACTAACACCACAATGTCACCAACTCTCAAGCACACTAAGTGTGCCTAGCCCTTGCTGTGTCCTGTGTACTGCTGCCTGACCTTCAGCCTCAAGCCTTCTCCAGACCTAAGGACCCTCCTTCCAAGAAAGGCCTGAGGTGGGCAGGGACGAGGGCTCCTGGGCAGCTAGCTCCAAGCCCACTGAGGAAGAAAAAGGATGAGCAAAGAGAGATGGCTCAGTTGATAAAATGCTTGCCATGCAAGCTGAAGGACCTGAGCTCAACCCTCAGAGCCAAACGGCCAGGCATAATGACCCAAGCTTCTTCTTTTTTTTTTTTTTCTTTTTTTTTTTTTTCTTTTCTTTTCTTTTCTTTTTTCTTTTTCGGTTTTTTGAGACAGGGTTTCTCTGTGTAGTCCTGGCTGTCCTGGAACTCACTCTGTAGACCAGGCTGGCCTCGAACTCAGAAATCTGCCTGCCTCTGCCTCCCAAGTGCTGGGATTAAAGGTGTGTGCCACCACCACCCGGCATGACCTATGCTTCTAACACCAACACTCGGGCTCCAGTCAGGCCTACCTGGTGAGTCCCAGACTAATTAGAGACCTATCTAAAAAAACAGCGGACAGCTTCTAAGGAATGACACCAAAGATTAACTTCTGGCCTCTACATACACAACACACACACATGTACACACACATGTACCCACAAGCATGAAGACACATACACAGAGCGGGGGGATCACACTAACAGACCCTTCCACTGCTCCTGCTGACCCAGAGAATAATCTTCCCATACTGAACTGAGCAGAGCTGTGAAGCCCCTGAGCTATGGGTTTGGAAAACCGTATGTGTCCTTACTTGATATGAGGCAAGACTTTGGGCTTTAGTTTCCCCCACTGTAAAAGGGTGGAGCTGGAGTGAAATGGGAGTGGGAACACCTACAACACACAGACCTGTTTCCTCACATGGCTCTGTTGTACCTGACCCTGGTCCCAAACTCTTGGTCTCTGGTGGATGTTTGTTGAGTGAATAAATGAATTCAACTGTGTTTATTATCCATGCGAGGTGGCAGGTGCCCTATAGCTGGAAAGTTACATACATCCAAGGTCAATGCTGGAAGCAGGACTTAGGACACAGAAGTCTCCTCCTGTCTGGGACACACACTTGGGACCTACACACTGGAACCAGGTACAGACTTGAACAAGGGTTGGATAGAGGAGAGACAATATTCCCATTACTGGTTGGCAGGGATGACCAAAAAGACCCACTCCTCAAACTCATCTCCTGGGACTCCCACCTACCCAGCCTATACCCGTAATCCTTGGCCCTACCCCACCTCTTTCCTCAGTCATTCCATTCTGCCTAGTGGGTACACTCTGGGCTACAAAGCAAATCCAGAAGCCTCAGCACAAGGAAATGCCCATCAAATGGAGAAATGACCCAAGATCTGAGGGCCCAGTGTCTATGGAACTGAGCAGGATAAGGTATCCCTCTGACATGGCCAGTAGTGCTCAGGAGGGAGGGAGACAGGGAGCGACTTCAGAACAGGGGTAAGGAAAGGTCCAATAGCCTTCTTAGAGGAGGGGCATCACAGCTGGGGTTGAGGCGTCTGTAACAGGGCTGTGTGAGCTCTGAAATGTGTGGTTCAAGGGAGAACTAGCTCAGGCAGGCTGGGATGTGCCAGTCAGACCCAGAGGGCAGTGGAGGCAAAGGACAGAGGCTTCCATGGGCACTGGCAGTACAGTTGGGAACTGGGAGTAAAACTGGTCAGGTTCCAGGCTAAAGTGGCAGTTCATGGGTCAGGACCAGACAGTTCTAAATGGCAGCTCCCTTCTATCCTCTCCTCGTTCAGAGGCCATAGGACAAGTCACCAAACCTCTCAGAGCCTCGGTTTCCCTCACTAGCTTCCAAAAAACTTTTTACTGCTGGGATCTCAAGGGGATGGTGAACATGGTAAACCCACAGAGACCTTGTCTGACGGGAGGGGCTGTTCTCCCTCAGGCTCCCAGCTCAGGCTGAGAGGGGAGACTCAGCAGGCTCCTGCCCTGCGGAGGGGCTTTGCTGGGTTTCCACCCACTCCTGTCCAGGACTGAAGGAAGGCACCCAAGGCTAGATGTGAGTCCCCTCCCCTAGGTCTGCTAAGTTACCTACGTTTTCACTCTTGCAACGCCCCAGACTCCTCCCCTGTGGTGGGTACTACCTGGACTAGCAGGCACCCAAGACAAAGGACTTGAGGAGTCCTTGTTACCCCGACAGACAGTCCTGGCACTGGAAGATTCTCAGCCCATTCGCCCATCCCCCACCAAGGGCATCTGGAGCAGATGGGAAGCCCCTGCTCCTGAAGCAGACTCATTCCCACCCTCACACCCCTCCCAGCCCAGCCACCAGCTAACTAGGACCTCCCCCTCCAATCTGGGGGGTGGGGATGAACAGCCACAGTCAAGGACTGTGTCTGCCCAGCCTGGAGACGCCAAGAGGAAGGTGTCCCAGCTGCAGTGCCAGAAGGGTCACCCAGATTCAATCTCTGGACTCCCAGGGGTCCAACCAGCTGTAAGTGAGGCTTCTAGAGACCTTCTTAGGAGGGCCTCCAAGCCCCAGGGCAGGAATGGGGAGGAAGGCAAGGCCAGGCCTAACCCCTCATCTCCCATCTCCCATAGAGAGGCGGGGTGAGGCAGCAGTAAGGGAAAACTAAGCAAGGGGCCCAGGGCACAAGGCCCTAGCTATGTCCAGACTAGGAATCTGGCTGACACGTCTCTCCCATTTTGAGTCTTGGTCTCCTCGCTTATCAAGTTGGGATAAATTAGTCTCTGTCACAGGTTTGGCAATTACAGGTGAGGATACACACCTTTGTCAGGTTAGTCAGGCAAGTGGAAGGCATGTATGCTGGTTGGAGTTTTCCCAGGGGTCCTCAGGAAGGAATTAGTACTACCCCTCAACACTGCTCCACTGCTGTCCCAACCTGACCCACGGGAGAACTTCTGCCATTTTTATTAGCCAGAGTGAGTAGGAGGGATGGTTCTGAGAGGGTGGAAGATGCGGGTGGGGGCAGGCAGACGGTCAGGCTCTACCCTGCAAACACTTCTTCCCATTAGCACAAGCAGGCTCCGTCCTGCTCTGAGAACAGCAGAGACACTTGTTAAAAATGCCCAGTTCCCAACCTGGCCACACTTGTGTTAGAATTCACCAGAGTGGGGCCCGGTGCAGCCATCTAAAAAAACAAACAAACAAACAAACAAACAAAACAACACTGAGTAAGCAGCTGTGTCCCAAGCCTTGCTGGGGCTGTAGTCCACACTCCAACTGGCAGCAAGCTGGAACAGGGGTGGGTGTCGGCCATCACCTGGCTCTGGTGTCCTGAGAGGTGGATTTCCATATGCACACTTGGATTCTAACTCAGTGTGAGGACACACCACAGCTCCTGAGGGAAGAGACTTCTAGGCAGAGGCTGGAGAAACCCAATGCTCTGTGTAGGCCCAGAGACCCTTGTGTCAGCTAAGAGAGAGTACCTTACTGCTTAGCACACACCCATACCAGCCATAGGGTCCCCACCATCCTTGAAAAGAGAAAGAGCTCTCCCACTCAGTAAGGATATAAAGATAGCCTCCAAGGTGGACAGTGAAGTGATTCAGAGGTAGCCTTGGGAAAGGCTTAGCCCCTCACTCTGCCCTGACTGAGAGTCTCTCCTTTGGAATCCAAATCTCTCATTTGGGTAAAGGGCCCAAGCACTCCTCCTGAATGGTAATTCAGCTTCCTCTGAATTACTGAAGGAAATGGGAACCTTCAGTGGATCTTGGAGAGGCACATGAGGCTGGGGGAGCAAGCCAGGAACATAGCACATGCATGCGCACATACACACACCCCAAATGCCTCCCCAAGAGCGGAACTGCAGGCCCCAGCCTCAACATCTGGTCCCCCATCCACAGCTGTTACCCTTCTCCTCCCTCATTCTGGGATTGCCCCAAACCCTGCCCAGCACTGGCACCACCCTCTCCCATAAGTGGGAAATTCAGATTCCAGGAGAGTCCAGCTGGGGAGACGGAAATGTACATGGGAAAATGTCATGAGGAAAAACACATTCTTCCCTCCACACCGAAACCAGCACAGACCCTGGAACAATTTAGGTGGCCAGTGCACCCTCCCACTATACAGGGCCATGGCTGAGCCAGCCTTGGAGGAGAGGCTGAGATCCAGAGGTGAGGTCCAGCTTCCCTCCAGGCTCTGAGAAGCCCCTGGCAGACCTTTGTCTGCCTTGTGTCCAATTCGCCCTCAGCCCCTCACTCCCATTCCCACTAAGGAAAGATGGCTAAAGAAGAAACGGCTACAACTACCCTTTTGCAGCTGAGTTTTTCAGAAACAAAAGCTTTGGGGAGCGAGGTTTCCACGATTGTTTAAAATGAGGTTTTGGGATGTCTGTGGCATCCAGTTATTCATTCTGGCTCCACCCACGGATAATTGAGAGTTGGCTTTTGTTGGACATATCCTTTCTCCCTGCCCCCACCGACATGCCAGCCTAGTGCTAGGACTCAGAAATCTCACATTGCCTGATCCTAGGTTTTACAGATGAGGAAACTGAGGCCTGGACAGGGGAAGAGCCAAGCCAAGGAACACTCAAAAGCTGATGGTTGTGCCAAGATTTGAACCCAAGACACAAAAAAGGGTTTCTTGGCCTAGCGCTTTTCCCCATTCACCCTACACACAGATTGTGTCCTGGATCCAGCAAGTCCCTTAAAGGCCACTGACCCCCAAAGCAGTAGTGCCTGGAAGTGGAGTGACTCATTGTCTGGCTTCCCACCCACCCCCAATCTAGGAGGGAGGGCTGGCAGGTGTCCCTGCATAGAGAGCCAAGAGCCGGCAGAGTTGCCCCAGGGGGCCTGGGCTAGGGTCACTCTGGGGCCGGAGAGACCCAGCTGGAGGGATTTAACACCAAAGGTCAGGGGTCACAGACAGGGAAGGGCAGGCAGGCATAGGGGGTCAGGGGGTCAGCACTAATGGTAGCTCCGGAAAGAAGGGGGAGGGGGAAAGTCTAAAGATACAGTGCTGCTTCCAAGGGTTCCCCACCCCACAAAACCAAAGCCTGGCACTGCCTCCTGCTTGACTGATGGCAGACAGGGACATATTAAGCTGGGAGTGGGTTCTGAAATGGGCTAGACAGGAGCTAAGCAAAGGGTGTCTTAGGAGACCCCTCCCCCAGTGCAAGCCAGGGCCAGCTGAGAGGCCCAGCCTAAGCCCAGAGGGAAGAAAAAAAGGAGAGAGAGGGCTCTGAGGTCACTAGAGAGGGATGTGTGGGCTGGGGCTGGGACAGCTGTGGTGCTGTGCCACCAGAGTGAGGTCTGGGGAGAGGTGGGCACACTGAGGAGCCAGTTTTGCAATCCCTGAGCCCAGGGGCTTCAGAAAGCTAGCAAAGCTAGGAGTTGTCTCCCTAGCCATGGCTCAGCCCCACCTTCCTTCCTGGGTGCCAGGACAGCAGGAAAGCAGCTGTGCAGGGTGCCTGCCACAGAGGACCAAGACGCAGGCCCTATCCCTGGCCAGACGAAGACCCATGGGAGCTCAGGTCTTGGTAGGGCCACTGGCTGGCCTGACTGCCCCCTTGGTGTCAAGCATTCCCTCTAGAGCCAAGATCTTGGGCTGTGATGGCTGGGGGCCCAGGGCTCCTCCCAGCATCCCTTCCAGCTTCCCAGGCCCCAGGGCAGGGCCGGGCAACTCCCTGCAACCAGTGCTTCCCTGCCACCCTCTGGCTGGGCTGGGCGGTCCCTCCTGGAGAGGCAGACGGGCAGCATGCTGCCCTGCTGTGGCCTGAGTACCCCACTGGGTAGGGCAGTGTGCCAAAGCGTCCAGGTGCCAGCCTAGATTCCAGCCCCGTCCCAGGGGGCCTGCGGGGAGGTGCAAGCATCGTCCTGGTAGGAGGGGGATGCACCTGCCTCGTCCCCTCTTCTAGACCCACCCTTAGGATGCAATCACTCACCCTCTCCATCCTGCCAGGTCCCTCACCTGCTTCTATCTACCCTTCTTCATGAGTGGACCAAACGGTAGATAGTACTCCAACTCCTAATGCTGAACCAAAGGACGCCCCCCTCCCTGCCTTCCCCAGGGCTTGTTAAGAGAAGGACTTTCCCCAGAAAGCGAGGGCACCTTTCAAATAACCTGAGCTCACCAGTGAGCAAAGGCGGCTGCCAGATGCCCCATACAACTTCATACCCGGGCTTCGGGTGGACCCCTCTCACCTCGCAGAGCACCCCTACTGAGGACGCCCAACTTCCCCACTGAAGTTTGCGCCCGCCCCGGGCCCGGCCAGTTCAGCTCGGCCCCCAAACAGAAGGAGGGAAGGAAGGAGAAAAGACAGTGAGATCGAAGGACCCAGCCAGGGAGCCGGAGAGAAAGGGAGCGCGCAAAACCAGCGAGCGCAGGGGCCTCAGCGAGGGCTCACAATGGCCCGGAGTGAGGCGCGGACGCGGGAGGGGGAGGCGACCCTCGGGTTCCGCGGCCCCACACAGCAGGCAAGTCCCTGGCTCGGTCCGCGTCCTCCCGGCGCGACGCCCGGGGGCTTCCTACCTCGTCTGCCGGGCTGACTGGCTCCGGCTATGGGTTCCGGCGGTCGTGGGGCAGCGGGGAGCAGGCGAGGGGGAGGGCCGGGGCGGGCGGGGGCCGGGGCGCGAGGCTCACGGGGCACGGGCTCCCCTAGCGCGGCCGCCCGGCGCCCGGCCGCTCCGCCACATCTGCAGCTCGGGGCAGGGAAGGTGGCCGCGGCGGCCCGGCCGTGCGGGGATGTCTTTGCAAGGGAGGGAGGAGAGAAGAGGAGGGAGGGGGCGGGAGGAGGGACTGGCGGCCGTGGAGGAGGGCGAGAAGGAGGGGCGCGGGGGGCGGCCTCCCTCCCTCCCTCCCGACTCGCTCGCTCCCGCCCTCCCTGCAAACCCCTCTCACTATTGCGGCCCCAGGCCCGGGGCGCCAGCTGCCAGGCGGAGCGTGCGCGTGGGGGGGAGGGGGGCTGGGCCGGGGGAGGGGAGGAAGGGCGGACAGCCGCAGGAGCGGGCACCGGGAGGGAGGGGGAGCGAAGGAGGGAGCCCCGCCGTAGCAGAGGCGCGCGTCCTCCTCCACTCCCCTCTCGCCGCCGGCCGCGGTCCCGCCCCCAGCCCGAGGGCAGCGCTAGGACAAGGCCTGGGGGGCGGGGGGAGGGAGAGCTATCCCGCCCCTGGGGAAGCCTGGGAGAGGGGCGGGCGCGCCGGCCCGGAGGAAAAGCCCCAAGGACCGGGAAGATGGAGGCGGCCACAACGGGCAAGGGGCGGGGACCCTCCCCTCCTCCTGCGGGGTCACCTTGGCCAGGGCCCCGCGGCCCTTGGCAGCGGCGGAGGTGGTAGAAATGCCTCTCAGAAGCCCTGATTTCCCCGCCCAGTCCAGTTCCAGGAACGCGCAGGCAAAGGCCTTTTCGATTCCGACAGGTTCGAGGCCACGCTTCCCTCTTCCAGCTTTACCTTGTCTTCAGCCTCAATTGCCCTCCTGGTGAAATAAGCACAAGGCCTGGCCACAACCAATCCAGGATTCCGTTATCTTGGTGACAGCCGCCTGGACAACCTAGGTCCCCCAATCTGATCGCTGCCGGGGTCATCGCACTTGGGGTCAGTAAGTTCAATGAGTTGGTCACTGAAAAGTGGATGTAAATCAGCAACGCTTGCACACCCGCAGCCAAGCTGTTTCCCACCTTTTCCTGGGAAGCTCAGACTTGGCGTTCTTTAGTGTTTTCTTTGGGCGATTCCTGAGTCCACGCCTAGTATCTTTTTACCTGTCGGCTGTCTGGTGACAAGTCTCAGTTCAAAAAGACAGCCCTCCTGATCCGAAGCTGGACTTGAACACAGGAAAGGAAAAGGCACTTCAAAGTCAGCATCTCCAGTAGGTGAAGTGCTGACCCAGCTTGGAATTCTGTTTTCATTCGGGCATTTGATGCCTCGGTCTGCGCCAGAGCAACATCAGGACGTGAGTCTTGATCACGGGGCATCCCCATCCCCAGGCACTGCTCTTGGCACGCTCTCCTGGTCTGGTGCGAAGGTAGGCACATAATTGGTGCTCCTGACAGGGTGATCAAATGGATACATAGTGCTCTTAACTGATTATGTAGTCATGATGGGTGCTTCGATTTGAATGAAACACATAGTAGGTTTTTATGTTCTTTTAATACACGAAAGGGATTTAGGAAGGACAGTTCACTAGGAGTAAGGTGAGGATAATGCCCCCCCCCCACCCCATTTCCCCTGTGTGGATTATGTCGTAGTGCTGCCGGGTTAAACATTAGCTGGCAGATGGACCCGGGGAAGGCCAGCTCTGGGACCCAAAGCTTCCAGGAGGGGGGCTGTTAAGGGCCGACTCTGGATCCTTCCACTATCGGAACATCTCTAGAGTCTGAGGCGAAGGACTGCAAAGCGCCCTCTCCCGGCATCTTGAATCTGCAATTCAGTTCTGTTAACCTGGCCCCAGTGCAGTATTTTACCTAAGCTGACTGCAGGTGCTGAGACACATCCGTACCGTGGCTGACTAGTATAAATCTATTTAATAAAAAGGAAAAGGAAAAAGCTTATTGAGGGGCTAGGGGTATATCTGCAGTCGTACAGCACTTGTTCCTAGTTCCAGCCCTGATCCCAGGAAAAAAGTATCAAGTGTTTGTGGTTCGCCAGGGACTGTGTAATTTTAGAGACAAAAGGCCAACAACCCCAGCTTAGGAAAACTTGGGCCTAAGAAACTTCACTTCAGAATGTTTTTCTTTGTTTTGTTCCGAGGGAGAATTCAGACTCAGAATCCTGAAGGGTTGGTGGCAAATAATAATGACCCTTCCTCTCTGAAATCTGGAAACATGGAGGTACACTTAATATAGACTAGAGATCCCTTAGATGTCAAGCCTGGTCCAGTTCCAGGACCTAACTAGTGTCCTCATAACTACTGAGAGAAAAAAAAGTTAGCAAAATTTGGATATTTTCTACAAAACCAACAAGATTAAAGACAAAAGCCTGAAATCCCAGCACTTGGGAGGATCACCACAAGTTCGAAGTCAGCCTGAATTACATAATGAATTCCAGGGCATCCTGGGCTACAAAGTGAGATCTTATCTTCAGCATTCAAAAAATAAAGTGTTCGAAGCCAGCCTGGTTTACACAGCAAGTCCCAGGACAACCAGGGCCACATAGAGTGAGCCTACCCCAGAAAGCAAAGCTAAGTAAGTCAGTAAATAAAGAAGACTGAAGAGAGACTGCTAAACTAGGTATGGTAGTGTGTTAGGCCTCGATCCATGCAGCTGTTCCTCAGGAGGCTGAGCCAGGAGTATCTGGATTTTAAGGCTGGCTGGGGATACAAAATTCTATCTCAAATACCACTTCTTTCTCTGTACATTTTCACTGTATTCCCAACAACTTCAAGAATGGGTCCCATTATTCCCATTTTACAGAAGTGGAAACTGAGGCAAAGGGACATTGGCATAGCCAATAGTTTTGTTGTGGTTACTTGTTTTGTTTTCAACATAGGTTTTCTTTGTGTAGCTGGCCTCAAACTCATAAACTAGTGCTGGGATTAAAGGTGTGTGACCCCCACCCCCAACTCCCCCCATTCCACTCCAACCTCTGGCGATAACCAAGTTTTTATAAGCTAGTAGGAAGTATAGTTCAGGTTGCACTCTCAGTGGTTTGATTCCAAGTATGTACTTGAACCCACTGGCTCCCTAGGACATCAGATATCTGGAAAGGTAGGGAACCAAAGGGGTCAGGTGGGTTTCTTGGAGTTCTTCATGGGAAACAATGGGTAATTAGAGATCCTCTCTGTTCTTAGTGTCTTGGTCATGGTCCTCTCCTCTCTCAGAGCCCTTCTCTCAGAGGCTTCCTTCCTCTCGTGCCAAGGAAGTGGAAGGAGAGTGGTTTTCCATACCATCTGGTAAGCCCCCAAGGTAGGACTCAATGTGTTTTCCCTTGTAGAGGAGTAAATGCCTCCTAAATATGACTGGTTGGTATATCTTAAGGCTGAATTTGGTGTCCTAATCTTTTACTAGTAAACACGTATTGAATTGGGGGTGTGGCTCAGTGGGACAGTACTTGTTAGTATCACCTAGAACAAAGCACAGCAAAGAAACCATGTGTTGAATATGTCTTCAGTCCACATCCATTCAAAAAATGCTTATTATGATCTTTTTTGTCATTTTTTGTTTGCTTGTTAGTTTTTGAAACAAAGTTTCACTGTGTGGCCCTAGCTGATCTGGACTTGTTTTGTTTTGGTTTTGGTTTTGGTTTTGGCTTTGTTTTTCGAGACAGGGTTTCTCTGTGTAGCCCTGGCTGTCCTGGAACTCACTCTGTAGACCAGGCTGGCCTCGAACTCAGAAATCCACCTGCCTCTGCCTCCCAAGTGCTGGGATTAAAGGCGTGCGCCACCACTGCCCAGCTGGACTTGTTTTGTAGACCAGGCTTGTCATAAATTCAGAGAGGTCTGGAGAGATGGCTCAGTGGTTAAGAGCACTTCTTGCTTTTGAAGAGAACCTAGGTTCAATTCTCAGCAGCCACATGGTGGCTCACAAACTCATGTCACTCCAGTCGCAGAAGATCCTGCCCTCTTCTGACCTCTACAGACACTGGGCAATCACGTGGTATACATTCATGCAGGTAAAACGCTCGTGCACGTAAAAAATAAATACCTTTTTTTTTTTTTTTTTTTTTTGAGACAGGGTTTCTCTGTGTATTCTTAACTGTGCTGTAACTTGCTTAGACCAGGCTGGCCTCCATTTCTGAGTGTCCAAATTAAGGGCATGGGCTACCACCATCTGGCTTATTTTGTTTGCTTGGTTTTGGTAAATAAATAAATCTTGGGGAAAAAAAGAAAAGAAAGATCTCACAGAGATCTGCCTTGGCCTCCCAGTGCTGAGATCAAAGGCTTGTGATACCATACCTGGCTGAGTGTTAAGCTCTTATGTATCCATTTGCTGTTTATTGAAGACTAACTGTATGTGCCAGGCTAGGCAGCCCCACCCAAGCCTTTAAGGAGATCACTGAGTGTAGAGGGACCTCTTACCTGTCATATCCCTAAAGGATTACAGTGCATGCTCGGGACACTTTAGGGAAAGCGTCATGTACTATATAAGAATTTAATGACTGGTTCTTCAGTTAACACACAGGGTTAGGTCCATACAGACATCAGAGGCATAGGGAAGATTCTGTCTTTTCCGAGTCTGAAGCCAAGAGTGTAAAAGATACAAAGCAACATAAATGAGCCTTGAACTGAGAGTGGAGCTCAGAGGTGGTACATTTTCCTAGCATTGGCAAGCCTCAATTCCAGGCACAGCGTCACTAAAAAAAAATTGGAAGATTGCTGTAGGCAGGTCAGAAATTCAAGGTCATCCTAGGCTACACAATAATTTTGAGCCATCCTGGCAAGTGTAAAATCCTGTCTTAAAAATTAAATAGTTAAGCCAGGCATGGTAGTATATGCCTTTATCCCAGTGCTCAAGATGCAGAGGCAGGAGGATCTCTGTGAGTTCGAGGCCAGCCTGATCTACAAAGCAAGTCCAGGACAGGCTTGTTAAACAGAGAAACTGTGTCTCAAAAAAAAAAAAAAACAAAAAACAACAACAACAAAAAAAAACCTAACAACAACAGAAATTAAATAGGTGCTTGAGAGATGACGGCTCAGTAGTTAAGATCACAAGCTGCTCTTGCAGAAGTTCTGTGGTCTATTCCCAGCACCCTCTTGATATAGTACAGCCGTTAAGGGCACCATTCATGCATGTATGGTACACATACATACAAGCAGATAAAACCCAAACACACCTGAGCTGAATAAATAAAGATAAACACAGAGAAGAACGAGCGTTTAGGCTTATGCTGCAAAGCCAGGTACAGTGGCACGGACCTTTAATATGAAAGCAAGCAGGTAAACTTGACACCTTAGGCTGAAAAAACTGGAGACAGCCAGGCAGTGATGGAGAGATAGATAGATAGATAGATAGGTAGATAAATAAATAGATAGGGGATAGAAAACAAAAAAAAAAAGTAGGAGACATGCTGGGACTCAGGATGAATAAAGAGGTCTCAAACTCTGACTCCTGCCTGAGGCAAAGCACTAGCTCTCTAAGCCTCACTCCCTACCGTGGTACAGCAGTCTACGGGATTCCTTACGGGGCTGCAAGAGGCTCAGTGGAAAGAAAGCTCATGGAAAGGCTCCTACCAGTGTGGCTGGAAGAGAAAAGGAAACAAATGGTATCTCTCATTGTTCTTGATGCTACAACCTGTCTTAGCCAAGGCCTAGGTAAAAGGGTGGATAGGAGGAAGGAGAACAGAAGACTTAGTAGCCTTCAGCAATGGGCACTGTGAGCCATGAGCAACACTCCAGCAATTTGTAGGTTCCTGCTGGCCCTGCTGAGTCTGCAGGGCTGGGGCTGCCTATGGGTGGGGTGTTTATTCTGGAAGTGGCCCTGGTTGTTCCTCATACCATTATCCAGGAGAAAAAGCAGGCCTAGGGTAAGAAGTAAGGCCCACCCTGGGTCTGACTATACAGTGCCTATAGGGCCAAGGAGAAAATCTTCGGGACACACCTAGCACCTAGCTAAGTCTGGTAGAATCAGAATATACTCTCAGAGAAAGATCCGTCCTAAAGAGCCTCGAGGATTCATTTCAGAAGTTGGGAATAGGCTCTGGATGCTCCAGTGGGAGAATAACGTAGCAAGTGGGGATATCCACACTGGCTACTCCACCCTAAAAAAGCCCCTGGCTGGAATCGTTCAGCAGTCTGGCTTCATGGACATGCAACCCGTGCAGTTACATTGAGCTGGCACGCCTAAGTGACAGCCGGTTGGAATGTCTGGCTGTCCCCAGTGCCTGCCTTTTTTATTTTGCCTAAGAAGTCTGTCCTTGCTAAGAAGCCTTGGTGCTTTGGCTTCCCTGGGACTTGAGACAACTTGCCCCTTGGCTGCACATAGCAAGACCAGAGAGCCTTAGGGAAAGCCTCAGTTATGAATGAGTGGTAGAGGATCAAGCACCAGCTACCTAGAAAGCCCCCTGTGTTGTCTCATCAAATCTCAGCCGTCCTTGAGCTTACTAGTTTTTTTTTTCGTTTTTCGTTTTTCGTTTTGTTTTTCGGGATAGGGTTTCTCTGTGTAGCCCTGGCTGTCCTGGAACTCACTCTGTAGACCAGGCTGGTCAGAAATCCGCCTGCCTCTGCCTCCCAAGTGCTGGGATTAAAGGCGTGCGCCACCACTTGCCGTCCTTGAGCTTCTTGTGTGATAACACTGCACATCAGTGAAATAGTGGAGACGTTTTTAAATTTAATTGTTGACTTTTTGTTGGGATATTTAAAAGGCAGTTCATATTGAGGGTACAGGGCCTGACAAGAAAGGAGAATACAGCCGAAGGTCTAGCTCAGTTGTAGGATGCTGGCCTAGCATGCTTGAGGTACTGAGTTTGAAACCCATATCCTGAAAAAAGAAAAGGCTAATTACAGGCACTGACACGGCTAGCAGCGGGTCTAACCCTGCGTTTTCTCTGTCCTTTCCCAGGAGAAAAGAGCAATCCTTTCCTTTGCCTCTTTGCTCTTTCCCTCGCATGGAGGAGACCCCACAGACACACCCTGGGGCAGGGAGGAGCGGCCGCGACACATTTTTGAGTCGTGACCAAGTGGAAACTCCCTCCCCAAAGCGGAAGCCGGGGGCGCCCCGCTGGGGCTTGAGCCTCCGCCGGGGAGGGATCCCAGGCCGGGGGCGGGGCGCTGAAGGCGAGCCGGGCCCCGCCCCCACCGGTTCATAAATATGAATAAGGCAACTCGGCGCGGAAGTGCTAGCGTATCTCAGCCCTGCTGGCTCCGCCCACACAGAGAGACATGTAGTTGGGGGCGTGGCTAGCCTCAGGCGTCCCGCCCCTCCGGCCCTTAAGGGGCCTCCTTCCGGCCGGGAGCGCCCGGGAGGTGACCTCGTGTGCTTTCTCCACTGCCTGTCCTGGGGAGGAGCTCGCAGCGGTCCGTAGGTGTGGCGAAGCTTTGTCCCATGGTCCTCCCCCGCTCCATCCTCCTTGCCCAAGTCCCCAGAGTCTGCCTTACAGCAGTCCATAGGGATTCCTTCATCGGCACCGGCATAAAAGTAGAACAACAGCTCTGGGGCTTTGGTTCCAGTTCCAATGGACGACCGCCCAACAAAAATAAAACCAGTAGGCTGTCAGATGAGTACAAGGTCCACAGAAGCAGTGCCTGCCCAGTTAGCTGCCCGAGGTCAATAACAGTAGAGTAGCTGAGAAAGTGACTAAGACCTGAAGAAAGGGGCTTAGAGACGGCTCAGTAGTCAAGTACTGCCCAGCATCACAGAAAACCAGGGCTACCCCCGCGTACCTGTAATCCCAGCACTCTAGAAAGTGGAGGCAGGAGCATCAGGATTCAAGGTCGGCCTCGGCTGTGTAGCAGTTTTGAGGGCAACATGAACCACATGAAACCCTGTCCTGAAATCCTGCCCAAAAAAGACCCGAAGAAAACAGGGCAACAGACCACCTGAATGCATTCAGTCGAAAATGCTGCCTGGTGTGGCTGGAGTCCAGAAAAAGAATGGACTTATGATGATAATGGCTTATTGTTTTGAGCAGGTGACAAGTGTTTTATGGATTTTGGTTTGTTTGGTTTTTTGTTTTGTTTCATCAGGACAGCTGAAAGTGGGTGCTCACTCCTGTTATCTGGGAGGAAATCAGGCCCAGGAAGATTAAGTTAGTTGCCCGAGGTCACATAGCTTTGCAGGCAGATATCATCCAGGGCTGAGACTGATAGTTGACATCACTGCCTGAACCTTGTGTGGAGACCAGACTTAGATGACTTCAGCCAGAGAGAGGCCCTCTGGTCTTCCCTTTCCAACCTCAGTGCTAGGGATGGGGTCAGAGACTGACCTACCTCCAGAGATGACAGATGGGCAGGCACTGCTTCTGTGGACCTGTCACAGTAAAGAGCACCCCACATAAAACAAGAGTATGTTAAGCCATCATGGATATCATCTTCTGGGAGATGCTTTTATTGTCTAGAAAGGGCTTGTCACCTCTCCAGGGTATGCAGTCAGGTAAAAGTAACTTTAGGGAGGGAGAGAAGAAGGGTGGGAGTAGGGAAATGGTGGGATAAAGGGATAGAGGGATGGCTGAGTGGTTAAAAGTTCTGGCTCTTCCTCAGAGGAACACTTCACTCGCTTGCTCGCACGCACGCACGCACGCACGCACGCACGCACGCACGGGTGATTCCCAGCAGAGACAGGGGCAGCTCACAGCCATCTGCAGTTTCAGTTTCAGGGACTCTAACACCTTCCAGCCTCAGTACACCAGGAATGCCTGTGGTACACAAGCATGCAGGCAAAGCACCCGTGCACATCAAATCAAAGTAGATAAATAAAAAATTTAAAAGAATGTAATACTAGGAATGAAGGAGGCAGGAATGCCTTTCGAGCCCCCAGGAGGTTCAAGGCTACACAAAAGAGTCATGAACTCCCTGGGAGAAAGATGGAATGAGAAGGTTGGAGACCTGGATCAGTCAGAGAGTTGGTAGCACTTGGGAATCTCTACACTGGGAGGTAAAGACAGACAGGTCCTGAGGGCTTGCTGTCTAGGCAGTCTAGCAGTCTAGCCTTCTTGGCAAGCTCCAGGTCATTAAGAGACCCAGAAAACAAGATGAGGCCAGCAGGATGGTAAGGTGAAGGTGCTTGCTGCTGAGCCGGAAGACCTGAGTTCAGTACCTGGAACCTAAGTGGTGGAAGGAGAGAACTGAGTCCCACACTCTGCTCTCTCATACCTGTGCCATGGCATCCATCCACACATACCCCATATGCATGGTAGAGAAGTGTATAAAATACACCTGAAGCTGACCTCCAGCCTCTGCACAAGTATACACACACACACACACACACACACACACATGCTTAGCAGCGAGCACCCTTATTGACTGAACCATCTCACTATCTTCTGTGGCTTTTCTATGCAGTACTGGAGATGACAATCAGGTCTTCCCACTGCTGCTTATCAGTCTCTCTCTCACCATATCACTGCATTACAGCTCCAGCCTTGACTCTGTAACATCAAACCTTGTCCCGGTCCTCTGCTTCTCTTCTCTTTCCTTCCTTCCTTCCTTCCTTCCTTCCTTCCTTCCTTCCTTCTTTCCTTTCCTTTCTCTTCCTTTTCCTCCTCTTTCTCCTCCTCCTGCTCTTCATTCTTCATTTTTAAGAAGCAGAGTCACTGAGGCTAGCCTGAAGCTCAGGAGGTCCTTGAATATGAAACTCTTCTGCCTCAGCCTTGTGGTTGCTGGAACTGCCTGCATTCGCTACCGTACCTGCTTCCAAATGCTCTATATCATCAAGTCTTAGAGGACTGGCCTGTGTCCATCAGGAGATGGACGAACTGCAGTCTACTGATAGGATATTATTTTTAGGAAGGAATGAACCACTGAATGCTACATGAAGGAATCTTGAAGATATATCATGAGTTTTCTTTTAAGTGGTCTTCAGGGTTGAAGAGATGGCACTTACTGCTCTTACCGAGTTCAGTCCAGTTCAGTGCTCTCCTCTGGTACCAAGAACTCAAGTAGACACACTCAAGCAGGAAAAAAAATCCATACACATAAAAATAATAAATCTTAAGCACATATAAAAGTAGGATTCCATGTACCCTAAGCTGGCCCCAAACTCACAGAGGCCCACCTGCCTCTGCCTGCTGACTGCTGAGACTAAAAGTGTGAGCGACTAGGCCACCACGCTTGGTTTAGTTGTGTTTTGTTTGTTTAGGTATATGGCATGCAGCTTTGATGCATGTTTGTCTGTCCACCACCCGAGTGCAGTGCCTGAGATGTCAGAGTCCCCGGAACTGGAGTTACAGAGAGATGTCCGCTGCCATGTAGGCACTGGAAATTAAACCCAGATCCTCTTAAAGAGCAGACCCTGCTCTCCTTGTTTGTTTTGTTCTGAGAAAGGGTTTCTCTGTGTAGCCTTGGCTGTCTTAGAATTCACTCGGTAGAGCAGGCTGGCCTCACTTTCATTTGTATTATAACACAATCATTATTAGCGGAGTGATTAATATGAGACACATAACAAACAGCAGGCAGTGCTCTTCACCACTGAGTCACCCCAGCCCATTTTACACGTGGTGTAGGTCTTATGCTTCCTTCGGTGGCTTGTACTGGCCATGTAATGTAGGATGATATTGAACTTAATTCTCCTGCCTCCATCTCCCAAGTGCTAAGATGACAGGTATGTACCACCTTGCTTGCTGTATGAGATCGTCGGCTTGATAAGTTCTAGGCAGGCCCTCTACCAACTGAGCTACAGCAACGGCCCTCTCTATTTTATTCGTTTGTTTGTTTGTTTTTTATTTTAAGACAGGGTTCTACTCCAGACTCCAGGCTGGCCTGAAACTTACATGCTGGCATTAAACATAAACTACTGGTGTGCACCTTTAATCCCAGCACTTGGGAGGCAGAGACAGGTTGATCTCTGAGCTTGAGGCCAGCCTGTTTTACAGATTGAGTTCTAGGACAGCCAGGGCTACACAAAGAAACACTGTCTTCAAAAAACAAAAAACAAAGCAACAACAAAAATTGTTCCAAAATAGATTGTGGGCACAGGATACTGTAACTGGTGAAAACTACTAAATTCTATAGTGTTACAAAGTATGCATCGAATGGCTTAGACATTGTCCCACTGAAGCTCTTATGAAAATGATCCAAGGAATTGGTGACATGTCAGTGGATAAGAGCCCTGGCTGCTTTTCTAAAGGACCTGATTTCAATTCCCAACACCCACATGCAGGCTCATAACCACCTAAAATGGGATCCAGTGCCCTCTTCTGGTGTCAGGTGTACATGCAGACAAAACACTCATGCATAAAATACATAAATAAACCTTAAAATTAAGTTTGTATGAGTTGATGAGATGGTTCGGTGGTTAAGAGCATATATTGCTCCTGCAGAAGGCCTGAGTTCAAGTCCTAGCACCCACACTGTATCTGTCCTGTAACTCAGCTCCAGGGAGATTTGATACTCTTCTGGTCTCCACGGGTACCTGTGCACAAACCCAGACCCCCACATACCATAATCTAAATAAAATAAATCTATTATTATTATTATTATTATTATTATTATTATTATTATTAGGGCCGGGAATGCAGAGGTCAGAAGACTACTTTGTAGAGTCACATGGTTTTGGGGGTCAGAGGATCAGCTCAGGTTGGCAGGCCTGCATGTCAAGCAGCAAGCACCTGTATTCATTGAGCCATCCTTCCAACCCCACAATAAATAAATGTATAAAAATAAAAGAACCCATCCAGGCTTTCCGCTCTGGGGGTAACAAGAAGACATCGGGACTAGTGGTTCTCATGATTAGGTGTGAGCAGACTGAGGAGGATAAGACCTTTGCTCATAGGTGACTCCCGAAGAGTTCCACCCACTCCCTTTACCACTTTGTTATCTGTCTCTGTTGGTCCCTTCCTTCTGTAGCTATTTCCACCCTTGGAATTCTTTTCTGTTTATGGACTTGATTTTTTCTTTCAGACTCTCTTGCTCCACTGAGCTCCGTGAAGTCAGAGGCTTCTCTTTACCTTGTTTGCCACAGAATAGGTGCTCAATTAGTATGTGATGAATAAATCTTTAAGCTCTAATGTGCCAGGGTGGGAGACTGCAGTGGGAGTGAGGGCTCCACCCTCTCAGAAGAGAAGGGGAGTCAGGAGGGACTGTCGGGGGATCTGGAGGAGGGTGCAGCAATCAGGATGTAAAGTGAATAAATAAATTAATGGGGAAAAAATCTTCAAAAGGGCTGGAGAGATGGCTCAGCGGTTAAGAACACTGGCTGCTCTTTCAGAGGTCTTGAGTTCAAGTCCCAGCAACCACATGGTGGCTCATAATCATCTGTAATGGGATCAGATGCCCTCTTCTGATGCGTCTGAAGATAGCTACAGTGTAATCACATACATAAATAAATCTTAAAAAAAAATCTTGCTGGGCAGTGGTGGCTCATGCCTTTAATCCCAGCACTTGGGAGGCAGAGGCAGGTGGATTTCTGAGTTTCAGCCAGGACATTGCAGAGAAACTCTATCTCAAAAAAAAAACAAAAACAAAAAAAAAACAAAAACAAAAAAAAAAACTCATCACATATATTGATGAGCTTGGAAGCTGGTCATTCAAGAAGCTCATGGAATCTCCAGCACCGGTGCTTTCTGTGTCTTCCAGTAGAATGTCTCTGGAAAGGAAACTTTTTTTTTTTTTTTTTTTTTTTTTTGGTTTTTCGAGACAGGGTTTCTCTGTGTAGCCCTGGCTGTCCTGACACTCACTCTGTAGACCAGGCTGGCCTGGAACTCAGAAATCCACCTGCCTCTGCCTCCCAAGTGCTGGGATTAAAGGCGTGCGCCACCACCGCCCGGCTCTGGAAAGGAAACTCAAAGCCTAGTCTGGCAGAGAAGAGGAGGCAAAAGGAAAGGGATTGAGGCTGCAGATAGCAGAGGAAGACTAAAGCCCCAGGCTGCCTCAGTCGTGTCCCCTGCCTCTGCACTTTTGGAATGTGACTGATTCAGTCTGGAGGGAGACTGCTGCTGGCCACTCTCTTGGATCTGACATCTGGAAGCTGAATTCCAGGAGTAGAGAACATCCCTATAAGGGATGCAAGCTGGGAAGGTCATCAGAGGATCTGGAGAAAGATAAGACCTAATTCTTCACCTTGTCTCAGCCCCTAAGCTACTATTAGAGCCTCTACTGGTACAGCCTGGGGCCCGGACAGATTAAGTCTGAGTTAAAAGTTCCTTTACCTATGGGGATGGCAATTACAATAGCCGACGGAGTAGCTTCCTTATTTGCTTTGGTCTCAAACTGGTACTTCCAAAGGGGAGGCCATGAAGTTACAGGTCTGCAGCTTTCAATGGGTTCTAGCAAGACCCCAGGCTGGACTCTTCTTAGCTTGAGTCAACTCTTTTTTTACAAGTTTTTTTTTGTTTGTTTGTTTTTTGTTTTGTTTTTTTGAGACAAGGTTTCTCTGTGTAGTCCTGGCTGTCCTGAAACTCACTCTGTAGACCAGGCTGGCCTCGAACTCAGAAATCCTCCTGCCTCTGCCTCCCACGTGCTGGGATCAAAGGCGTGCGCCACCACCGCCCGGCTTGAGTCAACTCTTAACTCATCCCTGAAGGAGTCTTCAAGCAGGTGACTGGACTGCCGTGGAGGACTCAGATGCTCACACTGACACAAAAGCTTTTATTGCCACAACAAGAGTAGGGGCCCTTCCTGAGTGACACTCACGTCTACTATCACTGCCATGGGTCTGGCTCGGAGCTTGTACCCAGTCTGTGCCCAACGATGAGCTTTTACTCATCGGGACTATCGTCAGCTAAGTCTCAGCCTTAAGCAGCTCACTGTCTTCATCTCTGGCATCCTGGGATTCTCTTCAGTACTGAATGAGATAGTGCATCTAGACCTCTTGGCACTTGCCTGGCCCAGAGGACACACAGTGAGAACGACCACTTCTCTTTCTCTGACTTACATTGTGGTCACACATAGTCTTCAAGGACATACTCCCAAGTTGCAACCCCCGTTCTCTTGTTTTATTAATTTTTCTAATGTAAATGGTGTCCTGTCTGCATAGATGTCTTTCTGCCACATGTGCACCTGTTGTCCTAGGAAGAGAGGTGTTGGATCCCCTGGAACTGGAGTTACAGTTTTAAGCTGCCATATGAGTGCTGAGACTTGAACTTGGGTCCTCTGGAAGAGCAGCCAGTGCTTTTAGCTGCAGAGCCAGCTCTCCAGCCCTGATGTTTGATTTTTTCCCAAGATTTTATTTATTTTTTAAAAATTATGTGTGTAGGGGATGGATTGTGTGAGTGCATGCACATGTAAGGGCAGGTGCCCAAAGAGGCCAGAGGAGAATATCAGGTCCCCTAGAGCTGGAGTTACAGGCAGCTGTAAATTGCCTGATGTGGGTGCTGGGAACTGAACTGGAGTCCTCTGCAAGAGCAGCAAGCTCTCTTAACCACTGAACCATCTTTCTAGCCCCTACTATTTGTTTTTCATTAGTGGACATTGAACCCAGGGTCTTGTGCCTTACAGACAGGCCCTCTTTCCCTTAGCTGTATCCCTAGCAATGTCCCCCATCCCTTTAAATTAAGACATCGTTTCATGTAGCCCAGGCTGGCCTCAAACTCATTATACAGCCGTGAGAAGTGAAGCCAGGAGGATCAGAAGTTCCAGGTTGCCTGGGATGACAGGTGTGTGCTCTCATACCCAGTCCGTGTTGTATTCAGGATCAGACCCAGAGCTTCATGCTTGCTGTACAACCATTCTGCCAGGTGAGCTGTGTCTCCAGACTCACCTGGGACTCTTTATTCTGAAGCAAGGCTTCAATAAGTTGCCTAGGCTGGCCTTGAACTTGCGATCCTCACACTTCAGCTGGGGTGGCAGATGGCATGCACCAGCAGCCCACTCAACTCTGTTTCCCTTTTGCTATCCCAAGGGTTTTGTAAGGTTTGAGTCCCCAGCAGAGGGCTGAGGGCTGCACAGGAAAGCTGAGGGAAGGAGTGGGCGGGAAACAAACTAATCGGTCCCAGCAAGTGCACTTCAGCTGTGGAGCCCCAAGGCTTGGCCTGCCCCAGACTGACGTCCCTTTCTGCTCCCTAGGCCTTACCTGAGGGTGGGGGAGCAGCTGGGAATCTTCTAAGGAGCTTCTACATCAGATGCATGTGTGGTCATTTAATATTGGAAGACTGGGACTGACTGGAAAGATGGCTCAGCAGTTAAGAACACTGAGTTCGGGGGCTGGAGAGATGGCTTAGGGGTTAAGAGCACTGACTGCTCTTCCAAAGGTCCTGAGTTTAATTCCTAGGTGGCTCAGGACCATCTGTAATGGGATCTGATGCTCTCTTCTGATGTGTCTGAAGACAGCTCTAGTATATATATGAGGACCACTGAATCAACGTTCAGGTGGTCTCACACCTGGAGACTACTGGTGGATGAGAATCAGGAGGCTGGCCCCCAGGGCCTGGGACTTCTCCAAAGAGGAGACTCTGCCCAAGCAGAGTCTCAGTCTCTCTCTCTCTCTCTCTCTCTCTCTCTCTCTCTCTCTCTCTCTCT
>JANHMN010000002.1:81976539-82034660 GCA_030674055.1 Rhabdomys pumilio | reverse complement strand
TCTCTCTCTCTCTCTCTCTCTCTCTCTCTCTCTCTCTCTCTCTCTCTTGTTTTGTTTTTGTTTTTCCAGACAGGGTTTCTCTGTGTAGCCCTGGCTGTCCTGGAACTCACTCTGTAGACCAGGCTGGCCTCGAACTCAGAAATCTGCCTGCCTCTGCCTCCCAAGTGCTGGGATTTAAAGGCGTGCACCACCACTGCCCAGCCCAAGCAGAGACTCTTATTACCCTGTCTAAATCCTGTAGGAGCAAAGGCCTCATCTAAGTTTTGTTATAATTAGCATACAAAATAATGGACTTTTCTGTTTTTGTTTTTGTTTTATTTTTCCTGAGGGTACCGTTTCCATACCCTTGAAGCTGAGCACCTTCTGGAACTTGCTGAAAGGAGGAAGAGTGTTAAAAGGATCGTGCTGTCTCTGGGCTCAGTGACCAGCTGGAGAGATGGTTCATAGGCGAAGACTTAGCACCTGCTGCTCTTGCAGGGAACCTGTCCTTTCTCAGCACCCATAGGGTGGCTCACGACAACTGCAACTCCAGTTCCAGGGTATCTGACTTCATCCTCTGGCCTCCACAGGCAGCAGACTCACACTCGATGCACAGATGTACATGCAGATAAAACACTCATACACATAAAATAAAATGAATAAATCTTTTTTAAAAAAATATTATTCAAGCTGGGCAGTGGTGGCGCACACCTTTGATCCCAGCACTTGGGAGGAAGAGGCAGGAGGATTTCTGAGTTCGAGGCCAGCCTGGTCTACAGAGTGAGTTCCAGGACAGCCAGGACTACACAGAGAAACCCTGTCTGGAAAACAACAACAACAACAACAACAACAAAAAACCAAAAAAACAAATTCTATTTTAAATTGTATGTGTGGGTGTGTACACATGAGTGCAGGGACCCAAAGAGGCCTAGGGCACTGGGTCTCCCAGAGCTGGAGATCAGTGTTCTGAGTCACCTGGCTGTCTGCAAGAGCATCACTCACTCTCCACCCTTTGACCACCAGCCTGCTATCTGGGCTCAGTGATTTTCATTCTTGCTAGCCTCTTTCCCTGAAACATCTCTAAGCTGCCCAGGTGTGTGAGGGCTAGCCTATCCCACATCCCGATCAAGTCTGTCCTCCCAGTTTGAGTACCCATCTCCTTTTCCTCAGGACCATTCACATTTGCGTGTAATACTGTCTCCATCACTGGCTGTGGGTTCAGTTGTTGATTTGGACCTTAATGGGGACACTGGAGCAGTGCACACCGCAGCCTATGGCTCTGTTAGACTGACAGCCGTCTGGTCACTGACACACATCCCAGTGCATGGAATATGAGCCATTAGTCTTCTGGGGTTTCCCAGATTGTTCCTTGTTCCTTTTCTGGATACCATTTTTAAAAAGATTTATTTATTTATTTATTTTATGTATATAAGTGCCCTAGCTGCATGTACACCTGCAGGCCAGAAGAGGGCATTAAATTCCATTATAGATGGTTGTGAGCCACCATGTAGTTGCAGGGAATTGAACTCAGGACCTCTGGAAGAGCCACCAGTGCTCTTAACAGCTGAGCCATCTCTCTGTCCTCTCAAAATTTTTTTAAAATTTTAAATATTCACCTGGTATCTTCTATTATATAAATAACTTGGAGGCATTGAAGGACATTGTTATGCTAACCAAATATTCTCTCTCTTTCTCTCTCTCTCCCTCTCTCTCTCTCTTTCTGCCTTTTTTTTTGGGGGGGGGGCAAGGTTTTTCTGGGTACTCCTGGCTGTTCTGGAACTTGCTCTGTAAACCAAACTGGCCTTAAACTGGGAGATCTGCTTTCCTTGGCCTCCCAAGTGTTGGGATTAAAAGTTTACACAGCCAATTTTTCTAAGCTTTTAAAGTGTTTTTTATAACACTGATCTAGGGGCTGGAGAGATGGCTCAGTGGTTAAGAGCACTTGCTGCTCTTGCAAAGGACCCAGGTCTAATTCCCAATATTCACAACCATTTGTGACTCCAACTCCAAAGGGTTCCAGCCCCCTCTTCTGGCCTTCACGGACACTAGGTATAGTATGATGCACGTACATACACACAGGCAAATCTCATAAGCATAAAATGAAAACAAACCTTCAAAATGCTGGCCCGAAAGCTGGAGTTTTAGCTCAGTGGTAGAGAGCTTCCCCAGCACTTAGTTCCATTCTCAGCAAAGCAAAAAGCAAGCGATTTAAACAGAGAGAAAAGAAGACTTGGAAGATGGCTCCATGGATGACAGCACTTCCTCTGTGTAATTGTTAATGGAGTCAACTAAGAGATGAACTGACAGGCACACTGGGAGAGACTGCTTCAGTAGCGTTATCTGAAGTGGGAAGATGCATCCCAAATGTGGGTGGGGTCTTCAGTTGCCAGTTGAGATAACAGGAGGATCTGAGGGAAAAGCTTTGCTTTTTACCTTCAATACTTTTGTGGGTGCGGGTGAGATCATTTGGCCCGTTCCTTCACCATGCGGGAAGTCAGCTTCTTTGGACTACCAGCACAGACTGAGAGCCAGTGGCTATCCAGGAATCCTCCCAGTTTGTAGAACCAAGTCTGGACTACTAAGGCACCCATCCTCACGGACAAGCAACTATGGGATTCTCAGCCTCTCCCATACGAAGAGAGCCACTGTTGGGCTACCCAGACTGTACTGTGTAAGTTGCCAATCTTAACATTTATTTTACTAGTTCTGTTCCTTTAGGGAACCCTGACAGTGCATACAGACCTGAGTCCAAATTCCCAGCACCCAAGTAAAACGCTGGGCTTGGTTGAGTGTGTCTCTTCTCTCAGGATTCCGGGTAGAGACAGATGGACCCAAGAGCTCAATGGCCAGCCAACCTAACAAAAACATCAAGCTTTCTCTAAGTTCATAGCCTATCGTACTTAAAGCAGGAAGTTAAAAGTTAATGAAAGCCTTTGCCTGGGCTAGACTAGAGAAAGGCTGCCTGGTCCTGATGAGTCGGAAAGGGCCATGATAATAAAGAGAAGCTGGTGCTCTTAATACCTGTTTAAAAAAAAAAGTTAATGAAAAAGGATACCCAATATTCTGCTCTGGCCGCACATGAGCAGTGCACCCGCACACTCAAGTGCATGTACCACACACACATGACATACACAGATTAAAAAAAATAAATAAAATGTTAGCCTGGTGTGGTGGTGCACACCTTTGATTCCAGCACTTGGGAGGCAGAGGCATGAAGATCTCTGTTAGTTCAAGGCCAGCCTGGTCTACAAAGCAAGTTCCAGAACATTCGGGGCTACAGAGAGGAAACCCTGTCTTAAAAAAACAAAACAAAACAAAACAAAACAAAACAAAACACAGTAGATCTTAGTTGAGGAAGGAGGAGCCAAGTCAAGGCTTTCCTGAACCACAAATCAAGTTCAAAGTCAACCTGAATACACTAGGAAGTTCCTGACTTATTTAAAAAAATGGTTGACAGGACTAGGACTGGAGAGATGGCTCAGAGGTTAAGAGCACTGAATGCTCTTCCAGAGGTCTTGAGTTCAATTCCCAGCAACCACATAGTGGCTCACAACAATCTGTAATATAACCTGGTACCCTCTGCTGGCCTGCATGCATAAAATAAACTTGGACTGGAGAGATGGCTGAGCCATTAAGAGCACTAGCTGATCTTTCAGAGGACCTGGGTTCAATTCCCAACACCCACATGGCAGCTCACATCTGTCTTTAACTCTAGTTCCAGAGAATCTGGCACTCTCACACAGGCATACATGCAGATGAAGTATCAGTGCACACAAAAGTAAATAAATCGTAAAAAATAATAATTGACACATGTCTGTAATGGTGTTTGTTTGTTATTGTTTTGTAATTTTTAAATTTATGTTTATTTGATGGGTATGTTCACCACATATATGTAATGCCAAAGGAGGCCAGGAGAGGGCATTAGATCCCCTGGGACTGAAGTCATAGCCGATGGAGAGCTGCCATGCATTTGCTGGGAATTGAACTGAAATCCTCCGGAAGAGCAGCCTGTGCTCCTGACTGAGCCTTCTCTCCAGCCCCTGTAATCTTAGCACTCAAAAGTGAGAGGCAGAAGAATCCAAAATTCAAAGTCATCTTTAGCTTCATAGTGAGTTCCAGGCCAGTTTGGCTATGTGAGACCTTTTCTTAAAATAAGAAGGAAGGAAGGAAGGAAGAAAAGAAGGAAGGAAGGAAGAAAAGAAGGAAGGAAGGAAGGAAGGAAGGAAGGAAGGAAGGAAAATGGAAAGAGGAAAGAAAGAAAGAAAGAAAGAAAGAAAGAAAGAAAGAAAGAAAGAAAACAAAATAGCTAGGCTAGGTGATGGTGGCATATGCCTTTAGTCCCAGCACTCTGGAGGCAGAGGCAATTAGATCTCTGAGAGCTCGAGGTCAGCCTGGTCTACAGATTGAGTTCCAGGACAGCCAGGGCTACCCAGAGAAACCCTGTCTCAAAAACAAAACAAGATGGCTAGCTTGTTCACAGCAACCATGCAGTATAGCCACTGGCACCCTCCCATCTACAGACAGGGAAGACAGAGATGCTGCTGAGAGGAAATGAGTCAAGGCCAGGCACTGAAGCTGAGACTGTCTGGTCCACCACAGCTGTGATGCCAATGAAGGCATTTCTGATCCTTTTCAACACAGTTTGGCAGGATGCTACCCCACAGCAAGTGTCACTGATTTTTCAAACAGGTCCATGTAACCCCAGATCTCAGAAATATCTATGATTTCTATAGGTGGATGCTTGTCACCTGCTCAGAAGTGATCCCTGGGGCTGGGGGTGTGGCTCAGCTGGTACAGTTGTCTGTTGGTTAGCATGCACAGGACCTTGAGTTTGATCCTCAGCAAGGCACAAACTGGGGGTGAGGGTCTGTATCTCTAAACCCTCGCCAAACAGAGACCGAAGACTGAGAAATTCATGGTCATCGTTGGCTACATATTGAGTTTCAGGCCAACCTAGGATTCATGAGAACCTGTCTAAAAGAATAAAAATTAAAAGTATCTGCTGCCCCAAGAGATGTGGAAGGGGGTGAAAGGTTTCCTTCTGCTGCACATTAGTCTCCCCAGGTCTCCAGGCCCAGGCTTTTCCCAGCTCTCTCTAGAATCTAGAGTCTGGATGCTGTTCTCAGCCTTTCTAGGTAGATGCTAGGCCCTTCTGTTTGTTGTTGACCACTTCTTCAGGGCTGCTGCCTCCCACTCCTTACCTTCTTGGATTGAGCACATAGATCTATGTTTCATTCATTCATTTCTATTCCAGTCACCAAAGGAATGAGACAGAGGCCAGCAGGGCTCACTCAGTGGTAAGACACTTGCCTAATATGAGCAAAGCTGTGGGTTTTTCCTCAGCATTGGGGGTGGGGGGTGGGGGGTGTGGGGGGGGGAGAAAAAAAGACCTGGCATTCCATGGTCTCCCTTACCTTTGTCCACTCGTGGAGTGGACAGCAAGCAGCACCCCCATCCAGTTCCTTCCTGTACTGTGGTGTGGTGAGTATGAGTCCACCTGTCAAACAAGCCCAATTTCAAATCAGTTTTGCCAGCTTTCTGGCTGTGTGGTGTTCAGTTTCTGAACCTTCGTTCTCCATCTGTAAACTGGGGGGGGGGGTCATCGTAACAGTCTCTACTCACAGGTGGCTTCAGGATTAGCTGGGAGAATGGAGACCAATGCTGGGAGAATGGAGACCAATGCTGGGAGAATGGAGATCAATGCTGGGAGAATGGAGACCAATGCTGGGAGATGGAGACCAATGCTGGGAGATGGAGACCAATGCTGGGAGATGGAGACCAATGCTCAACTATGCCTTGCATCTTGAGCTTCTAGTTCAGTGATTCTCAACCTGTGGATCCCAACCCTGTTGGCAAATCTCTATCTCCAAAAATATTTACATTACAGTTTATAACACTAGCAAAATACAGTTATGAAGTAAGAACAAAAATAATTTTATGGTTGGGAGTCACCACAACATGAGGAACTGTATTAAGGGGTCTCAGCGTTAGGAAGGTTGAGAACCACCTGGCTAACTGGTTCTTACTTCATGTCCAACATCCTTATGTAAGGGTATGCACCCAGCACCCAGGCCTGGGATCCTCGTGTTTCTCTTGAGAGACTTGGTTGCCTGGGAGATTTCCCATGTCTCTGTTCTGCACAATATACAGGGACCTCAAGGCTGGGCCTGAGGTCAGAACCTGTATCTGTCCTCTTAAGTCTTGCATGAAATAACCTCTTGTCCTTGTTATAGCTCTGCAGTATGGAAATGTCGACCCATGGTCAACACGGTCAGATACTAGTCAGGACACGAAGTGCCCTGAGTGGGTGCTGTAGAGACTAGCTTGAGGCAGGAGGGCAGCTGTCTGGTAGGGCCTGGGCCAAGGAACCAAGGTTCAAGCAGCAGGTTCTTCTGCCAGGGAAACTCTCTTCCCTTTCCCGGGCCAGCCCCTGTAGTCCAACTTCTCCTGTTTCAGCTTCTGAGTTACCAGCGGCACTGAGCCTCTGGGGCAGGCTGACGTTAACTCTTGATGTGCTAGTGGCAATGCCAATTCCTCTGGAGCAGCAGGGTCCCAGAGCTGGAAGGCCAGAGCGAGGGCGGAGCCGTGTTAATATGAGCCTCTGCCTTTGCACTCTGGCCTGTTCTACTCACTTAGCTCATCTTGCCTCTTTCTTCCCTGTTGGCCAAAACTCCAGGACATCGAGATTTGCACCACAGAGCATAGATTATATGTCATTTTGTGCTTGCTTGCTTGCTTGCTTGCTTGATTGATTGACTGATTTACAGAGGGTTTCTTTGTGTAGTTCTGGCTGTCCTAGAACTCACTCTATAGACCAGGTTTGGAGATCTGCCTGCCTGAGTGCTGGGATTAACGACATCCCGGTTGGTTTGTGTTTATCTTTAACCTCACACATGGTGACGACTCCCTCCACATCCCTCAGAGCACCGAGCTAGACACTCCTCTGGCACCTGGCTGCCACGGACCATGGCTGGGCCATGATATGAGAAGCCATAATGGAAGGTGTTCTTCAGAGCATCTCACAGGATGCTAGAGGAGTGTGACTCGACCTAGGCTGAATGATCAGCTATAATGATGGACGGCAAGGTGCTTGTATCTGGAATGAAGACTTGGGATCCGTCTCAAAGGTGAAATAAGAAATGTGGCCAGTGCGGTACTGGGGTCACAGGTGGTTGCCCCAATGCTGCAGCCTGCATAGCCATATGCTTCCCAGGATGTCTTGGTGTGTTGAGCCCATCCCTCCCCGTGGAAAGCGCATTCCTATTCTATGGCTCCCTCTCCCACTTTGAGGTCCATGGCTGGCTTATGACAGTAGCCCCTGTTCCTTTTCCATCCTGATCAGTTCCTGGTCATTCTATTCTAGTCACCAAAGGAACCAACAGGCCAGGACAGGGATGTCACTTGCCCAATAGGAGCAAAGCTGTGGGATCCTCCTCAGTACTAGGGGAAACAGGAATAAAAGAAAAAAAAAAAAAAGGAAAAACTGACCCGGCGTCCCACTCTCTCACCTACCCTTGTCCACTCTGTAAGAGTACAGAAGGTATCCTCCCCCCCAGTTCTCTCCTGCACCACCCCCCATTCCCTACCTTTCTTTTGAATTCGGAACACATCCCCTTCTGGCTTCCTGTGGGCCTCCTTGGCTCTCTCCAGCCACACCCACTGGTTCCTTGGCTAACTTCCTTTTACATAAACCAAAACTAAGGTGCTTTCCTGCTTCACTCATGGTGAGAGGGGCCCAGCTGGGTGTCAGGTACCTCAGCACTGGCCCAATCTTCACTGCTGATACTGATTTCTGAGTCTTTGAGATATTCTTTCAGCTCCTGGTCCACCTGTTGGATTTCTTTTTCTTTTGTTTCAAGTGAGCAGACAGGGTCTTAAGGTAGCTCAGGCTGCTCTCAAACTCAAGACCTTTCTGCCTCCGCTTCCCAGGTTTAGCTGGGGTTCCAAGCATGTGTCTCCTAGTAGAATTCTCTTAACCGTTGTAACTGCTGCACCTGCTCGCCGAGACCACTGAGGAAGCAGTGTCAGCTGTTTCTGACAGAATCAGGAATAGTCTAGCATGCAGCTATACACTGTTAAAAGTGCTTCCCCAAGATGCAGCTCAAGAAGCTGTTTGCATTGCCAGTTGGTACATTGAGAAGCAGAGACTTTCCCAAGGGGGAAAAAATCGCTAAGTGAGGGAGCTGAGTGCAAGGGGAGGGACTAAGTGCTCAAAATAAGGGTTGGCAGGGTATCCCTGGGGTATGGCTGAGAGAGACAAGGGCAGTAGCCAACCGTGGTAGAGGTCAAGACACAGGAATGGTACCTCTCTTTAGTGGCTGGCATTGAAGGTCTTATGGCCAAAGCTGGGTGAACACACAGAGGCCAGGACCTTTAGTCCAGCGGGTACTACCTAGATCTGTAAGGTACCTAGATCTAGATGCCACGGAGCTCTACCCTAGTATGGATAAACTTTTTGCTTATTCCTGGGTTGCTTGTCCACAAAGCGGAGTGTGTGCCAGGCGCCCTCTAGTGGTTTGGGGTCCCAGCTTTGTTGGGCTAGGTGACTGGGGTATCCAGGGATACTGGATTTATTCTTAACCCCATCAGGGACATTTGAACCTTACTCCATCCTGATCATGGGGTCTTTTCCCAGACATTGATGTTTTCAGACTATAAGTCTCATCCTGGCTCCAATAATTGGTGTCTGCTGTTTTTCTTTGGTTTTGGTTCTAGTTTTTTGTTTGTTTGAGACAAGGTCTCTCTACAAAGTCATGTTCTTTCTGGAACTCACTGTGTAGACTAGGCTGACCTTGAACATACAAAGATCTACCTACCTCTGCCTCCTGAATGCTGGAATTACAGGTGTGTGCCGGCTGGTGTCTACTCTTTATACACAGCAGATCCTGTTTTCTGACAGGGCAACACCAGGGCTTAAGCGGTCCACAATCCATCTGCACTTCTGTTCCTGGTGGGTATAGTGTATGGAGCTACAAGAACAGTTGTCGAATTGAAGCTAGGGCCAAAGTCCTGCTGGGTTCAGTCTTGCTGCGATAAATCCTCTGATAAAGGCGAGTGAGGCGAGCAGGGCTTGCTTCGTCGCACAGTTCTAGTCTAATCTGTCATAGCAGAGGCATTGAGGTGAAGCCACTAGACACACTGCATCCACAGTCGTGAGTGAGCGGAGAGACACTGAGTTGGCTCATGCATCCTCTGTTCAGCTCATTTTCTCTTTTTTTATAGCCCAGTATCTAAACCCAGGGTGTAGTGCTGCCTGTGACTACACGGGGGTTCTAGTTTGCTCTCTAGTACTGTAGTAAACATCATGACCAGCAGTGGCTTGTAGAGGAAAGCCTTTATTTCAGTGTATACTTCCAGTCATGATCCATCATTGAAGAAAGGCAGGAATCATACAGGGAGGCCACTTACAGGCCTGCTTCCTCTTCCATGCTCAGGTAGCTTCTCTCTCTCTCTCTCTCTCTCTCTCTCTCTCTCTTTCTAATTTTATGTATTTTTATTTTATGTCCATTGGTGTTTTGCCTGTGTTTTGCCTGTAAGAGAGTCTGTGTGAGAGTGTCGGACTCCCTGGTACTGGAATTACAGACAGGTGTGAGCGCCATGAGGGTGCTAGGGATAGAACCCAGGTCCTCTGGAAGAGCAACTAGTGCTCTTAACTGCTGAGACATGTGCCCAGCCCAGGTAGCTTTTCTATACAGCCCAGATCCACCTGTGGAAGGGACATACTGCGCAGAAGACAATGCTTTTCTGTATCATTTTTTTTTTTTTTTGGTTTTTCGAGACAGGGTTTCTCTGTGTAGTCCTGGCTGTCCTGGAACTCACTCGGTAGACCAGGCTGGCCTCGAACTCAGAAATCCGCCTGCCTCTGCCTCCCAAGTGCTGGGATCAAAGGCGTGCGCCACCACCGCCCGGCATTTTCTGCATCAATTAACAATAAAGAAAATGCCACACAAACATGGCCACAGGCCATGATTAAGACAATCCAACAATATAGACTCCCTCAGATAACACTAGGCAGCATCAAGTTGACAGATGACACTAACTATGGGACTGGGGTCTTCCCATATTAATTAATGGAATCAAGACAATGCTACAAGGACATACATACTGGCCAACCTACTAGACAAAACCTCACTGAGACTCCCTTCCCAGGTAATTCTTCTAGACTGTGTCAAGATAACAATTAAAATTAACCATTACAGATCCATCTCCAGCTTCCTGTGTGTCCTTAGAACATCTTAATTTGCTGTTTCTTTCCCATGTCCCCACTCTGTGTAACATGTAACATGTAGTGTCAATGGTCCAATGACCCTCACGGCTGCTGCTTCTTTTGTGAAACAGGATCTCAGTATGTACAGGTTGGTCTTAAACTCCCTAAGTTGTCCAGGCTGTCCTAGAATTCAAGATCTGATCCACCTGTCTTAGCCTCCCAGGTACGGGGACCACAGGTTGTGCTATCATGCGTAGTTTCTCCTCTCGTTTTAATTCCCTAGGCTAATGTAGGTAGACTGTGATTTTTGTGACTCCTGTGACTGGTGATCTTGGAGAGGTCATTTGGTGGGTCCTCCACAAGTAGGGTTCCTCCAAGTGTTTGGAGAAGAGGAAGCAATCAAGGCAAAGCAGGAGAAAGCTTGAGTTGGGCACAGGGATGTGTACCTGTAGGGTTCAGTCACTTGGGAGAGAGGCAGGAGGACCACATGAGTCCAGAAAGAGCACCGCCTGGGGGACTTAATATTCAGCCTTAAAGAGAGAAGACAGAGACACAGAGACACAGAGAAAGAGAGGCTGTGCTGAGGGAATGTGGCTTGCAGGGAGGGGACCATGCCACGAGGACTTGATGAGGTGGAAGTAGCCCCTCTAGGAGTCATTGAGACAGTACATAACCTCAGCTTTCTAGCCAAAAGCAAGAATTCTGCAGACAACAATCAGAGGGCCTGGAGGAGCATCCCAACCCATAGAGGCCCGCACTCGGATTTCATCCATCAAGGCTCCAAGCTCAGGGTCCGGCTTAGTCACATGGTCTAGATTTTTGACCTAAAGTATGGCATAATAAAAAAAAAATTAATGATATTTTGTAGCACATGAAAATTATGAAATTCTACTTACATTCCTGATTGTTGTGTTTACATCCCCAGCCCTGACACAATGGGTACAATTTTAAGCCGCTAACCTGGTGGAAATTTGTTATATAGCAATAGGAACTCAAAAGAACAGTACCCTAGACACATGCAGGGCAGGTGTTTAGAAACAGGAAAAAAATCTATCCTTCCTCCACAGGGATAAAAATCTACAGCAAGGTTGGGGTTGTGGCCTAGTAACAAAGTGTTTGTTTAGTATGAGTGAGGCCCAGGACTGTATCATAAAAATGAGAAAAAGTGCGGGGGCTGGAGACATGGCCCAGTGCATGTCCTACGCTTGCAGAGAGGATTGATTCAGTTCCCAGCACCCACATTTTATGGGTCACGATTGTCTGTAACCCCAGTTCCAAGTGATAAGCCACTTCTGATGTCTGTTGGCACATGTACATCCCCTGACACCCTGCAAGAATTGTAAGGACAACTAGAGCAGCTCCCCTTGCTCATGAACTCTTTCTCAGGAATAGTGTTGCTGGTTTGTTCTGTTTTTTTTTTTTTCCATATTGTAGCACAGGCTGGCCTTGAACTTGAGGGTTTCATCTAGGTTCTCTGGCAAGAGCAGCCATCACTCTTAACCACTGACTGACCACTCTCCAGCACACACACCCCTTTTGAGACAGAGGCTCACTAAGCAATGTTGCCTGGCCTGAAACTTGTTATGTAGCTCAAGCTCTTCTCAAACTCACAGAGCTCTGTCCAGTTCTACCTCTAGAATGCTGGGATTAAGAGTGTGAGCCACCACTGCTGCTGGCATTAGTTTTAATCAGGAGTGTCTGAGCACTAGTGTATCTGCATGCCTGCATACAGGTGTGGTACCGGAGGCGGCCAGAAGGGAGCATTAAATTCCCTCCAGGTGGAGTTATAGGTGACGGAGCCAGTTGATAAAGACGCTGGGAACAGAACTCTGGTCCTCTGGCATGCCAGCAAGTGTTCTTAACTGCTGAGCCATCTCTTCAGCCCTGGATATAAGGTTTTAAATGTCGACATCTCAAAGTACTTCAAGAATGAGAGTCCTCGTGGGTCTGCCACATCCCCTCCCCCTATCTGTCATCTCTTTTGGAAGGAAGGTGCCAAAGACGCTCCCGTCCTGTTCTCTGGGAGACAAAACTGGATCAGGTTAAGGTCACTACTAATCAAGGGTAACAGCAGTGGCACGTGCTCAGAGAAGTACATTAAAGTATAAATAAGACTCTGATTATAAAGGTATATGGGACTGTGTGTGCTTGGATATAATAATCTCGTGGTACACACCTAATTCCCCAGGAGGTATTTGGAAGGAGGTGTTTGAGGCCAGCCTGGGGTACAGGAGACCCTATCTCAAAAAACAAAAACCAAGGGCTGCAGAGATGGTTCAGCAGTTAGCGCTGGCTGTTCTTCCAGAGAACCTGGGTTCAATTCCCAGCACCAATATGGTGCTCACAACCATCTGTAACTCCAGTCCTAGGAGGTCAGATGCCGTCTTCCAGCCTTAGAGAGCACCAGGTGTGTACCTGATGCAAGGTACACTTACAGGTGAAACATTCATACATATTTAAAAAAAATGAGACGGGGCAGTGGTCCTCCTTTAATCCTAGCACTGAGGAAGCAGAGGCAGGTGGATCTCAGTGAGTTCCTTGACAGCCAGGGCTGTCAAGGGTGGGGGTGGGGTGAAATTGAGCCTTCTAAGGATTCCCCCCTTTTCATATTCTTTCCTTCAAACTTTTAAAAATTAATTTCTATGTATGTATACTATAGTGCACATGCCAAAGTCAGGAGAGAATTTGTGGAAGCTGGTTCTCTCTTTATACCATGGAGATTCAGGGAATAAAAAACAGGTCCTCAGGCTTGCCGGCAACATCGTTACCTAAGGAGCCATTTCACCTGCTCTCCTGTTTTTTTCCCTCCCTGTTTGTCTTTTTTTAGAGGCAAGCAAGATCTTATCTTCGATCTCCAGGCGCTAGAATTCTGGATTACAGGTGTGCAACGCACAGCCGGCTAGGAAGTGTTGCTTTTCAAGTTAAGTGTCCCTGGGAATTAGATGCTAATTGATCTGGGATCTACGGTTAGAGAAACGGCTTACCAGGTTGATCAGAAGACTGACCGATATGCACGCAAAACCAACTAGCCATGCATGCTCTGGATGTTGGTAATATCGAACAATGTTTTCTAATAATACCGAGCAATTGTTATTAATAGAAGTATTTCAACTAAGAGGTGCGATTTGGGTGGAACCTTGGAAGGCGGCGGATGGGGCAGGGGAAGGCGCTGAGCAGGAGTGAGGACATTCCAAGGCAGGCGTTGACTTCCTGAGCCTGGGGCCAAGCCCTCCAGGAGTCTGGGGAGGGCCGGGACCGGAAGGTGTGGGCGTGGCAGAAGACGGAAGCTCACCCCTAAAATGTTCCCTCCCTCGCCCCAGACCACCACTCCCCCCATTGTAGAGAGCGCCCTCTGGCGGTAGAGCAAGTTCCATCCCGCCCTCCCCATGAATGAGAAGCTGCAGCCCGCAGCGCGCGAAGCCAGATAGTAAGGTAGTGAAAAGGGCAGGACAGGACCTGGCAGCCACCACCAGACCTCTAATGGATATTCGGGCCGCGCTGGCAGCCTGCCCCAGGGGCCGCTGCTGTTCTGGCTTGCCTCCGCCCTTCCCTTCCTTCCCACTTGCTCTCTCTTCCTATGGCAGCTCCAACATCCGAGGTGCTCTGCGCACCTGTCTGTGCCATTTGTACCCTTCGCACTCCAAGAGTCGGGGCCGGGCAGCCACTTGGGTAGAGACGGAGGGAGGAGGCTGGCGGGTGGTCAGAGTCAGCCCCAAGTTACTTGTGGGAAGCGGTGGCTATGACGCAAGTTTCCAGGGGGCCCGGGTCGGCTCGAAAGGGAGCGCGCCAGAGTGGCTCCGCTGCTTACAGTGGCAATCATGAAAATGCAAAAGCCTGAAGCACACACCCAAAAGAGCCTCCCTTTGCTGCTGCAACCCCGCCCAGCGCGCGTCCTCCTGGGCAGCGGTGCGCAAAGACCCCGCACTGGGCAGTACTCAACGGACCCTGGACTGCATAGGCTGGGATCCCGCGCGGTGGCTGGCCCTTTTTTTTTTTTTTTTTTTTTTTTTTTTCCTTTTTAGCTACGCTTGCCAACCTGTCAGCTGATGGACCTCATCACCCATAGTGGCGCATGTAGCTGGGCCGCTGTTCACTCCATTCACACCGTGTCCCCCAACAGCCAGCTGTCGACCAGGGACCCCTGATCCCGGGGTTAAGTCTGCAGACCCATGTTGCAGTCGGTCCCAAGGAGCCTGCGCCCTTCTCGCCCCAGCATTCAGTCGCCCTGGGGGGGGCGCTGCAAATAGTCCTTTGTTTACATGCAATTCCTTACTCCGCGGAAGGAGGCCGGGGGAGTGCTGAGTTTTCACCAGCTGTTTCCCGCCTTGAAACAGACATCTGATCAGCTGCAAACACACACACACATACACACGCCCGGGGAGGCAGGCAGGAGAGACCTCCCTCCCGCCCCTCCCGCCCGCCTCCCTCCCTCGCCGCTGCTGCTGCCGCGAGCATCTGGGACCGGCCGATTCTGCACCTCCGTCCGGCGCTGCCCTTTGATTCGGATTTCCATCTTGCATTCTCCGGCTGACCGCGAGACCTGGCTCGTGCACAGGAGGGGGGCCTATCGCTATGGAGTATTTCATGGTGCCTACTCAGAAGGTGCCCTCTTTGCAACATTTCAGGAAAACAGAGAAAGAAGTGATAGGAGGGCTCTGTAGGTGTGTACTGCTCCTCCCCCCAACCCCTTCTTCCCATTGCAGCCCCCGGCCAGCCCGCCCGGGCGGGTGCGCGTGTGCGCACGCATGGCTCGCGCCTCTGACCTCGCTCGCCTTTCTTAGCCACCGGGTCCGCTGCAGTCTCATGTACCCTGCTTGCGCTGCCTAGAGACCTTCTTCCCTTGGAACGTGGGGACCCTGAGAGGCTCTGGCCACTTTTGTCCGCTGCAGGCGGGCGAGTCGCGACGTTTGTAAATTGCAAACAGACCCACGTGGTGCTGCAGCAGTCCCGGCCATGCTTGCTGCTGGTGGCTTTCACCCAGCGCTTCCTCCTCCCCCCGCCAGCCTTGGCTTCCTTCCTTTTCCTTGCTTCCTCACGATTTCTGGGAACCCTCTTCTAAGGAGGTTTTTTGGGGAGTCCGGGGCGTGCGAGTGGACAGTTACAATGCTGCCATGCCGCGGCTCCAGTCTTGGGGGGGGGCGGGGAGCCGGGTGGTGTGAACGTTTGCAGAGAACAGGGCTGCAGCAGTGTTGGGGGCGTGCTCGCTCGAGGCTGCGAGGCGTACGTGGACCCTTAGTGGCCATGTTTCGAGCAGGGAAGTCGCGGTCCCCCACACGTTGGCAGTCGCTAGTCGCACGTTCGCCGCCCGCGCCTGGGTGCTGTTTACTAGCGAGGCCTGGACGTGACTCTGCAGCCCTCTTGGAGTAGGCGGACCTCTGCGCGCGCGGCCTCGCGGGAGCTGTAGTTCTCTATGCCGGGTCGGTGCTGCATTGTGGGACTTGTAGGCGCTTCGGGGCCACGCTTTACTTGCACAAAGCTCGCTGTAGCCAACTGGGTGGGCTAAGCAAGCCAGGTGGGGAGGCCTTTTGGGGAGGGTGCATCTTAGGTTGCTTCTAGGCTCAAGTCTACTCCCTGTTGCATGTGGGTCTCTGCAAACTTTTGCTGTCCCACGTCTGTTCCCCAGTCACAAATGCAAAGTGTTGAATCTCCCGGCCGGGTGGGTGGTCTGCAAGCTCTCTTGACACACTCCTTAGTGAGCTTGGTCCTACTTAGGTTGCCCCAGATCTACCCTCTACTAAATCGTAACCGGCCAATGGCCGAATCTCCCTAAACTCTTGTTAAATGATCGTGTCTGGAATTACTATTGCCGGCCGTGGTATCTGTTCATTGAACTCTACAATCGGGCTGAGTCGGGGCGGGGATGGTGTTGGTGCACGCAAGGAGAGGTTTCTCCAGCGCGCTTAAGTTTGAAACCCACGATCTCTTTCCTGCCTACCGCGCTACTCTAGGAGTGTAATGGCTCCCCAGGGCTGGGGCCACGTGCTCCAACACCCCAGCCTGGCAGGGCTGGGATTGAAGGAGGAGGAGGAGCCCGCTGAGTGGCACAGGCTGGTTGGTAGACAGCAACGCCTGTGGGGCAGGGTGCTGCATAAAATTAATAAAATTCAGGCAGGGATCCCACTTTACTTTCAAGTTGAGAGCCAATACTTAGTGCCTATTGATGGATCTAACAACTGGCAGCCCCCCTCTCATCCCCCTTCCCCTCCCTCAGCTGGCACTAAGATAAGGTCCACCTGAGGACCCAGCAAGTACAAAACAGCAATAACAAAACTCTTGGACTCTGTAAATATTCTGGGACCCGCATGCTAGGATTTTCTCCTTGAATCACTCTAATCTTGCTGTGAGTTCATTCGTTTTCTGATTTCTTTGTAACGATGGATACAGAAGCTAAGAAAGGTACCAGTAAGAGCAAATATACAGCTGGACTTGCTTCATAAGTTTGTTGTAGTGCTGGCTCTTCTGAGCTGGCCTAGGTAGTGGGGAATGAGGCCTGATTTGCTCCATATCCCGGAGAGGTCATTCTGGTTCCGATCCTGCATAGGTTTTGACAGTAGGAACCTCTGGTTGCTGTGCCTGAGTCTTTTGGTACTTGTTCTCACTCTCCCTTCTCCAGACCTGTGTTGCTGGAGGGCAATAGACCCTCAGGAACATTGGGTGTTGTTAGGCCTAGTGATTGAGGTATCTGCCTACGGGCACACAGGTCTTGCTAGAGGACACTGGGCATGGAGGAGCCACTAGGCGTGTTCATTTTCAGCTGGAGTTACAGCTGGGAGGCCTTTCCTGGATGGAGTGTGGGCTGGGCAGAGCTTATGATGGGTGGACTCTGGTTTGTTTCAGGCTATTGGACTTTGCTCCACCCCTCCCTGTTTAGCTGGGTTCTCTCTGACTCCCATGCCTTCCGGGCCAACCAGAAGGAGCCGTAGGGCAGAGTGGCACACTGTGATGTTGTGTTTGGAGTTTTGGACCTGCTGCTTAATGGTTCTGTGGGACTTGGATATAGGCAGTGCCTAGAAGGTGAAATTCAGACTCTAAAAGCAGGTGCATGGTAGTTTCCATCTTTGTAAGTGTATGTGCGTGCAAATGTGTTCATGTGCACGGATGACTTCCTCAGTTGCTCCCAGGTATGATTGAGGTTTACTGTGGACATGGGGAAGAAAGCAGCCAGAGGACTCTGGGAGGGTCTAGACTGAACATGGCCATGAGAGGAGAGAGAGAGCAGGGAGAGCAAGAGGTGAGAGAGAGAGAGAAAGAGAGAGAGAGAGAGAGAGAGAGAGAGAACACCAACCTGGGAACCCAGAGGCCAAGAGGCCAGTAGCCAAAATGGCTGAAGTCATTATAAGGAATAGAGGCTGGGGAGGGAAGCTCACTCCTGTCCCTGGGCTGGAAGAGTAGGGAGTGGGGTGTGCGAGCCATGACTGTGTAATAGGTACTGGGAATGCTGGGAGAGCAGTATCCCCTTTGATATGTTAGGTAGGCACCTCAGCCGTTTGTCCTGAGTTTGAGACGTAACAGACAGTCTCCCGCCTTCCTTGTTATATTTTTACTTTTTTTGTTTTTTTTGTTTTTTTGTTTTTCGAGACAGGGTCTCTCTGTGTAGCCCTGGCTGTCCTGGAACTCACTCTGTAGACCAGGCTGGCCTCGAACTCAGAAATCCACCTGCCTCTGCCTCCCAAGTGCTGGGATTAAAGGCGTGCGCCACCACCGCCCGGCTTTTTTACTCAATTTTTAAATTCTCAGATTTTTACATGTGTGTGGGTGTTTTGCCTGTATGCATATCTGTGTACCACATGTGTGCCCTGCCCTCTGTGGCCAGACGAGGGCATCAGATCCCCTGGAACAGTTGCGTGCTGCTATGTGGGTGCTGGGAACTGAACGTATGCCCTCTGGAGTAGAAGTCAGTTCTCTTGGTTTTCAACTGTTCCTCAACCGTCTCTTGAGCTCAGATGAATGACCCAGGCCGCCTTCAAACTTGGGATCTTTTTTCCTCTTTAGCATTTCCTACTGATGTAAAATACCACAGCCAGCATCTCCTCCTCAAGTTTTAGACCTTTAGACCAAGGCCTAAACAAGTAAGGTTGGGGACTGTTAGGCCTCAAGACCTCGTCTTTCAGAAGGTGCTCACCACCACTGCACTGGCTGGCTTCAGAGATCTGCCTGTCTCTGCACCCCCTCTTCCTCTCCCTCTCCTCCCCCCCCTCGCCCCAGAGTTTTGAGGTAGCAGATGAACTGTTCCCAGCCTTTATGTCGATGCAAATCTGAAATCAGGTCCTCACTGTTATGTGGCTGAGCCATTTCCTTAGCTCCCTGTCTCCCCTCCCCCCCCCCCTAAAAAAAAATGGATAGGCTCTCATTTAGCCCAGGCTGACCTCCAACTTGGTTTATAAGTTAAGATGACCTTGGACTCCTGATCCTGCTGCTTCCCATCAAGTGCTGGAGCTTCAAGCACATGCTGTCACACTGGCTATCTTACAAACTTTAAAAGTTCCTTTAAGGGCTGGCAGTATGGCTCAGTAGATAGAGTCCAGGTCCCTGTGAACATGATGAATTATCTGGGTTTAATCCCCGTTTCCTGCAGGTAGATCTCTATGAGCTCAAGGCCAGTCTGGTGTACAGAGTAAGTTTCAGGACAGCCAGGGCTACACTGAAAGATCTTCTCTTAAAAGGAGAGGTAGGGGAGGGGGAGAGGGAGAGGTAGGTGTTATTAGAGAGTATTAAGAACTTTTGCATGTTTGTTTGGTCTCTGGCCATATATTTTGATGCACCAGCTTGACACAGGGGTTAAAGATACAAAAAAAGTTAAGTCCTGACCCCTGTTCTTGGCAGGTCACCGACTTATGATGGTGAAGGGTTTTGTCAGCTCCCATCTGCTCTTGTTATACCGCCCAGCCTTCCTTTGACTTCCTTTGACTGTGACCCTGTATAAGGGAGTGAGGAGAGCTGAAGTGGAGATTTCAGCGGCTGGGGTTAGCTCGAAAGTGTCAAGGCAGGTGTGGGCATCTGTGCCCTCTGCAGGCTTTCCTGTGATAGGCTGAAGTTGCTGGGGAAGAGATGTCTCAAGGGGAGGGTGATCAGGGCTGTCAGGGCTGTAGAGGCAATGGCCTGTGATGGAGAGTGGTGCTGAACGTGTTGGGCACCCTTGGTGTGTGTGGGATCATTTCTATCTCCTCCTGGGTATGGGAAATCCCACGTCGCCTTTCCCCCTTTGATTATGGATACTGGGTGTTTTAGGCATGCCAAGTGGGTTCAGGCCATGAGAAAAGAGAGGTGGTGGTGGCTAGTCAGAGGGTGTGGCTGGGCAAATGGGTGGAAGGTGATGAGGACCTTTGGCCTTAGGTTGAGCAGGAGGATCTGATATTAGTCTGGGATCCAGATGTGAACAGTCAGCCTGCATCCTGCTCCTGCACATTTGCTAGGGTGTCGCCATCCTTCAGTAGGGATAGTGACCCCGCTCTTAGGCTGAGTGGGCTAGTTCTGTTTCTTAGCTATCCGCCCAGTTCCGTCTTCCTGAAGCCAGGCAATGGTGATCAGCAGCAATGCTGGTGGTCCCTGCAACGTTCACCAGGGGAACCTGAAGTTTTGAGGTGGTGGGACTTTTCCATGTGATTACTTACTGTGAATTGGAATTTATAGGCATGTGTAAGAAAATCTACTTTTTCTTGTATAATTTCACCTGGACGTGACAATTGGTCTAGTCAGCAGTCAGGATCTGCATTCCACCAATGGTAATTCATGGTTTGTCACACTAGCCACCAGGACACCCACTAGCTTAACTTCCACTCCACCAGGGCCAGCATACAGTCTGTTAATTCTGTTGGCTGGAGCTTTCCAAGCTGTTGGGATGAGCAACTGTGGCAAACCCAAGTCCCCATGCAGAATTGGAGCTTTGCAAGGACAGTCTCTGTCCTTAACACATCCCATGTCCGGGCGTGACCATGTTAACTGGCAGTTGGTTCTTAAGCACAGAGGTGGGGGGAACATTTGGGAGAGTCAGGCTAGGAGCTGCTCACTCTCTGACATCCAAGTTCTCTTTATTCTGGGAGTTCTGTGATAGAACCTTTCAGAGCTCAGTCTCTGAGGTTTGCCGGGTTCCCCAGATGGTGCATGCCCTGGGGGATGGGGAGAGCAGAAGTAGCTCTCAGGGCTGCCTTTTCTTTTCAAGGATAGTTGAGTTAGTGGGAACTGCAGGTGTGACCTTGGGTGACACCTATGGGTCTTACAATCACACCAGCTTAGTTGTGCAGCCTAGGAGCTGGTTCTGCCCTGCTCTGGCTGTCTGCATAGCACTTGAAAGGCTGAGGCAGGAGGAATGCCTTGAGGCTAACGGGGGGTGGGGGTGGGGGGTGGGGTGGGGGGGGATGGGGGGTGGCTATAAGAGTGAAACTTTTGTCATAAATGAGAAGCAACAACAAAAAGAACTGGCCCTGTATCTCCAGGGACATCCCTTTCCTGGGGAAGCTGTCACACAGCTAGTGTATCGGATATGGTATAGAGACTGTTCTGCCCTACTCTGGAGTCCCAATGCCCCCTTTTACTGTAGCAGACCCCCCTCCCCTTTTACCTGGGAATCAGCTCTTCTCTAGGCCTATTTATTGATTCTTTCAAATGGCAGGGCCTTATTATATAGCACAGACTGTCCTCGAACTCAGGGCCCTCCTGCCTCTGCCTATGTTGGGATTAAAGGTGTTAGCTACCATGTCCAGCCCCCTACCCCCTTTTTAATATAATGGTAGTTCTGGGGATTGAACCTAGAACTTTGAGCATGCTAGGCTGCTCAACTGAACTACAGATTTAGCCCTGTTTATTGTAAAACATATATTCCTGTATTCTGAGGCTCTTTAGATAGGGTCACCTGAGGGTGGTTACAAGGCTTTTTCTTGAGACCCAGTCTTAGGTCAGTTTTGCCCTTAAAGCAGGGGCCCAGAGACTGAGTGAGTTGTGGGGGGAGACTCCCACAATCCTGGGGTAGGTTGCTTCTATTACCTATGTATATATGTATGTATGAATATATGTATGTATGTGTGTATATGTATTTGTTTGTTTATATGTGTGCATGCCTATAGAGGCCAGAAAAAGGTGTGGTTCCCTGAGGTTGTAGTTACAGGTAGTTTTGAGCCACTGAACTCCGGTCCTATAGAAGAACTGGAAAGACTCTTAATGGTTTAGCTATCTCTCCTCCCCCCCCCCCCCATGCCCAAAAACATACACTTTTTTATTGAGACAGGGTCTCATGTAGCATGTAGCCCAGGCTGACTCTGAATTTGCTATGTGGTCGAGGATGTTCTTGAACTCACCCAAATGCCGCTGCTCCTGGCATGTTGTCGCCATGCCTATCTCCTCATCTTTTTCTTGCTTGGTTTTTGAGACAAGAGTCTTCCTGTGTAGCCCAGGCTTGCCTCAATTCCCACTCATCTAGCATCAGCCTGCTCAGTGCTTAAACTACAGGCGCGTGCCATCATGTCCTTTCTGTCTCATTTTGCCCCTCAACCCGTGGTGGCGTTAACTACTTCCTCCAGAGCATCCATCTCTCAGGGCCTCCAGGCTCTGGAGGAGGTGTTCAGGGCGACTCCAGGACCGAGGAGCATGTGTGGCTTTGTCTGGTCTGAATCCCTGTCTCTTTCCAGATGCCCATCACTCCCCTTTTGGGGGCTGGGAGAAAGGAAGCATCCTGGGCTGAAGGAGGAAAGCTGGACCTCTCTCCCTAAACTCTAATTAGTCTGTGAGCTAAGAGTGTACCAAGGGAACAAAGGACAAGACAGGCAGCATTCACTCCACAGATGGGACGCTGGATCAGCACTTCTCGGGACAGTTCTGTTTTATCCTGAGCTACTCCATGGAGGGAGATCATGCCGTATAAAGACCTGAGGCTCTTTATACAGAGACATCGTCTGTCTGTCAAGTGGGAGACAGACCTGGGCCCTCTCCCACGGCTCACACCCCCAGGTCCTGTGAGGGATGTGAACCCTGGGAGAGGGTGGGCTGGGGCCCTGGGCTTTTGGCCCCTGGATGAAGGGCTTGATGAAGCCTCCAAGCCTCCTGCAGCGACCCAGAGGGAACTCCTTCCCAGCTGTCCGACCTTTCTGTTGGGAGAGGAAGCTGAGGCCCTAGAAGGGGCAGGGACGTGTTCCTTTAGGGAGCTGAGGCAGGACAGACAGACGGGGTAAGCTGGGTAGGGCTGGACAGGCTTCAGCTGTTTCCAACTGTTATAGATGTGTTTCCCTTCGGGGCTGCTATGCAGCCCATTTTCCCTGGGGATAGAGACTGGGGCCAACTCAAGGCAAGAGAGTTAGACCTGCCACCTCCTTACCTCAGACTCCCACTTCAGTGAGATGAGAGGTGTCAGAGGCCTTTTTTTTTTTTTTTTTTTTTTTCCCTAGACCCAGGGTATATGTTCCCTTGACTCTAGCCTGGAACAGGTCACCCTGGGAGGGCCCCTCAGGAAGAGGCCAGGGCTGTGGCTTTGGGTGGGGCTGGAGGCCTCTGCTGAGAGCTCGGCATCTGGAAGCCATCAGGCCCTGGGCGGGAGGGGGAGTGCAGGGGAGGGCTGAGGGGGGGCATCCCTCCTTCAGGCCACACACAGGCCCACCCCCTTGGGAGCAGTGGCATTGGGTCCTTCCACTGCTGGCTGCTTTCTCCCTCACTCCACTGGCTAGCTGCTACTTCAGCACGCCGTAACGCCGTCCATAGCGTGCTGGGAGCCTTAGGTCTTTATATGGTGTGATCTCCCTCCATGGAGTAGGTCAAGATAAAAGAGAACTGTCCTGAGAAGTGGCTGATCCAGCGTCCCATCTGTGGAGTGAATGCTGCCTGTCTTGTCCTTTGTACACTCTTAGCTCACAGTGGCTGGAGACAACTGTGGCGGTGGGCAGGCAGGAGTGGGTATCACCTCAGAACTCTAGTGACAATGTATGAGCTACTGAAAGAGGTGGGCCAGATAGACATATGGAGGAACTTCCAAGTGCCCCGAGAACTGTTTCTGGTTGCTGCCTGGGGTCCTCTTGTGTTAGAACCATAGGGATTAGCCATGCAGGTTTCTGAGCCTTCCTGGCCTGGCTAGACAGATATTAGGACGGCAGGTGAGGCCTGCACAGCTGTGAACCCATGTGTTTGATACCCAGACATTGCAAGAATCTCTTCTAGGCCGGGTGGTGGTGGTGCACGCCTTTAATCCCAGCACTTGGGAGGCAGAGGCAGGTGGATTTCTGAGTTTGAGGCCAGCCTGGTCTACAGAGTGAGTTCCAGGACAGCCAGGGCTACACAGAGAAACTCTGTCTCGAAAAACCAAAAAAAAAAAAAAAAAAAAAAAAAAGAATCTCTTCTAGAAGACAGAATTCTAGGAAAGAAGTCAGGGGAGGCATGGGTTCTAAGCAGACTGCATCCACAGACACCTCCCTCAGTCCCCTGGGCATCAGGACACAGCCCTAGGGCTTCCTTGGGGGTGATCTGCCAGAGTACAGGCCTCTATCAGGGAAGGGATGCAGGTTACATCCGGGTCCCTCTGGTGATTAACTATGAGGACAGGGGCCTTCTGGGGGTAAAGTTTGGAGGACATCTATCCCGAACCTACTCCTGTTCTCCCCGGCAGCCTAGCTAACATTCCACTGACCCCTGAGACCCAGAGGGACCAGGAAAGGCGGATCCGACGGGAGATTGCCAACAGCAACGAGCGGAGGCGCATGCAGAGTATCAACGCGGGCTTCCAGTCCCTCAAGACCCTCATTCCCCACACAGACGGAGAGAAGCTCAGCAAGGTGGGCAAGAGCAGGGAGGGCTTCCTGGAGGAGGTGTTGTGCTCTCGTGAGGAGAGGACCATCAGCCTGATTCTTTTCCTCTTGCCCTCAGGCAGCCATTCTCCAGCAGACAGCAGAATACATCTTCTCTCTTGAGCAGGAGAAGACTAGACTCCTGCAGCAGAACACGCAGCTCAAGCGCTTTATCCAGGTACCAGATGGGGAATCATCTCAGCAGTACCCTGCCTTCCTCTTGTGTGGGCATTACCTAAACCATTAGCTTGGGATGCATGTATGGCTCTTAGTCTTATCTTGCCCAGAACCTGCCTACTTCCTGCCTGGTCCTGTTTCTTCATCCGTGAAGTATAGTAGAGCAGGCTCTGGAGGAAGCAGGTTCTAAGAAGTAAGGCCATTCTTCCGTGCCTGGCATTTGGTTACTTGGTGGGTTTGCAGAATGGGCTCTCCAGTATGAGTCCGCTTGTATTGGGTAGCTTTGGAGGGCTTTCCATAGAGCCCTGTGACCGCTGGATGTGTTATGGTTGTGTCAACTCACTCACCAACCTCTTGTGGTCCGCAGGAGCTGAGTGGCTCATCTCCGAAGCGGCGGAGGGCAGAAGACAAGGACGAGGGCATTGGCTCACCCGACATCTGGGAGGATGAGAAGGCTGAGGACCTAAGGAGAGAGATGATTGAGCTGCGGCAACAGCTGGACAAGGAGCGCTCTGTGCGGATGATGCTGGAAGAGCAGGTGAGGCAGCGCCCTCTGCTGGTCAGTGTGATGCTCAGGCGCAGAGTATGGATTCTGGGGTCTGTTCCTCCCTTCAGCAGGTATTCACAAGAGTGTCTGCTCTAGGTGCTGGAGAGAGAGATGGTTTAGTGGCTAAGAACACTTGTTGCTCTTGCAGAGGATCTGAGTTTAGTTCAGTTTCCAGCACCCACACGGTGGCAGACAGCCATGCACAGCCCCAATTCCAGGGAATCGGATGCCATCTTTTACTTCTGACTTCCACAGGCACCAGACATGCACGTGGTGTGGATTTATCCAGGCAGGACACTCAGATGTGCAGACACGCACGCACGCACGCACGCACGCACGCACGCACGCACGCACGCACATGCGCACACTCGCGCAAGCGCGCACATGCATGCGCCATAAGAGTAGGCGCTTTGCTCTCCAGTGACTCTATTTACACAGGACTAAGGATTAGTCCACAGTTCGCTCTTCTGCCTGCCTCCCTCCCTCCCTCCCTCCCTCCTTCTCCCCTTCCCCCCTCCCTCCCTCCTTCTCCCCTTCCCCTCCTTCCCTCCTCCCCTTTCCTTCTCTCCCCTCCCCTCCGCCCTCCCCCTTCCCTTCTCTCCTCCCCTCCTCCCCATCCCCTCTTCCTTCCTTTCTTCCTTTTTCTTTCTCTCTCTTTCCTTTCTTTTCTTTCTCCAAGAGTGGGTTTCTCTGTGTAGCCTTGACTGTCCTGGAACTTGCTTTATAGACCATGCTGGCCTCGAAATCAGAGATCTGCCTTCCTCTGCCTCCTGAGTGCTGGGATTAAAAGGCGTTTGCCACCACACTTGGGCAACAGTTCTTTATTAAAGGTGTAAAAATACAACTGAGGGCCGGGGTGTTGTGTTCAGTCACTGAGTGCTTAACATGTAAGTTCTGGGCTCAGCTCCAAGCATGCTCACACTCAGAAATGCAGCTGAAAGAAGACTCTATAGGAGCTATGGAACCAGGAAGGGTTTGACCCAGTTCCCCAAGGTGTGCTTCATGGCTTCTATAAGGAAACCAGTTAATCAGACAAGAAGGGAAAAGGGTTTCTTTATATTGGAAACCATAGAGACAAAAGTTTAGAGGTGAAGTGGGGATATCCTTTGGTCTGCCCTGTAGGGGGCGCTCTCTGTGAGGTTTCAGATTGCTCTGTGGTATTAGTGAATGAATGGCCTTTGCAGCTGGTAGAGCAGTTGTGGCCTTGCCCCACCTCTTAGTGCTGTGCTGTCCCACCTGCAGGTGCGCTCCCTCGAGGCCCACATGTACCCGGAAAAACTCAAGGTGATTGCCCAGCAGGTGCAGCTGCAGCAGCAGCAGGAGCAGGTGCGGCTGCTGCACCAGGAGAAGCTGGAGCGGGAACAGCAGCACCTACGGACCCAGGTGAGCAGGAGACTCCAGGAGGGGCCCCACAGGCTGTCGCGGGTTCTCGGAATCCATAGGAGGGTCTCAGACTACATAGGTGCAACACAACTGTGCCGGCATTTTAGGTGTCTTGAGAGCATTGGAACACAGACCAGAGTCTTTACGGCAGTCCTTTGAAGCGTGAGCTGTTTACTGTTTTATTGCTGTGGAAAATAAGGTAGAGAAAGGTCAGGTAATCTGCTCTGGAGCAGGAATTTGAACCCTCTGTCTTAATCCAGGAACTATGCTCCTCTTCCTCTTCTCCTCTTCCTCTTCTCCTCTTCCTCTTCTCCTCCTCCTTTCTTCTTTTTTTTTTTTTTTGGTGGTGCTGACAGCCCAGGGCATGTCTGACAAGCATTCTACCACTGGGTACATCCCAGCCCCACACTCTGTACTGTTTTCTGTTTCTTCTTTGTTTGTTTTTCTGAGTCAGGATCTTACTATTTAGACCAGGCTACCCTTGAATTCACAGAAATCTGCGTCTGCCTCCGAAGTGCTGGGGTTAACGGTGTGTGCCACCATACACAGCCAGAGTGTCTACTCTTGAACAGTCCTTTATCAGGTCCTAACATGCTTCTTGAGCTGCAAGCAAAGGGACCAGAGGGCCGGGGATGCACCGCAGCCCTTCCTTTCATCTCTGGTGTCCGAGGGGTTGGTGGGGTTGTGAATTGGCTAGCCTTCTCTACTTGTCAGCTTTTTGTTAGTGTAACAAGCACCTAAAATAAAATAGGTAGGTTATAAAGAGAAGAGAATTTGACTCAAATTTCGAAGGCTTCAGATTGGACCCATGGTGAGGTGATTTAGGAACAAAACCACTCACTTCATGGCTTGGAAACTAAAGAGAGGAAAAGAGACAAAAGCTGGGCTCTTAGTCTTCTTGAGAGATGTGCCGCCCAGTCACCTAGAGAACTTCTACCTGGCCCCATTATTATACTTAAAATTATTATTATTATTATTATTATTATTTTTTTATTTTTTTTTATTTTTTTTTTTTGAGACAGGGTTTCTCTGTGTAGCCCTGGCTGTCCTGGAACTCACTCTGTAGACCAGGCTGGCCTTGAACTTACAGAAATCTGCCTGCCTCTGTCTGCCAAGTGCTGGGACTAATGGTGTGCGCTCCACTGCCCAGCACTAGACTCCATTATGTTTTTTGTCGTAAGCGAGGGCCTTGCTATGTATCCCATGTGGGCCTTGAACTTGTCCTCATCCTGCTCAGCCTCCTGACAGCCGTGATTATAGCTGTGCACCACTACACTCAGCATAGGCTCCACTTCTTAAGGCTTTTGTCTTGGGCTGGAGAGATGGCTCAGTGGTTAAGAATACTGACTGCTCTTCCAGAGGTCCTGAGTTCAATTCCCAACAACCACATGGTGGCTCACAACCATCTACAGTGGGGTCTGATGTCCTCTTCTGGTGTCTCTTGAAGAGAGCAATGGTGAACTCACATACATAAAACAAAGAAATAAATCATTTAAACAAAAAGAAATTAAAAAAAAAAAAAAAAGAAAAGAAAAGGTTTCTCTTTTCTAATACTGCCATACTGGAGACCCAGCCTTTGGGGGTGGGCATTTAAAATCTAAACTAGCAGATACCCCATGAATAAGGGAGTTTGGTGGGCTGGAACCTGTGGGGAATACTGAGGGCTTGTGTCTTGCAGCTCCTGCCTCCTCCAGCCCCCACCCACCACCCCACAGTGATCGTGCCTGCGCCTGCCCCGCCTTCCTCTCACCACATCAATGTTGTCACCATGGGTCCCTCCTCAGTCATCAACTCTGTCTCTACATCCCGGCAAAATCTGGACACCATCGTGCAGGTATGTGGGCTCAGGGAAGGGTGGCTTCTGGGAGTTGACTCTTGAGGACATGCATTTTCCTGGAGACCAGGAGCAAGATGGAGCTTGTGAAGGAGGAGAAAAGGTCTGGATGTCTGGAGAGGTCACCTTCCCTGTGCCTCACTTAAAAAGACACTCCCTTTTTTTTTTTTTTTTTGAGACAGGGTTTCTCTGTATAGCCTTGGCAAGACACACTCCCTTTTAAAAATGACACTTTGTGTGTGTGTGTGTGTGTGTGTGTGTGTGTGTGTGTGTCTGTGTGTGTGTGTGTGTGTGTGTGTGTGTGTGTCTGTGTCTGTGTCTGTGTCTGTCTTCTGTCTGTCTGTCTGCACCATGGAATGCATTGGTGACCAGAGGACAGCTTAGCGGAATGAGTTCTCTACCACGTTGGACTCAAAGGGTCAGAAGGTTTGTAAACTCAGGTTTATAAGGGCTGGTGATCAGTCTTAGTTCAGCTTGTAAGCCAGTCTAGAACTTTTTCTTACCTTCATGGTTCTTCTCCTTTTTTGTATCTATTGGGATATTTATGCAGGTGATACGTGCAGGGTTGTGTGCGTGTGTGCGTGTGTAGGTACACACCAGGTGGAAGCCAGATGTCAGCTTTGGAGTATTGCTTCTTAGGAGCTGTCCCCTAGGGGTTTTTTCCCCTTTTAATTTTGAGATTATTATTACACCATTTTTGCCTTGCCTTCCTCTCTCCAAACTCTCATATACCCCTCCTTGCTTTCTTTCAAACTATGTCCTTTTTCATTGTTACATATGTACATATATGTATGGGTGTGTGTGTGTATGTATGTATATATATGTGTGTCTCTGTGTGTGTGTGTGTGTATGTATGTATATGTGTATATGTATCCATATCTGTATATTCTTAAGTATGTAAATATTACATATTTACATACTTAAATTTACATATTCTTAAGTATGTAAATACACCTTGCTCAGTCTGTAGAATGTTAACTTGCATGTACGTTTTCAGGGCTGACCATTTGGTATTGGACACTTGGTGTGCTCTTCCTTGGGGACTGGGAGGACCATTTCTCCCCTCTCAGCGTTCCTTCATTGCCTGTAATTCTTTGTGTAGGACTGAGGCCCCTCCTAGACTCTTGTCTTGTCCACTTTGGCCTGTTTATTGGTGGCATCTTATGTTTGGGCTGTCAAGTTGGTAAGACTTGATGAATGGAGTTTCCAACATGCCTAGGGGACATAATTTCACAGCACACTCCCTGATCCTCTGGCTCCTACAGTCTTTGTGTCTCCTCTTCTGCAGTGATCCCTGAGCCTTAGATATGGGACTTTTACTGCAGATACAGGCTTTGAGCTGGCCTTCAGAAGTCTGCATTTTGATTGATTTTAGTTTTCTATCACAGTTTCTGTCTTTTGCAGAGAAATTTCCTTGATGAGGGGGTGAGGGGTGAGAAACTATAGTTAATGGGCCAGATGCTGAAGAAAGATGCCCACTGTTACTTGTTTGAGAAAGGATATACATACATATGTGTATATATACACACACATATATACACATATCTCTATATTATGCATGGGAAATGTCTCCTATGTTTTTGTGAATAAATGTCTATATTTATATATAAATATATAAATAAATATATATATTACACACACACACACACACACACACACACACACACACACACACACACATATATATATATATATATATATATATATATATGATGCTCCCAACATAATGTCCTCATTGTGAAGGGTCACATCATTGACCCCCAAAATGTCTTTGTTGTTGGTTTTAGTTTCTGTATTTATAATTTTGAGATCATTGTGTCCAAGGAGAAGTTACTATATTTTGTTAAGAAAGTGGGGCTGGGAAGCCAAAGAACCAAGAGGCAGGACCCCATCACTGAAACCTGTTGCTCACCAGTTAGGACAGGCTGGCTGGCCGGCCAGTGAACCCGAGGGGTCTTTCTGACTCTACCTGGAAAGCCCATACCTCAAGTTACAGGTTCATACTACTCTGCCTGACTTTACAGAGGGCTGGGGACTGAACCCAAGACCCTGAGCTAGAAAGAAAAAGACAAAAAATTATCAGGTTCCAGAACTTTTATTGCACGTATGCCCAGCAAATTGGATAATACAGTGGATACCGATACCTTTACTAAGTTAGTAGACTTGACAGTATATAAGCATATGAGCCCCGTGCTCATCTAGGGCTTTGGTTTTCTGGAAGCTAGGTCCTTCGTCTTAACAGAATGGTCTTCTCTTTTTAAGCTCACCCCCTCCCCTCCGCTTTGCTTTGTTTAGTTTATTTCTGACCTGTCCTGGCGTGTGTGTTTTTTGGGCAGAAAGCAGCTGGCCTAGTTTCACTAGCTCAGTCTCCTTGATGGACTGTCCTTTCTGTGTAGGCCATCCAGCACATTGAGGGAACCCAGGACAAGCAGGAGCTGGAAGAGGAACAGAGACGAGCAGTTATCGTGAAGTCCGTCCGCAGCTGCCCAGAGGCCCACACCTCTGATACTGCCTCGGACTCCGAGGCCTCGGACAGCGATGCCATGGACCAGAGCCGGGAAGAGCCTTTGGGGGACGGGGAGCTTCCCTGACCACCCCCAGCCCTCCTCTCCCTCCTGGGGGCTAGAGGGGGCCGGGGCAACAACAGGGAGAGACATGGGTGAATGAGAAATTTTTACAAAATTATGATGTCATTTGGGTCTCTTTTATGACCTCCTTTTCAATACTGTAAGTCGACCTTTGATCGAAGCCACCAGAGCCCAGGTCCCGGGGTTGTGGTGGTACAGCACGCGTGGGTGCATTGCGTGGGCGCATCGGGACTCCAGGGCTGGGCCTCGGCCCTGGGGCCGGGGAAGCTGACACTGAGGTGCCTGGCCTCTCTCGCCAAAAAGCTTTTTTATTTTTGTTTCGTTTTGTTTTTGTTTTTTCCTTCCATTTAAACGTGTTTTTAAGAACGGGGAAAAAATCAAACAAAACCCCAAGGTATATTGCTCCCTCCCCAGAGCCAGCCCGAGGCTGTCGGTCTTCACCCCTTCCCTCTATTGGGTTGTCTTTTTCTCTTTTAAGCACTTACATGGGTTGGGGGTCAGACTGGGTTGGGGCTTTCTGGGGACCTGGGACCCCAGGAATCGGGAATCGGGGATCGACATTGCTTCTCGGTTGGGGTTTGCTGCTGCCATTGTCCCCTCCCCCTCCCCACCTCAGTACCAGAATTGGCCACTCTCCTCCTCCACCTTCCCTTTCCAGGGTTCCTGTCATTGACCCCAAAAATGTCTTTGTCTCTCTTTTTGTTTTGTTTGTTGTTGGTTTTATTTTGGTTTTGGTTTCTGTATTTTTTTAATTTTAATTTTTCTTCTTTTCTTTTTTACAATTTTGAGGTCTTTGTGTCCAAGGAGAAGCTATTATATTTTGTTAAGAAAATGGGGGTAGGGAACAAAATACCAATAGGCCATTGTGCCTTTGTAAAGAAACAAAATAAAATTTGTACTTTGTTTTTTAGTTGCTGTGTTTATTGAGGGTGTACTGTACTGGGATCCTGCCTGGCCTGGGCTGCTTGGCCTAGATTAAGGGGCGTTTTTTTGGACTTTCAAATCCAGAGAGGACTGTGTGCATACGGTGGCACCCCTGAATTGTGGGTAGAGTTGCAATGAGATTGAGGTCCTCACAGCCCGTGGACTTCCCTGGAAGGTTCTGCAACAGTGGTGTGTGTGCTGGGGCAGAAGGGAGTGCCTCCAATTTCTGTTTGAAGCCACCATGGGAGGGAAGGAACAAGCTTACAGGTCCCGGTAGATGGATGACCTTACTACTTCCTTGTGTGATCCTGTGTTCCTCTCCCACCCCTCCTCAGATTACAAATCCCCCTAGAAATCTGTGAGCTATTTCCCGTTTCCAAAACTGTTGGATAGTACCAACAGCCCGGGGTGTTATGAGTAACTGACCTTCCTGGGGGTTCCTTACAGAGCAGTAGACAGTTGAGTGCCCCTCCATGCAAATCCCTGTTTTATATGGCTCTTGGCACACACAGCTGAATTAACTCTGATCTGACTTTAGAGCAGTGCCCAGTGGTTAAGCAGCACTCCCGGTGAAAACCGACTCCCAGAAAGTGCTTATGTGAGCTCAGCCCTTGTTCCTAATGGAGGCTGGAAGGGTCACAGATCTCAGCAAACACTGTCTGACCATGAGAAGCCTGGCTTTGTTAGGTCTGGCACACAGACTAGCTGAGTGAAGCTGTAAGATGGTGTTACCCAGGCTGGGTAAGATGAATCTTGCCCTGTGAAGCCAGTGTTTTTGTCTGCACACAGGAAGGCGGCATCTCCATGAAATGGCTGTAAGGGCTTGGGCTCTGGCCATCCCCAATGCTCAGCTTGGTTGTACACTCACTTCCTCTGAACCTGTTTCCTGTTCTGGAAATTGTAAGTAATGTTAGTTCAAGAAGAGTGTCCATCAAGTTTCTTAGTTTCGTGACTAGAGATCACTTTATACGACGTGGCCCATGTCTCATTCCTGCTCGGGCTGTGTGGACGAAAGTCGAGCAGAAAAGCCAGTCCATCTCCAGTGTGCCCCTGGACATGAACTCACTCAGTAAAAAGGCGGGAACAATTTTAAACAGAAATCTATCTACAGCGGGAAGTGGTGGTGCATGCCTTTAATCCCAGCACTTGGGAGGCAGAGGCAGGTGGATTTCTGAGTTTGAGGCCAGCCTGGTCTATAGAGTGAGTTCCAGGACAGCCAGGGCTACACAGAGAAACCCTGTCTCAAAAAACCAAAAACCAAAAAAAAAAAAAAAAAAGAAAAATCTATCTACAAGGCATACAATTTGTCATTTTATGAATGAATCTAACCCATTCACCATGTTGATAAACTCATCTAATTCAAACATATCTCCACAACTTCCAATTGAGCCCCTTCTTGTAAAGCAGTCACTTTTCATGACTGATCCTCCCAGTCCCACACAGCCACTGATCTCATTTTAGTATTCAAAACGAAATAGTGGGGGTGGGCAAAGTGGCTCTGGGAAGGTCACGGTGCCTGCTGCCAAGCCTACCTGAATTTGATCCCAGGACCCACGTGGTGGAAGGAGAGAATTGACTCCTGAGAGTTGTCCTCTGACTTCCACATGAATACCATGACATGCTAGAAAACTGAATTCCAGCGCTCAGGAGGCAGGCGGTTTGACTATAAGCATGGTAGTGATTTCAAAGTTGGGCAGGGCTACTCAGTGAGACCCTGTTAGCAAAAAAACAACAAAAACTCCCCCAAAACATAAAGGAACGTGCACAAAACAGTTTGATTGCATTCACTGAAACTCACACTTGATTGTGTGTGGCTCTTTTGTTTTATAGAGTAGCCACCATCATGATAAGAATTAGTACCTCCTCAGTGTTTCCCCAGTCTGCTGTTTCCCTGATATAGCTGTTATAGTTCTATTTTTTTTTTTTTTTTTTTTTGCAAAATGTTATGTAAATAGTCATACAATAGCCATTTGAATATGGTGTCTTTAGGCAGCATTGTACCTCATTTTCCCTTAGGTGTGAGGTGGTCGACCGGACTAGCTCCATGCAACTTCCGATAGTATCAACAGAGGGCGCTATGGGTCTAGGATGTCTGTTTCTGGCGGGACCGAGGCTCTGCCTCCTTCCGGTCTACTCTAGTCTCATAGGCCAGAGGCGGGGTTTGGGGCGGAGCCAAGGAAAATAGTCCTTCTCTGGAAAAGCGCCGGCGCCCAGCGGTGGTAGGCGGTCTCTTGAGAAGGCAGTGGAAACCCTTGGCGCGTTCCCGCCCCTTCCGGGTTTAGTCACGCCCTCTCGGCGCACACACCTCCGGGCGTCTAATGGAGTTCCCGCCCGCAGGCGCGCCGGCCCCGCCCACAGGCTGCGGAACTAGCGGGTCCCCAGCGGTTCGAGGCCACTTTTAGTCGGTTGGTTAGTCGTGTCCAGATGTCTCTACACGTGGGACTTTAAAATGTTCCAGAGGACGCCATAAAACAGCCGAGAAGTAGGTGACATTTACGTACCACACTAAATTAAGTCTGGAACATTGTCACCTCAGGGCATATGATGGGTGCCAGGCTCCTTCATTGTTCGGCTGAGCCCCAAGCCCACGCGCTGCTGCTGCGGTCGGCAGAGCGAGAGGTGGGACGTCGCCGCGCTAAGTTTGCACTATATTCTTCTGTGAAGGGACGATGGTCCTGTGGTTTTTTTTTGTGTGTGCGTGGGGTTAGACTATTAGGCAAGCCCTACCCCTGTCCGTTCCCACTTAAAAAAAAAATCTGTTTTTACTTTTTAATTTCACTTTTAGGTTTTATTATATATAGTTTTTACAGAATTGCTTATTTTTATTTTCTGTGTATGTGTTTGCCTACACGTATGAGCATGCACCATGTGCATGTGTGGTGCCTGCAGTCCAGAAGAGGGCGTTGGATCCCTTGGAACTTAAGTTTTTAAGACAGAGCCCTCGTTGGGTTGCTGAGAACTGAACCCTAGACCTCTGCTCTTAATAGCTGAGTGATCCCTCCAGCTCCTGTTTTATCTTTTTTGTTTGCTTGTTTATTATATATGAACACACCTATAGTCTGAACACTTAGGTGTAAGCCAAAGGATCAGGAGTTAAAAGGTTATCCTCAGCCACAGCTAAGTTTCAGGCCAGCATGGAATACCTGAGACCTTGTGCCAAGAAATCAAATAAGATAAATATTACATCTATCTATCTATCTATCTATCTATCTATCTATCTATCTATCTATCTATCTATCTTTGGTCTTACTTTGTGTAACCCTGCTATCTTGGAACTCACTCTGTAGAACAGAAGCCTGGAACTCAGATCCACCTGTCTCTGCCTCCTGAGGGCTGGGATTAAAGATATGTGCCACCCCTCCCCCTGTAAGTGTTACTTTGTTTTAATAAAATTCAGTTAATCAAATTAAGGTGATTAAATTCAATTTTTGTAAAAAATGCATTTATTGTGCAGCTCAGAGGACAACTTTCCTGGAGTCAGTTCTATCCTTCTACCATGTGGTTCAGGGAACAGAACTCAGGTCATCAGACTTGCCAGCAGGCACTTCTCCCACTGAGGATGTAGAGTGAAAAATTATAAAGACCATTTTATAAAATATATACAGGCTCACTAATCCCAAGAAAGCGGAACTGAATGTAGGATTTCAGGCCTTCACTGCCCTGGGATACATCCCGGGAAGAGTATTAACATTCCTCAAGCCTCAGAGAAAAGAACCCACCTGTGGGTGGGGAAGGCCCAAAGCAGGAAGACACATTCCTGGCAAAGAAAGATGCAAGTCATCTGGGTGGTTCCAAGAACTAACTAACTTTCCACTGATCTTGGTTACACCCCCCCCCCCCCCCCCCCGCCTGAGGTCTTCCCAGTGTTACAGCTTGCTGAGTTCAAAATTTATAAAACAACCAATCATGTGTAACCGTGTGAAAATACAACCAATCATGTGTAACCATGCGAAAATTCCTTCCTTTCCCTACCCCCTACTATAAAAAGTTCCTTAGCCCACCACTCGGGGTCAAACTGTACTCGTGCATGAGTGTGCAGTTTGAATGCTGACTGCCAGCTCTCTTCCCTAATAAACCTCTGCTGATTGCATCCAGGTACGGTGTCTTGGAGTTTGTGGGTGTTCTCGACTTCCCGAGACTTGAGTAAGGGTCTCTCGAATTTGGGAGTCTTCAAGATGTCTTACTAGCCCTGATGTAATTTAAAAAGAAAAAATTCTTAATCGTGTGTGTTTGTGTCTGTGTACATGAGTGAAGTACCTGGAGAGACCAGAAAAGGGAGTCAGGTCCCCAGGAGCTAGAGCTAGGGGCTACTGTGAGCTGCCTGACAAGATTTCTGGGAACTGAACTCTGGTCCTCTGGAAGAGCAGAGACATTTAATTGCTGAGCCATTTTTCCAGTGCCCTATTTAATTTAATTTAATTTTTTAGAGACAGAGTCATTCATGTATTTCAGGCTAGCCTTGGACTTCTCATGTTACAGAGGATAACCTTGACTTCCTGATTCTTCCCTGTGTGCCCAAGCGTTGGGGTTACAGATGTGTTCCATTACATTTTGCATATATGTCAGCAGTATATTAATTACTTTATCATGAACTAGACAATTTATTGCAGAAAAACGGTCAAGATTCCAGTTAAGAGGTCCCAGCTGAGGCAGTGCTGGGTTTCTTGGTGCAGGAGTCAGTAGGGGAAGGAGGAAGGGCAGGGGGCTTTCATCTGACCATCGCCTCTAAGCTGCCAGATGTTGGGGGCCAGACTTCAGGTTAGGCCTGTATCATCCAACATTTTGCTATCCTCTATCACCACAGAAAACCTCGTGAGCCAGCAATTCCCAAAGAGGGAAACCAAAGAATCATTTAGTAATCAATCTGTCTTTCCAAAGGCCTCATGGGTACAGCCCAAGGGTGTTGCATTCAGTTTTGTGGGTTTGATCACACTTTTTGATCACAAAGACACATTTAGCACTCAGAGATGCTACTACCTACATACCCTTGGCTTTCAGAGCCTAGGCTTGGTCTACAGACCCAGGGAAGTGGGTCTTAGAACAGTCAATGTTCTAGGGGCTAAATGTCCCAGCAACTCCAAACAGCACATCCTCTTGTCCTTAAACAGCTCTGCCATGTTCACAATCCTAGACTTCCCTCGAACACCTCTATGGTGGGCAAGGTTGCTGAGGTAACTACAGGCTGGCCGTGTGCCTATCCTACTCTTTCTTAGCCTGTTCTGGCTAAGTACAAGTGTGAACTTCAAGGTCCCACCAAACAACAAGCAGCCAGACTGGCCATGTACCTGCCTGCTAGTACCAGTTTGTTAATGCTGTGTATGACTATTCCATAATTTATTTATCCATTTACCTAGAGGGGGCATCTAGATGGTTTCTAATTTATAACTACTGTGACTTCATTTTTATAGACCCTGACCCTTAAATGGATTGGGTCAGTTTTCTATCTTACACACGAGTAGGTGACAATTCAGGTTTGTGCTGTGCTTGGTTGATGATCTCTTTGGTGGTGGTTTCTTTGAGATCAGGGCTGGTTATTCTCGGTCTCGGGTTCCCTCATTGGCCTTATTTTGAGTCTCTATTAGGAACAATACTTTCCCACTTCTTAGGAAATGTGTTCTTGTCAAGGCCCACTGTATCACATCTTGTTGCCTTTATGGTGATTCTCAAGAAAATTCTTGCTGAGTCTCAGTAACAGAAATAATTTCATTTCTTCTGAGCATGTGGTTTGTTCTTAGTTTAAGGAAACTGAATTGGGCATGTGGTTAAGTTATGCGTGTGTTAGGTCTTAAATATATAGTCTTTTTCCTCCTAGACTTCCCTTTTGTACTTCTTCCTGTTTCTTTTCTGCTGCTTGGTGCATTCCTGCTATATTTTGTGAATTATTGGCAACTATGTTTTTGCTTTTCTGGCACAGTATGACACATAATAAGTATGTGCCTTTTGTGCCATGGTTTGGGCAGAATAAGAGAGGCATAATAAGAATATGCCTCAGCTGCATAAGATGTTTGAAGAATTGTGTGGCGGTGGAGGAGGGGTCCTTGTCGTGACCTTGGTCTCTTCAGCAGTGACTATTGGCCCCAGGCCAGTGTGTAGAGCACACGGAGACCATCAAGCAGCCGCTTGGAGCCAGCCATCTGACTATGCTGTCCTTAGTATCAGATGTTGGTCCTGGCTCCACCCTGGCCCCACCCAAGCTCATCCTACTGTCCCTCATCCCCAACCCATATCTCTCTGCTTTCCTCAGTGCTGGTGAATGTGTGACATTTGTCTTTTTCACATGGAGTTCTGCTCGCCTGCCTTGTCCTTTAATCCTGGGTGGACGTGGGGTCAGACTTCATTTCTGCCTTATCCCTTCTATTTGTTGTCCTGCTGAATTGCAGGTTTCTTCTGTTGATTGACAAGAACACATGCTGACTGAGAGAAGAGGGTGGGGCTGGGGGGCTGCAGGCAAAACTGGCATTAAATCTGGCAACTGTGTAAAGGAATGAACTCTTCAAATTGGCTCTCTTTCCATCACACCCCTGATCTTGAAAAAGGAACCAGAACTGACAGCTGCACCATTTCCTGAATTAGGTGGCCCAAATCAAGGATACTCCAGGGAGCAGCCTATCTGGGTGAACATTCTCGGGATTAAGCAAACAACATGCAAGTGTTTGGAGAAGTTTGTGTGTGCTTTTCTTCAAAGAACAGAGGCTGTCCTCAACAAGTTTCTCCTGTTAACTTCTGCCCTGTGGGAGCTGAATATGCTGCTCTGAAAATTGTGGATGCATACAGAACTGACAAAAGTGTGCTGTTCTTTTGTAAGAAAAGGAAATGCCATTGAGCCTGGAAGGGTAGGTGGATTCTTTGCCACCAAGGGAATGGCCTATGCTTTTTCTGAGATACTGAGATGGCAGGTGGGAAGAGGAGCTGCAGGGTTGGCTGATTCTAAGTTCTCATGTATTGACAGTGGGGCCATTTTTCTCTAATATCAAACAACTCATCACAGAAAGTATCCAAATAGGCTGGGTGAATATGTTAGAGATTTTGTGGAAGGAATTCCCATATTGGGTGGGAATCTGAATTCTTCTAAGATTGATGACCTATAATTACCAAGGCAAATAGGATAATCCTTTTAGTAAGTGCTATTTATTAGTCAGATGTTGTATGTAGCTCACACTTGTAATCTCAGTATTCAGGAGACTGAGGCAGGAGTATTGCCAGAAGTTTGAGACAACTTGGACTACACAGTAAGGTCTTAAGGTGGGCTGAGATACAGTATGAGACATATCCCCGCCATCCCCCACCACCATAGTGACAGGGTCACTATGTCTTCCTGACTATTCTGGAGCTCACCATGCTGGTCTTAAACTCACAGAGATCCACCTGCCTCTGCCTTGTGAGTGCCAGGATTATAGGTGTGCTCCACTATACCCAGTGAGAGACAAAAACAAAACAAAGCAAAACAAAACAAAAAAAACAACAACAACAAAAAAAACCCAAATTTGGATGCGATAGCTTAGTGGGTAAAAGTATTTCATTAAGCCTGATGACCTAAGTTCAGTCCTCAGGATTCACGGTGGACGGAGAGACTGACTCACCAAAGTTGTTCACTGTCCTCCACACTTGTGCCATGGCATCTCATATAATAATAAACAAAATACTAAAAGATGGAAAGCTGGGCAGGGTGGCTTCCACTGACAGTCTCAGGATTTGTGTGTTGGAGACAGGAGGACCAGGAGTTAAAGGGTATTCATGACCACATAATTTGAGAGTAGCCTGGGATACTTGAGACCCTACTCCCCACCCTCTACATACACATATCCCCACCCTTGGAATGTGCAACAGATGCACACTCAGATGCTGCCTAAGTTAAGACCTGACGGTGTCCCAAATCCTTGAGGAATGTTTGAGCCTGATAGTCTCCCAAGTCAGCTGCCCAGGATAGACCAAGCTACGGACACTGCCAGGACCCATAACATTCTAGCTCTCAGCTTGCTGGGCTGTGTGGCCTTTCACATTGTTTCCTTACCCTGTGTCACTGTCTTCATCCTAGGTGTTAAGTTAGTGTGCTGCAGTCATGATCTCTGCTCTCTCTCTTTCTCTCTTTCTTTCTCTCTTTCTTTCTTTCTCTCTTTCTTTCTTTCTTTCTTTCTTTCTTTCTTTCTTTCCTTTTTTGGGTGGAGCGGGGTGGAGTTGAGACAGGGTTTCTCTGTGTAGCCCTGGCTATTCTGGAACTCTGTAGACTAGGCTGGCCTCAAACTCAGAGATCTGTTAGCCTCTGCTTCCTGAGTGCTGGGATTAAACATGCTTACCATCACATCTGGCTCATCTTTATTATTTTTGATTATATGTCTTTGTTGGGGATACACACATGTTTGTGTGTGCCACAGGAGGTCAGGGGTGTTGGGATCCCCTGGAGCTGGAGCATCAGGTAGTTGTTTATCACCTGATATGGGTGCTGGGAACTGAACTTGAGTCTTCTGCAAGAGTAGTAAGAACTCTTAATCATTGAGCCTCTAAAATTATTTTTTTATTTCATATATTATTATTCTGTATGTGATGTGTCAGTGTGGGTGATGCCATCGTGTGCCTGTGGAGGTCAGAGGACAACTTTGGGAGTCTGTTTCCCTTTCCACTGTGAGACCTGGGCATTGAATTCAGGTTGTCGGGGATTGGCTCCCTTACAGACTTTTAACTCCAATATGAAGCAACTGAAGCCATGAAGGCCCAGATGTGTAATCACTGATACAGACTTTGCATTTTGTCAAGTAATTTACCAATAATTCTAACAAACCACAGCCCCAAACTAGCTCACACATTGTTTTCACAGATAAAGTTTTTGGACACATCCCTTTGGTCTTGTTATCTGTGGCTACTCTTGCAAAACTTAAACTTTTTGCCCTCTGGCCCTTCACAGAAGAGGCTGCTGATTCTTGGTCCAGGGCATTGGGAGTGGGACTTGAGTGGCCCCAGTACATGGTAACCTCTCTTCATGTTCTTTTGTTGATTTTTACATTTTTATTTTGTGTTAACGTGCATGTTTGTGTGGGCATGTGAATGCTGTGGTGCTCATGTAGAGGCCAGAGGACAGCTTGTAGGGTTGGCTCTCTCCTTCCACCCACTGGCCCTCACACCATGTTCTTAAACACACTTCTTCCCTTTCCATCTCTGGAATGTCAGCCCGAGACTGTCAGGAGCAGGCTGTTGTAAATTTACAAGGCAGCTTGTAAAAATGGGGCTGAAGATACCATGGCCCTGGATTCTTAAAAGCTGAGCAGAGGCTTGGAGCTTCTGGGTTTGGAGATGGTGGCCACGATGAGTGATGTAACGTGATAGCAGTCAGATTTCTTATGGCTACATAAGGTCTGTTTGAGAATTTGTGATTTAAGGGGTTATCCTGTTCAGTCTGTCCTTTTAGTCTCTTGTTTTCTAAACAGGGCACCCCTTTTCCTCTTTAAAAAATTGTGGAAGCATAGATAGTATAGATATTTACTATTCTGAGTTTTTAAAGATTATTTTATGATTTCGATTTTTTTTTTTTACAAAAATTCTGAATTTATTTGCATGTTGGGAGTGTACATGCGGCAATGATACACAGGACAATTTACAGGAGTCAGCTCTCTCCTACTACCAAATGGGTTTGGGGCTCAAACTCCGTTCATCAAGTTTGGCAGCAAATACCCCTACACACTGAACCATCTTATTTGCTTTGCCTGATGTTTTGAAACAGGGTCTTTGAGCTCAGGCTGGCCTGGACCTCACTGTGTAGTTGAGGATGACCTTGGTCTTCTATTCCTCCTTCCCTCTACCCCTTTTTGATAGAATTACAGGTATGTGTGGCAGTAAGTGTGCTCGAAGTCTATGAGTCTGTTGTCTCACACCTCATGTCACGTGTTGCATCCCAACCCCTAGCACCTTAACATGTGATTATATTTAAAGATAGGGCTGATAAAGAAGCAGTTAAGGTAAAATGAGGTCATTGGAGTGGGCCCTAATCCAGTCTAACTGGCATCCTCATAAGAAGAGATTAGGCATACACACACACACACACACACACACACACGGAAGACCATGTGAGGACACGAGGAGAAGGCACAACTTGAAAGCCAAGGACAGAAATCTCAGAAGAAACCAATCCTGTTGATACCTCAGGCAAAGCTTTCCAGACTCCAGAATTATGAGACAAGAAATTTTTGTGGTCCGTGATTTTCTTTTCTAGTAGTCCTAGAAAATAATACATTCTTAGTTTACTCAATGAAACATTTACTGAAAGGTTGACACATCTTGATGCGTGTATTATAGCCTCATATCCTTGTATGGCTAAGTGATATTTCATTGTGTGAAAGACTGCATTATGCTTCTCTGTTTATTTTCAGAGAGACACATGGATTGTTTCCAGCCTTCAGTTACTGTTGACCGTGCTGTTATGAACATGGTGTGAAGTATCTGTTTGATACTTCAAACAAGTATCCCCCCATCTCAGATCACTGGCCTTACGGGAACTTGTTCTTCTCGCCCAGGTTTCAGTTCTCAGGCCTACGTTGATGCTTGTGTTCTTCCTGTAGTCCCTATGTTCCTTAGCTCCTGTTCCCTGACATTGTAGTCTCTTTTTCCTATGATGGTGTTCACTTTGATTGATGGGGGGAGTCACAGGTATATTAGGAAGACCGCTGGAACAGTTTCAGTTGTGTACTGCTAAGCCAGTCACTTGGCTTCTCTGACCCTTGAACTTGTGTGAGGTAGTGAGGATGTGCCTGCTTCTCACTACATGAAAGGCACTCAGCATAGAGAAGATAATTTTTTTCCTGTGACCAACTGTTCCCTTCTCTTCTTCAGCGACTCCTCAGCCATGTACATGATTGTGACAAGCCTTAGTGATGTGTTAGATTAGCAGGACCAGTCGATGCTTTAGAAGAGAACATGAAGGCTGAAGAGATGGCTTAGTGCTTAGGAATGCTTGCTGCTTTTCCAGAGGCCCTAAGTTTGGCTTCTAGCAACCCCACCCCAAGGTTTGGTTCACAATCTCTTATAACTCCAGCTTTGGGGGATGCAATGCCTTCTTCTGATGGTAACTGACATGTGACATACATTCACATTCACACAGACATAAGTTAAAAGAAAACAGATTGTTAGCTTACAATTTGTAGATGGAAATTCTGGCAACAAAGGAAGTCATTCATGGTTTTTAGTCTGAAACCAGTTGTAAGTCATAATTCCTTCTTAGACTATCAACTGACTTGAACAAGGCATGTTCAAATTAAAGGTGATTTATTTATTTATTTATTTATTTATTTATTTATTTATTATGTATACAGTGATATGCCTGCATGTATGCCTACAGGCCAGAAGAGGGCACCAGATCTCATTATAGATGGTTATGAGCCATCATGTGGTTGCTGGGAATTAAACTCAGGGCCTCTGGAAGAGCAGCCAGTGCTCTTAACCTCTGAGCCATCTCTTTAACCCCCAAGGTGATTTCTTTTAATCACACACACTCTCTCTTTTTCTTTTTAAAGCTGGAGGGAGGGATTGAGCCAGGATCTTTCAGCATAACAAGCCAATACCCTCCCTACCACGCCCCAAACGGAGATCTTTACTTTAGATGTTGAAAATACCTTCCTAACAGCATCCAGATTAGTGCAAGAGCAAGCAGCTAGCACTGTAGCCTAGCCAAGGAAACAACCTAACCACTGCAGCTAGAAACCTGGGTCATTTTCTTAGAGTTGAGTTATAGATTCGTTATTATCCCCATTAACATTCAAGAATACTTTTAAAAACATGAGTAGACTGCCCTGAAATGCCTCCTATGGCTGTGCAGATGAACTGGTTTCCTTTAGACTGCTGGAGTGAATTGCTGACCATGTTGAAAGGTAAAGTTCTTATGCCCTCGGACTCTTAATGGACGGGCTCCACTTGCTGTTGTGTATTAGTTTAATATTCCATTGCAGGGGTAGTTTTATATCCTGTAATAGAAAGCATACTAAATGTCAGTTTGTAGCTAGTCACAGTTGTGTATTTAATGTATCCTGAACATATTAAATTATTTCTAGTCCCATGCTATTTAAAGAGAATCACTTTTTTTTTTTAAGATTTACTTATTTATTTTATCTATATGAGTGTACTGTCACTGTCTTCAAACACAGCAGAAGAGGGCATCAGATTCCATTACAGATGGTGGTGAGCCACCATGTGGTTGCTGGGAATTGAACTCAGGACCTGGAAGAGCAGTCAGTGCTCCTATCCGCTGAGCCATCTCTGCAGCCCAGAGAATTACTTTTTTTTTTTTTTTTTTTTTTTTTTAGTTTTTCGAGACAGGGTTTCTCTGTGTAGCCCTGGCTGTCCTGGAACTCACTCTGTAGACCAGGCTGGCCTCGAACTCAGAAATCCGCCTGCCTCTGCCTCCCAAGTGCTGGGATCAAAGGCATGCGCCACCACCGCCCGGCCAGAGAATTACTTCTTAAAGAAATACTTCTTCATTAACTGTCCTATCAGAACTGTATGCTCTCTGTAATAACTCTGATCATGATAATCCAGTTTTTCTATTAATTTTGTTGATGTATTATACAAAATTAAAAATTTGATTTTATAGTATATTATATAGAACCTTGAACTGGGAGCCAGTAAGATGTCCCAGGGGGGTTAGGTGCCTGACACTTTTGATCTCTGAGACTTACATAATGGATGAAGAAAACCACCTGCCATAAATTGTCATTTGACCTCTGACCGCCACAGACAAACCATAGCACTATGGACTAGACATAAATTAGCAGATTAAGGCAGTAAGACTTGGAGATGACAATTTTATCAGGCGAATAAAAGTTACTTTTACAGAAGACCTTGGTTTGGTTTCTAGCATGTACATGGTGGTTCACAACCATCTCTAACTCCAGTTCCAGGAATTCAATCCTCCTTTCTAGCTTCCATGGGCACCAGGTGCACATGCTGTGTATGTAACATGCATGTGGGCAAAACATTCTACACCAAATATTAATAAATCACTGGGTACTTGGAAAGCAGAGACAGGTAGATCTCTGTGAGTTCAAGGCTGGCACGGTCTATATAGAGAGTTCTAGTACAGACAGGGCTTCATATAAGGCCCTGTCTCACAGAGAGAAAGAAAATATCAATGAAGGTTTATGACTTTGAGGCAGTTTTTTATGGTTTTTAGGTAAAAACTTAATCATAAAAGAACAATTGATAAATGGCATTTGATAAAAATCAAGAACTTCTGTTCCTTGAAAGGCATTTAAGGGAATGAAATGGCAAGCTACAGTCTAGGAAAGAATATCTGCGTGTCAGATATCTGATAAAGGATTTGTATATGGATCAAAACTGAACAAATCATCTCATAGTAAGTAGACAAAAGATTTGAGCAGGTATTTTATTAAAAAAATATGCCATAGAAGTAGGTAGTAGGAAAGTGAAAACATTAATATTATTCGTTATTAGGGAAATAGAAGTTAAGACTATAGTGAGGTGAGACGGCCCAGAGTTTACCCTCACTTGCCACCAAGCCTGGTGACCTGAGCACAATTCCCAGGATCTAGGTGGTGGAAAGAGAGCACTGGCCTGTGTGTGCATCATAACATGTATGTGCATGCACACACACACATCCTTGTGCACACGAATATACACAAAAACTGTTAAAAAAATAAATGCTGCAGTGAGCCACTCCTGTACATCCAAAGGTGGGGGCTAAGGCATGCTCAGAGATGGAGTTCTTGGCCAGCACACAGGAGGCCTTGAGTTCCATTCCCAGGACCACATGTACCAACCATATCAAGTGTTGGGCTGGGCAGGGACTGAAACTCTAGTGCACTTTTGGGAACATAAAATAGAATCACCTTGGGAAAAGTTTAAACAGATGTTGTTGGTGTTTCTTCTAGGCTCCGCGCCACAGTTACCTGGCAACAGACAAGTGTGCCTGACTCACTATAAAAGGGGCTGCTCGCCCCCTCCTCACTCTCTTGTTCTTTTTACTCCCTTCCTCTCTTCCCTCTCTGTCCTTTCTACCCCCGTTCCCCTCCCCCATCTCTCCATATGTTCATGGCTGGCCTCTGCCTCTACTACCCTTTCAACTCCCTTCCCCAAGCCCTAAATAAACTCTATTCTATACTATATATGACTGGTACCTCAGGGGGAAGGGATGCCTCAGCATGGGCCTGCAGAGGCACCCCCTACACCATACCGTGTCTTTACCAAACATATCCCTGGCTTCTTTCTCTTTTTATAAAATACAACAGATATCATATGACCCAGCTGTTTCACTTCTAGGCATTTACAGAAGAGAAACAAAAGGTTCTATCTTTACATTGGTATACATACAAATAAAAGTTCATAACTAATTTAATGGTTTAATCTTGGAAATAGCCCACATGTCCATCAGCAGGTGAGTGGCTAACCAATTGTGGTTTGTTCCTACAGTGAATGACTACTCACTGATAAAAAGGAATGGGCTATTGATTCAATGAATAAACCTGAAAATAATTGTACAAAGTGAAAGAAGCAGATAAAGATCATTGAGAGGATTTGCAGCCATAGTTGTGAAATGCAAACTAATGTGTGTTGACGGCAAGGAGATTAAAGGTTGCCAGACTGTGAGAGGAGGAGTCTGTTCATTATCTTAATTGTGCTGGTGTATAGCTGGTATATATGACATTGCAGACACAGGTCAAATTTTATCAGTTTGTGCCCTTTAGATAGGTGTGATGTACTAGGCACTTTTGGTCCCAGCACTCAGGAGGCAGAGGCAGGAGGATCCCTGAGTTGAGTCCAGTCTGGTCTATAGAATGAGTCCTAGGACAGCCAGGTTACACAGAGAAACCCTGTCTCAAAAAAACAAAAACAAGAAACCCTGCGTAATATATTTTTTGTTGATTATATATCGGTAAAGCTGAGTTAGACGTGTAAAGCCCAGGGCTAGGGATTTGGATCTGTGGCAGTGTTCTGGCCTAAGCCCTATGTTCAAGTTCCAGTCCCATAGCAACAGGCTTTGAGAAATGTAAAGTTCCTAGCACCGAACAGGTGCCCAGTTTGCTTTTAGTTCATTTACTCCATGACCAGTTGCTGTCTCCTCCCTTCCTGGTGACACTATCTCCCTAACCAGGCAACCCAGCATCTGTTGTCTCTCAGCTTCCTACAGCTGCCTTTCAGGGCTACCACAAGCCCAGAGGAAGACTGCATCAAAAAGCACTTTGTAGAGGTGACTGAACATTCAGGAGCCCCTGCCCACTGGAAATGGATCTGTTTCTCTACCTCCAACTGACATCACGTCACTCAGGCGATTCTCCGAGTCCCCTTTTTCCCCCTGCTCAGCATTCTCTGTACAGAGGCCCTGGAAGGACAAGCTCGTAGTCACTGACCTCAAAGGTCAGATGTCGTGGGTTTTCCTATTTGCTAGATTGTAGATCAGTGACTATCAAATAGGATTGGTTTCCGTTTGGCCGACAGTCCTTCATTTGGAGGCATTTCCAGGTTCTTGACCTATCTGAGACTTTAGGTCAAATATTCAGAAAGACTCAAGTTCCTAACTCCTGGATCTCAGTCCAAGGGCCATCTTTATCCCTTTATCCTCTACCCTGGACTAAATAATTCTGGGCATGTTGGGAGAGGTCACTACCGGCTCTGCTTCTGGTGCTTGGAGCCTAGGACAAAACCCACAGTAGCCCTTGGGGGTCTGGGCTTTTTCCCCCATCATGTTTGCCCAGTTGCCCTAGTGACTGTGTGACCCTTCTCCCCCGCCCTCCCCCGCCTGCTGTGCTGCCTGCACCCACCATATAAATAGAGGCAAGGAGCAGCTGGGCTCTCTTGGCAGTCACCATGAAGGCGCTGCTCCTGCTCTGCTGCTTCCTGGCCTCGCTGCTGCTTTCAGGACAAGCAGGTACACCCCCTACACAAGTGGCTCCCATTGTGGCCCTAATGTTCCCAAGTTTTTATCAGAGTGGGGGGCTGGGCTGTTGGCAGAACTTTGCTTCTAGCTAGTATCACTGCTCTTCTCACAGGGGCCTGGGACACAGAGGATGAGGTGCTAGAGAGAAGTGGGGGCCAGTGAGGGGCTCTAAGAAGAAAAGAGAGCAAGTGGTTCAGAGGTCTAGGTCAGGCTCAGAGAGAGGAGTCTGACTGGAACAAGCTGGAGAGAGGACCCTCCAGAGTCAAGCCTAGAGGAATCTCTGAGATGGATTAAAATGATATAATCTTGGAGCTGGAGGTTGTCTGAGTTACCATCTTGGTGGGAAATAGGACAGAAGACTTTGTTTTACTAGTGACTTAGGTTTGCATGTCCACAGATGAGTGGGACACTGCAGACAAAGCTGGGAATCATTTTATGAACAGTGGGACAGAATTGGATTAGGGTAGGGTAGAACTGAATGGAAGGCTGAGAGCCAGTGATTGTGTTGAACGCACTTGCACAGAATGCAGAGGGGAATGGAAGAGAACCTTCCTAGGGGCAGGGTCTTTCATCAAGAAGGGGGCTTGGCTCTGCACACCATGGCTTTCCTTTGACATCTCAGCAGTTTGTGTGGCAGAGACGGTGGCTTGGGTTGCAGCATGGGGGTTATTTATAGGCTGTAGAGGGGACACCCGATCATTTTGCCACCTCTCTTGTTCTTAAGACTCCCAAGGCTGGCTTCTCTTTGGGGATTCTTTGGGGAGGTGCTCTGAGATTCCCCCTAGGGATCTAGGATACCCTGGTCCGTCTCCTGTGCTAGCACTTTGTCTTTGTGAGATTTCTGGTCTACGTCTTCGATCTTTAAGGTTCTATCTCATGGGACTGGAGCAACAGAGGTGCAGTCCTAGTGAGAGTATAGGCACATGAGGGACAGAAGCCACTCTGCGGGTGTGAGAGGTAAGGCTGGGTGCTCTGGGCCATTGAGCTTGCAGTTGGGCCCTGCCCTTGTCTGCCCTTGAGTTAATTTGGTCTCCATGGGGCTGTGGTGGCTGGAGTGGTGAGTATTCCAAGCGGCTGTCAGGTGGCTAAGTATGGAAACAGTCCTGTAATTGGATCCTGAGCCTGAAGCCACCGCCACCCTCTCCTCTTCCCAGCCCCTCCTCTGCTGGGCCCACCTCCAGCTGCCACCTTGAAGCTACCATACAGCAAAGTCCGAGGAATTTCTGCCCTTTTAGGGGCATTTTAATTTTTTTCTTTCTTTGTATAGAGGGGACAGGATTTCTAGACTATTGTGAAAGCTCTGCTCAGAGCTCTTGCTATGGAAAAAAGGCATGCGATTCATGTGAAGGTATTTCTAGGCTGTTTCTTTGCCCAGGAGTGTGAGCTTGCTCTTGCGTGCCCATTAGTGTACAAATCCCCTGACTGCTTATTCTACGTCAGTTACCACTGCTCTGCCCAGTTGTGGATTGTGTACTCTGAGGTGACTGCTGCTTCAACTCAGTGGGAGGTCACAAGACACCTGATGATCTCCCTGTACACCTACAATAGCAACCTTTGCTAGTGCTGATTTCCCCAGAACTCGCCATTCTGGCTAAAGATCATATCTTTGTATTTGAGCTCCTGTCTCCACTCCTGTCTCCACACTGTCCTCCTGTCATTTATCTCCCATTTTGCTCTGCCTTGGGCTAGAAGAAGCAAACATCTTCTCTAGCTCTACCCCCACTTCCAAAGGTAGGAATCCTGGAACACACCCTGTCTTATCTCTCCCACATTGCTTCTGTGGTTCCTCTAGACTGGATGGTTGATTCTGAAGCCCCTACTGCCTTTTCTCTCATTAGGGGACCCCGCACCCCGGCTTCTCTAGACATTAGTCACAAGTACCTATACTAGAACTTGGGAGCAGCCATTGGCTCCTGTCACCAGACACCTCTGGTCCCTTCCCTCATCCAGTTGCCCCTAGTTCTTTATAATTACCTGAGTTCTCTCCATGGGCTCAGGATCTGGAAGAGAGATAGGTCTCATCAAGAACTCCAGAGATGATTTAATGTATGTTTTCATTGGACAGTGAAGGAAAGAAAACCCCAGAGAAGTGAAGGGACCTTCCCAGTCAGGGACAGAAGCACATGCTGGAGTGCTCTTAGTACTCCTCTGGGAGCCGTGCCCCTCCATGCCTACCTTCCTCTGACACACCCCATGGGTGAATGTGAAAGGGGTAGTGGATGAGGCCACTCAGGACGTTTCTGAAAATGTTTCAGATCCTTTGACCGTAACCCCGCCCTCCCAATGGTAAGAGGTTGGTGTGTGCTGGGTACAGGCCTAGGGTAATATGTCCCTATCATTCCCTGAGGGCACAGGCTGCCTCCTCTTTACTGTAAGGCTGTATATCTAGAAGCAAACTTCCTTTCTGTCTTCCACAGGGCAGTTCAGCTGCTACTGTCTTCTGTTGGGAAGCTTTAAGAGGAGTGAATTCAGTGTTCCAGGGAGAGCCACCTCAGAAGCCTTTCTAGTTCTCAAAGCAATGTCCGATTGTCTAGCTTGTGCTAGCTGAACAAGCTCAGAGGGTGCATCTTGTCTCCCCACATTCCATATGGAGGCTTGAAGTGCTGTGCCAGGGTGTGCTTATGGCTTCATCCCTTTCCTAGTGGCATAGTAGCCACAGTTGGAAAGTTCTGTTTTTCCTTATATATGTTACAGTGAAGGCCAGATAACTAGTTCATGGCTGGCCAGAGTCAGAATTCAGGTCTCTTTTCTTCTTGCCCCGTACTTTTGTCCACTTATCCCCCAGGGAAGGTGAAGAGAAGGCCAGTTGCAACCAACTGGCCTTTGATGTCTGCTTGTAAACATAGGCTGAGAAGGACCCAACTCCTGTGGATACAAATGGAAGACAAGATGGCTGATTCTTCTGCTGGCTCGGACTAAGAGGGGTTTGAGGCTGGGCACTGTGCTTGCTGGCTGGAATGAAGGTGACAGCTGGGAGAGTGTGCTGTACAGAATAGGGTCTCTGGCTGTGGGGACGAGCACATTCTCTACTCTTAGCCCAAGTCCAAGCCCATTGTGTGGTATTGCTGGAGGATTTGAAGCCATTCATTCACACAGCTTGTAATTATTCCATCATTTTATATTTATTGTGCCTGCTGTTTTTAAAGTATGATATTGAAGGAATAGGGAAGACATTTTGGCATACCTTTGGTCTAGAAGGAAGGAAAAAGACAGTTTCTTTCCTACACATATACTGGGCTGAGAAGATACCATAATGGAGATCAGAGAAAGTGAGAAGCTGAGGTAGGGTTATTGGGCTGAGTGGAGTGAAGAATGTCTTTTTATGAAATAAATAATATTTGCACTTATTGATTGGGGAGGGGCATGTGTGTGCCACAGCATGTATGTAGAGGTCAGAGGACAACTTTTGGGAGTCCTGGTGATCTAATTAGTGTCATCAAGCTTGGCAGCAAGTACGCTTACCTGCTGAGCCGCTTGCTGGCCCTGAGGAGTATTTTTAGATTAAAGGAGATGAAGCTGGACTTTGAGGGAAGAAGGATTCAGGCGTGAGAAGATAGCAGGAAGGGAATGTGTGTGAAGGGAAAAGAACGAGCCAGTCTTCTGGAGCTGTGAACGGCCTTGAGTGCTGGCTGAGGGAGAAAGCTTTCCTCTGTGGACAATGGGGAGCAACAGAGGGCTTTGAGGAGATGTGCTTGGTTATGTTGGTAGGAAGGAGCAGGACTGGAGGAAACTAATTAGCCATGTCAAAGGGTATAGTCCCAGTGAACTTGTGAGTAGGCAGAAGAGGCAATCCTAACAGAGGATACCCCAAACCAGACTTCTCAACCCGAGCAGGATCCCCCAAACCAGACTTTTCAACCTGGGCAGGCTGCAGGAAGCCCTGACAGGCTTCCTTGCAGTCACTAGGGAACTGTCAGACTAAGACATTGCTATGCAGGGGAGAACACATGCTAAGTGTTCAGTTTGGACTGAGTGTGGCAATATATGACTTTAGTTTTAGCACAAGGAGACAGTGTTAGGTAGATTCTGTGAGTTAGAGACCAGGTTGGTCTTCCTAATGAGTTCCAGGCCAGCCAGGAGTGAAATTCTGTTACATATACACAAAGTTCAGTTTGGGTCATTTGAGTGCCACAGACTATGGGACACGTGGATGGGGATTAATAGTTAGAAAGATGAGATCGGACTGAGCATGCTGGCACATGCTCATAATCCTAACACTTAGGAAGAAGGTAAGAGAATTCTGAGTTCAAGGTCATCCTGGGCTATATAGAGGGTCTCTCTGTCTTGAACAAATAAACAAAATGGAGGAAAGATGAGATTGTAGCCTAGGACTAGATGAAAAATCAGGCCTAGAAATGCAGAGGTACAGTTCATTTATACAAAGACCAACAAGGCTAGAGCCATTGCAGAGGGAGAAAAATAAGGCCAAGAACTAATCTTTGAAGGACACTTGAATTGAAGATTAGGAAAAGGAAGAAGATAATAAATAAATGAGTTTCAGAAAGATAGAAAAGAATGCCAGGAGAGAGGGTGGCCTGGTGGCCAAGGGAAAGGATGTCTCCTAGAGGAAGGGGCAGGCAAGGGGATTAAATGTCACAGAGACCTGGGGCATGATGAGGTGCTGATTTTGACAACCCAGAGGTCACTGGCAGATTATGAGGGATTTAAGAGTATTTAGTGATCACATAGAGGCAACATATTTAGATGTGGGGCGTTAAAGATTAAGTAGGGTGGATAAAAGCCAGTAGCAGAATTTCGGGGCCAGAAGGCATTGCAGACATAGAGAAACTTTAACACTGGGCATATTTCTGAGCCAATAGGGAAGGCTCCTGTGGAAAAGAAAAGGTTGAAGAGTACAGGGAAGGGCTGGGGTTGTGGCTCAGCAGAGTGATTGCATAGTGTGCATAAGGCCCTGGGTTCAATTCCCTGCACCACATAAAACTGAGGATGGTGACATGCTCTGGTAGTCCCAGCACTTGGGCAGTGAAGGCAGGAGGACCAGGAGTTCAGGGTCATTCTGGGCTATGGAGTGAGTCAGAGACAGGCTGGACTACATTAGACCCTGATTAAAAAAAAAGACAAGAACAAGATGGCAAATGGGATGTCTAAGATGTCAGAATTCTCAAGGAGGGCACAAAAGGCCTGAGCACACTGAGATCTAATGAGAAGCACTGAAGAGACCTTGGATAGATACCATGTTAGAACTGGTCTCAGTGGCCCATGCTATCTGAGAAGCTGAACTAGGAGGTGTGCCTGTAGGATCTGTTGGGGATTTCTCTAGGACAGTGGTTCTTAACCTTCCTAATTCTGCGACCCTTTAATGCATGTGGTGAAACCCAACCATAAAATTGTTTTCGCTGCTACTTTATAACTGTAATTTTACTAGTTCTGAATCAATCATAATGTCAATATTTTTGAAGGCAGAGATTTGCCAAAGGGATCGTGACCCACAGGCTATGGAAGGCCATAGAATGGAGAGCCTGACAAACCTTCCAAAAGCTCTGTGTAGTTAGGGAGACTTGTTACTCTGAGCCAAGCCAGTGTCCACGATTGAGGAAGAACTGTGAGATGCCTGCAAGAGGGGGCCAAGAGTGAAAGAGTAAACCAGCATTTTCATTACAGTGAATGTTGGGGACCTTCAGTCAGAGTGACTGAACTTGCCCTGATTCCATCATCCAGGATGTGTACTTAGCAGATAGATGCCTGTTGAGTCTACTGTGGTAAAACACTGTGTGGTGAAGCACTTTACAGGGGAAGCCATGGCCTGGGTTACCTGGGTTGCTATTGATGAGAGATAAAGACAGGCTTCCAGGCTCGGGTTTCCCCTCTGGTTTCATCTTGGCTTGGAGAAAAGGAATGGACAAGATGGGTAAGGCTGTGTCCTTCATTTCTACTTTGGGATCTCTAGCTCCTCAGAATCTCCCACCCTCACCTGCCTTCTTAGAAAAGCATTAGAACTGAAGCTGTCTGTCTTCAGAATACATCCACACTGCAGGGCCCTGTAATTCTTTCTTGATTTAGTTCTCCATCTCCCTGTCAGCACCTTGTCTGTTCTTCATTTCCACTACCTACCAAAGTTCAGTCAGGAAAAGCTATACTCATGTCAGTGGAAGACCAGGGCTCAACCGCTTGAACTGTCATTTTCAGCTCAAGAAATGCATCTCTAAGGTAGAATTTCCCACTGCTTTGGTGAGCAAAGCCTGTGGAACCCCTTAATTACAATACACAAGCAACAGGTAGTCCCTGAGTTCTATAGAGTGAGCCTCCTCTACCTGGTGCTGAGTAAGAATTGGAGGCACAGTGCGCCAGCTATAGGGCTGCCAAACTGGAATCTGTTAGTGTTCCCCAGGTCTCAGTCTCCTGGGTCCGCCCCAGCCCCGTATGCTCAGCAGGAGAATTACGACAAACATAATTCAGGGAACAAATGGGACCGTCAGATTCAGCTGAGTTTTTGGAGACTGGTCTCTTTGCTGCCTACTGCGGCCTGTCTGTTCTGTTGTTGTGTTTCTGTAGGATTGAGGAGTCTCCCCATTCCTCCCTGCCCCTGAGAAGGGGTTTCTCTGTGTAGCCCTGGTTGTCCTGGAACTCGCTCTGTAGACCAAGTTGGCCTCAGACTCAGATCCATTTGCCTCTGCCACCTGAGAGCTGGGATTAAAGGCGTGCGCCACCATGGCGGCAAGGAGTCTTAACCCATTTGGTTTCAGCCTCCTTCTCCACTCTTGAAGGTGGTTTTACTTACAATCAAGGTTCCAGGTCCCTTCCACCTAGGGGGACATGCCTGTCACTTGTCAACTTACGTATTCACCTTCCCTCCCAGAGCAATCATTCCTGACTCCTCAATTGCAAGAAAACTTGTGAAGAGAATCAGAATTAAAGTGTCAGAATTAAACCAGAAGTGCAAATTACAATGTATTAAATTTTATTAATAACTGAATATAATTAGTTAATAAGTAGAATTTAATCAGAATTAAAGGGCCAAGAGATCAACTATTCACATCTCCAAGGCCACAGCCTTATAGTGGGTTCTTCAGTCCAGTTTAACAGTTCTTCAGCTCGTATGGAGGGAGAGCTGCTTTTAGCTGCCCTGGAGTGAGTATGCCCATGGACAGATTCTGAAGACATGGAGAAGGCACTGTTGCCAGTGGGAGCCACCCTGGAAATCTGTCTTTCCTGAGATGGTAGAGTGTGGTGAGTAGGAAAGCAGGGTGGCTCTAAATAAAGCCAGAGAGATTCTACAGGACCACGGTAGGATTCCTGGCTCTCTGGAAGAACTTTAGGGAACAGGAAAGGGCTTTCTCCATCCACTCCTTCCCAGAGTTCTTTGCACAGCCTCCTTGAGAATTCTTATTCTTCCCTCAGTTTGGAGTATGCTAGGTACAGTGTGTGTGGGCTATATGCCAGCCTTTGGGACTAGAGGGCTCATCAGAGACCTGAAGGATATGGGTGTAGTCTTCCTTAGGGAACTCCTCTTTAGCCAAGGAGATTTAGGTAGATTCCAGTCAGGATGTAATCAGAAGGAAGTGTGAAAACTGAATTCTCTGGAAAGTTGAGTGAGTCCAAGTAGTGGGGGCATTTTACCCCTGAGGAGGGAGAGCTGAGGCAGATGTAGGGTCTCCAGTTCTCATAGACCTTCTTGGGACCTCCAAGGTCCTGGCAGAGGCACATGGTTCAGGCAGGAATGGACGGACTGTGTCTCTGCCCTGGAGAGCTGACCTTCTATTTGGAGAGATGACTTGCACTGTAAAAAAATGTTAGTAACACCCCCTGCAGCCTACACTCTGGTTGGAGTACAGAGGAGCGTTAGGAAGGTCGGCTCCAGAGGGGGTCAGCCACATTTGCAGGAGGAAACAGTCGTCAGCTCATCTGCTTCTGGAGGGCAAGAGACTGCACTGTTATTATTTCTCTTATAGACATGTAAATAAGTAAGTAGGTTTTTTTTTTTTTTTTTTAATTCGTGGCTTTGCTTTTATTTCTGACAATCAACAATGGTCCAAAAAGACTAAAAGGGAAATCCCAGAAATAAGCAATTCATAAATTTTAAATAACTTTTTTTTTTTTTTTTGAAACAGAGTCTCACTATATGGTTTTGGCCTGGTTGGCCTAGAACTCAGTATGTGGAGTAGGCTGGTTTTGAGCTCTCAGAAATCACCTGCTTCTGTCTGCCAAGAGTAGGGGTGGAAGGCGCCGCCTGACCACTTTCTGAATGTTCTGCTTAGTTATCGGTTAGTTATCGGTTTTACTGTTACTCTTTTCCTACCTGCCCCAAACCTTTACAGTACTGGAGGTTGATCTAGGGCCTCATGCAGTCTGGGCATGTGCTCTGGCACTGAGCTACATCCTCAGCTCACTGTGCCTAATTTAAAATTGTATCACATTTACTTATATATTCTGTTTGTATGTGCACACATGTAGGTACATGCCTTGGTGCATGTGTAGAAGTCAGAGGACAACTTGACTTCTTGACAACTTGAGGGAGTCAGGTCCCTCTACCATGTAGAGGTCTGGGAGTCAAACTTGGGTTGTCCAGGTTTGGCGACATCCTTTCCTACTGAGCCATCTGGTTGCCATCCTACCTCCCTCTTCTTGAGGCAGGGTCTCAGGTAGCTCAGCCTGGGAACACTATGTAGCCCAAGAGATGATCTTGAACCGATCTTCCTGCCTCCACCTCCCACGCGCTGGGATTCTGTGTGAGCAGCACCACACTTGGTTGGCTGTGATACTGAGGATGAAACCCAGGGCTTTGTTCACGCTAGCAAGCACTTTATCAAGTGAGCGAAATGTCCACGCTGTCACTGTGCTTAATTTGTAAATTAAAACTGTATGGCCGGGCGGTGGTGGCGCACGCCTTTAATCCCAGCACTTCGGAGGCAGAGGCAGGCGGATTTCTGAGTTCGAGGCCAGCCTGGTCTACAAAGTAAGTTCCAGGACAGCCAGAGCTACACAGAGAAACCCTGTCTCGAAAAAACAACAACAACAACAAAAAAAACAAAAAACAAAAAACAAAAACAAAAACAAAAAAACCTGTATGGAGCCAGTGAGATGGTTCAGCAAGGAAAGTCATTTGCCACTCTCTCAGGGTGGAAGGAGAGAACTAACTCCAGCAAATTGCCTTCTGACCTCCACATGTGTGCCATGGCATGTGCACACCCTCACCAACAAATAAATAAAAATGTAAGAGGATTATTATAGGTATGTATGTACAGAAAAAAACCACACCCTATATAGAATTTAGTACTATGTGGTTTCAGCTCTCCACATGGGATCTGGGAACGTATCCCCTGTAAGACTAGGGGGACTACTGTACTGTATTAGTAATACTTAGCATGGAGCTTGGCTCACTGAAGGCACTTAATAATGTCTAATGAATGAGCAGATGATTTGTGTAAGCAGAGTGATCTACAGGCATGGGGGAAGCTCAGAGTTTTGCATTGGCAGGAACAGGATAAGAGCCATACTGGCTAGAATGAGAAGCTCATGTTCAGGGGAGTCAAGGCCACCCTGATGGATTAGAGCCAGTTGAGAAGAGCCTTGAAGGCCAAGCTAAGAGGCTGTCTTCATAGCCTGCTCTCCTTTCGACTAGACCCACCCCCTTCTCCTCCCTCTCAGATATTTTTGGATCCTTCTAGAGCAGGGACAGCGCTCTGAGTTCAAACAGGTGCAGGCAAAGCCTGGCCTAGAGTTTGGTGCTTACAGGAAGTGGGTTGTGCTGGGAGCTCAGCCCAGAACCAAGCCAGGGGAGAGCCCTGGGCCATGGGAGTCCCCTCCTTCCTTCCCTCCTCCAGCAGGCCACTGCCAAGCTGTAGCCCCTGGTCCTCCTCCAAGTGGCCATTGGGTTAGAACCTAGCTGTCCAGTTGTCTCCAATAGAATTTTCCCTAGATGGCAATAAGTAAAAGTTTGAGTGACAAAGCCAGACCCTTGGCTCCCTTTTCTCTTTCCTTCCTGTTAACAGTGGCTCTTGAACTCATAGTCCTCCTTCCTTAACCCTTAAGTGCTGTGATTATAGATGTGAACTACCTTGCTCACTCTGAAGCCATTTCTCTCCCTATTAATTAGGGATAGTAATACTTGAGCTGTTGAGAACATGAAGGCTGTGTGATTAAAGTGAGAATAATGGAGCCGGGGTGGGGACAGCTCAGCTGGTAAAGTGCTTCTCTAACACATGTGAAGGCCTGGGCTTCATCCCCAGCACCACATAACTGGTCGTAGTGGTGCGTGCCTCTACCCCTGTCACTTGGGAGGTACACACAGGCAGATCAGAAGTTCAAGGTCATCCCAATATCCTGGGATATGTAGTGATTTTGAGGCCAGACTGGGATATACAAGACCCTGTCTCAAAAAATAATGTCCGTCAGATGCGTGAAATATTCTCTGAGCCAGGCACGCCTTTAGTCCCAGCACTCATGAGGCAGAGGCAGGATGAGCACCATAGGTTCGAGGCCAGTGTGCTCTACATAGTAAGTTCCAGGACAGCCAGAGCTACATAGCAAGTCCGTTTCTCAAAAGAAGTTTTTTGACATTGCATGCTTTTCTTTTTATGCTAACAGGGCTGCAATAGTGGTGGCATGTTCTCTCTGTTGAGCATATGTGCTGTCACTTGACATGTGCTGCCAGTTTCCCCAAATATCATGGGACAAGAACAACCGAGGGACTCTATCAGCATTTCACTCCCACTAGGGCTGTTAATATCGTTGGGATTCTCTGTCCTCAAAGAGCTTACAAACCAGGAACGGGGTTACTCTGTACTCATGAGATGAACAGAGAACCATATAAGGTAGATGGAATCAGGGCTAAAAATAAGTAGCCAGAGAGAGAGAGAGAGAGAGAGAGAGAGAGAGAGAGAGAGAGAGAGA
>JANHMN010000002.1:81949694-81976529 GCA_030674055.1 Rhabdomys pumilio | reverse complement strand
AGAGAGAGAGAGAGAGAGAGAGAGAGAGAGAGAGAGAGAGAGAGAGAGAGAGAGCGCGAGAGCGAGCAGTTAAGGGGGAACATTTGTCAGACAGGCTCTGTGGCTGGGAGGGGGTGCTCAAACTTGGCTTCAGGATGTTAGGGGTAGGGACTGGGGCTTGGGACTAGGGAAATCACATCTGGCTTAGTGTGGGAGAATGTTTGGCAGATTTCAGAGGTCAGGCTTAGGAGTTGGTTCCTATATCATTTTCCTGTGGTTGCCATAACAAGTTACCTCAAATGTGATGGCTTATAACGTTAAAAAATGGCTGGGTGTGGTGGTGCACACCTTTAAACCCAGCACTTGGGAGACAGAAGCAGGTGTGTGTGTGTGTGTGTGTGTGTGTGTGTGTGTGTGTGTGCATCCAAGGCCAACCTAGTTCACATAGTTAGACCCCATCTCAAACAAAATAAAACAAAAACAAATCTCGTGAAAGTATTCTTGCTCAGTTATAGAGTATAGAAGTCTAGAATCAAGGCATTGGTAGGGTTATTCTTCTGAAGGTTCTCATGGAGGAAGCTTTGTACTTTTTCCAAATTCTTGTGTTTGCCAGTAATCCCTGGTTTTCCTGGCTTCCAGCCTCACTACTGCAATCTCACCTCTGCCTTCCTATGGCCTTCTCCCCCATCTAGGCTTCTATATTTTTTTCTTTACCATATAAGGATATTAAAAACATTGGGTTTAGGGCTCACCCTAATTTACATGACCTCATCTTAACTAATTACATCTACAAAAATCATTATTTCCAAATAAGGTCACAATCTCAGGTCATGTTGGACACAGATGTTGAAAGGACACCCTTCAACCCACTATAATTTCTTAATGTTAACCTCAAGATGTCTAGTAGCTGTGATCTCCAAATGTTTAGCTCTCATGTCTTTTGGGCAATAGTCTTCTGCTGGGCAGAGGGGCACCTCCTGTCTTGGCCTTGCTGCTCCAGTGACCCCCACAATGACCCAGTAGCTAATTTGGCTCTGCTGGCACACCAGAGGGACGAAGTTAAATGAATGTATAGACAGATGGTTGGAGCAGAGAATTGCAGGAGCAGCTGCCCAGCTTACAAGGGTGCTGGGGGAGGGTGACTGCCTGGATGTGCTTCCGCCATGGAGCAGGTTAAGATGGAAGATCCTGGGGATGGAGGAACTAATTTCTGGATGGCTAGTGACAGAGAACAAGGACCCAGAGGTTGGGAATGTATGCACAGCTTGTTTTCTGTGTGAGACCCTGTATCAGTCCCTTGACCTCAGCCCCTGGGTGTTGTAGGAGCCAAGAAAGGGGTATATGGGGTGTGGACATCTTTCTGGTCCTTTGCAGATGCTGCTCAGAATAAACTTCTGAATGACCACCCTATGAGGTCCCCATTATCACAGACCTCCTGCCAAGGAGCAGAGGTTCCCTATAGAAGAGTAGAATAGCTGAGTCTCCACGGTGGGTAGCAGGGATGCCCACGTCTAGGGTAGCTGGGCAGTTGGAGAAGCGAGCGAGGCACTGTGGTACATCCTGGTTCTAGAGGAAGCAGGGTAAGGGGATTACTTTCAGTCTTTGTCCAGTCTAAGCCTCCAGACCTTTTCAGAAATATTCATCAATGAGTATGGAAGACATTGCTCAGTAGTTAAGAGCACTTGCTGCTCTTTCCAAGGACCTTAATTTGGGTTCCAGTACCCACATGGTTTGTAACTGCCTGTAATTCTGGCTCCAGGTTATCCAGTGCTCCTTTTTGGCCTATTCAGGTGCCCACATACACATAGCACATGCACATATGAACACACACACACATATACGTAGGTGTGTGTGTGTGAGTGTATGTATAATATATATATATATATATATATATATATATATATATATATATATATTTAATTTGGTCTTTTAATACAGGTTTTCTCTGTATAGCCCTGGCTGTCCTGGGACTCTCTTTGTAAACCAAGGTGACCTCGAACGCACAGAGATTCGCCTGCCTCTGCTTCCCAAGTGCTGGGATTAAAGGCGTGCTCTACCATACCCAGCAATGCCTTTTTTTTTTTTTAAAGAACAATAACAAATGCTCGTCACATGAGCCATCATCACGTGACCACAAAGGCCTAGTTCACAGAACCCCTTGGTCTCCACTGTTAACCCTCTGAAACCAACCAAACAACATTCTCCCACACTAAGCCTGTGATTTCCCTAGTCCCAAGCCCCAGTCACTACCCTTGCAGTTCTGGCAGCACTCGCTCTGAAGCCTAGCTTGCACTTTATCTAGCTGTCTCCTACCCTTTTAACCACATCATGGCTCCTCACACACTTGGCTTGTCTCCCGCAGTGTCTCACCCCAAATAACCTTACTTCTCATGAGCAACTACTCAGAGCCTGTGTTGTCCACAGTCCCTTCTCAGGCATGGAAACTGATGGGTGGTTAGCTCTGGCTTCCTGTCTACTCATCTCCCCGTCTAATCAAATTTTAATGTCTTAAAGGGGAGAAAGTTTTGTTCAGCAATTCAGCTCATTGGTTATTACATGGTAAGCCAGGAAAGCAGCTCTCCTCAGGCCCTTTAATCACATGAGAACTAGGCCTGTGCAGGTTAAGTACTGGCATTAGGACACAGCTCAGTGGCACTTCTCTTGTCTTATGGAACTATTTGATACTGAGAGGAAGAAAGGTCTTTCATTTGGTCACCGTCTCTCCCATTTTCCATCCAACTATCTGTTTCTATTCATTCATTTTGTATCTAACCACACAAATAACTATTCTAGGTGCCGAGGAAACAACTCCCAAACAACAAGAAACTACATACATTATGCAGTGTATTAGTGCTGTTGTAATATATTTAATAACTTTGTTGGTTCTTATTATGACATGGCTACTTGTCAATAGTCTTGAGTCACAGTCTTATCAATTTATTTAATCCCATAGTTGCTAGGCGATTACCCCTAAACTATCTTACCTGGGTTATGTCTGCTCCATCAGTCTGTCCTCAGGATGTACTTCTCTCCCTTGGCTACGTGCTCCTGATTCATCCCATCTAATGGAGACTTCCTGCTTTTTCCATCTTCTTTCTCCTCCTCTCTCTCCTCGTGGTCCCTACCTGCAACCCAAAGCCCTGCCCATCTCTATTCTCCCCAGTAATCGGCTGTCAGCCACTTTTATTTAAACAGTCAGAGAAGATTGGCAAGCAAAATGTACACAACTTATTTTGGTGTATGTGAGTATGTACTCATCAGGACTATAACCAAATTTGGGGGGCCAGTATTTAGAATCTGAATACAAAGCAGTACCAGCCCAACCCCCAACATGTTAGAAAACAGTGAAATAAAAATAAAGCTAGGGAGAAAAAAGGCAAAGGCTAAGTGGGGGACAATCTTCACTGAGGTGGCTGGAGTAAGCCTCACAGAGATGCAGTATCAGAACAAAATTGTGTGGGCAAAGCATGCTCTGAAGAGGACACCTGAAGCATAGTGAGCAGGAGCGACACTGGAGTAGCCCAAGTAGAGCAAGAGTTCCCAAGTGTCTGGACAGAGTAGGAAGATGGCTTCAGAGAAGAGATGAGGTCACAGAGGAAGAAGGGCAGAGGTGTAGGCCTCTAGGTCACTCACTGTAGGGCTTGGGTTTTTCTTTTGCATGAGATAGGAAGGTGCCACTACCTCTGATTTTATATAGTGCCATGGATTAAATCCATAACTTCATGCATTCTAGGCAAGCACAACACCCTGGGATATGTCACTGCTCCCTGAATGTCTACTACCCTTTGAAGTTGCTAAATTTGTGGTACTTCATTTTAGTGACATTAGGAACTAATGTAGGATTGTATTGAAGCTTTGGTGCAGGGATTTGGCTGGTGTCCAGGATGGACTGAGAGGACCCTGATAGCAGGTTGAGCTGTAACCTGTTGTTATAGCCTGTTCAGCCCCTCAAAACCAGCATTGACTGGGGAGGGTCAACCTGGATCAGGAAGTGTAAAACATGCATTCACTCTATCCCTGCCCTTGGCTTTGACCTTCCTCCCCTAGAGGGAGCCCTTTAGGAACTAAGGAATATATGGCCTTCTATGGCTCTGTTTGTCCAAAAACAAGGTATGTAACAGATTAGGGGCTCCCTGGTGACAAGGACCTCTTCTGGTTTCAGTATTTGAATAGGCGAGGTGGGGTGCCTAGAGCTCAGGTTCTTAGTGACATTTAAAGTCACAGAGAAGGAAGCTATTTTCAGATTGATCTGCCTGTAATGACTCCTTCCTGAAGGGTTAGTGTCCAGAGAGGGAGTCTTCGGAAAGCTGGCCTGAGGGGCATATTCCAAGGGGATGTCCCATGTGTCTGAGGTGCTGGGTCTGGGCCACTTGGGAAAATCTCAGATTTCTGGAGTGGTCCACTTTAGGTGGCCTGAGTATGTCAGACATACTTGCCTGGGACATTCCAGGCTTGGAAGGGAGGGTTCAGGACAAGGTTGGATTTGCTCTAGAGCAGCAGATCTCAGCCTGCAGCTTGAGACCCTTTGGGAGGTTGAAGGACCCTTTCACAGGGGTCACCTAAGACTAGGAGAAAACACAGGTGTACAGTATGATTCATTACTAACCAAATTACAGTTATGAAGTAGCAACAAAAATAACTTTATGGTTGTGGGTCACCACAGCATGAGGAACTGTGTTAAAGGATCGCAGCATTAGGAGAGCTGAGAAGCACTGGTCTAGAGGCTCTGAGAGTTGGTACTTTCCAGGCAGCACACAGGTTAGGGTTGTTCCTTTGCTCCAGTCACCAGACTCTTCTGACAACGGAAGACATCAACTGACAACTGAGGAAGACATCAGTGATTACAAATCCCACCTCAGCCGTTTGTGGCTGGTGACTAGAGAGAAGGAGCTCTGAGTTGAAAGACCTTCTCTGGCCTCTTGACTGAGCTCCCAGACCCAGAGGGTCCAAAGGAGCAAGCTGAGGGGCAAGCCTTGCACCTCTTGTCCAAAGCTGGCTCTGTTGTAGCCACTCAGTACGTTTGGGGTTTGGCCAGGTGTCATTGCTCTTCTGGGAGATAGTAAGTGTCACAGCTCACACTCGTGGGGTGTTCTTAAACTTCATCACAGTGTTCTAAAGGGGTCACCAAAGCAGGCTCTGCATTTTTTCAGTCTGTCAAGGGACAGCCCAAGGTAACATAGATGGTGAAACAGTGACGTCCAGATCCCAGGACTCTGGATTCCCAACTGCACCTGGAGAGATTGGTCTTTTGACTTAAGTGTCAGAAGGCTTCTCAGCCTGTGAGCTGTGACAAAGCAACACTGGTTTGGGCCCAGACTGTGAAGGTGTTGGATCTACGTCCTAAGCTGGAGAACCAAGCGGACTTCCTCCAGCCTCTTTAGGTTGGGTCTCATTGCTCCCTTCACTGCCAAGCCCCAGTGACCCTAACACAAGCATCTAGAGGGAATGTACTCCCTTGGCTCCCACTGGGTCCTTCCTCTTGGAACTTGAGAGCTAAACCCTCAGTTCTACCAGCATCTTTCCATGCAGACCCCAGGGAGGTGCAATTTCTTTGGGCTGGGAGGTGGAGAGCCAGGGGAACCAGACTCCAGCCCCAGTCTTCCTCAGACTTCACCCTGCATCCATTCTTCCTTCCTTGTCCTGGCCTACCATCTTAGCTAACAAAGTGAGGACATTGTTCTCCACTGACTCTCCTGAGAGCATTTACACTGATCTCTGGAAAAACGACTGTCAATAGAGCATCTCTATCCGTTCACTCTAGGCAACAGGGCCAAGCTTTTTTGTGTTGGTTTGTTTTTTGTTAAGTCAGGGTCTTACGTAGCCTAGGCTGGCCTCAAACTCCAAGACTTTGAACTTTAGATCTTCTTGTCTCCAATTCCCAAGTACTGGCATCACAGACGTGTGCCACCACATTTGGTTTACGCAGTCCTGGGGATTGAACCAGGGCTTTGTGTGTGCTGGGCCAGCACTCTCCCATCTGAGCTACACTCCCAGCTCAGGACCAGATGCTGTGTGTCTCCTAGAGATACTCATCTTTCAGAGTGAGTAAGCACATCAGGTGTGGCGACACATGCTTGTGATACCGCCACTTAGGCTACAGCAGAAAGATTGCTGTGATTTGAGGCCAGGCTGGGTTGTATACTACTGAGTCACCCAATATATATATATATATCAGGACCTTGGCTTAAAAAAACAATTAGCTGGGCAGTGGTGACAAATGCCTTTGATCCCAATACCTGGGAGGTACAGGAAGATCTCTGTGAGTTCAGGACCAGCTGGGTCTATAGAATGAGTTCCAGGACATTCAGAGTGACACAGATAAAGAAACCCTGTCTCAAAAAACCTCAAACTAAAAAGCAAACAACCAAAAACCAAAACCACACAAAAATTCAAAAACCAATTGTCTGGGCCAGGTGGTGTATGCCTGTTATCTTAGCACTTGGGAGGTAGAGGCAAATGGATTAGGAGCTTAAGACCAATAATGAGTTTGAAGCCACGCCACAATATCTGATAGCTTATTTCAAAGACAAACAAAAACAACAAAAAACATCCAACTAGCCAACTAACCATCCACAAACCAAAAATGAACAAATATCATTTACATCATGAATCCCCCTGGCATCAATCACAAGCCCTATGTATCTGCCAATGGTCAGAGGATTATAACAATTTCTCTGTACATCTCTCAAACCAAATAGTTATAGGAACTAGGTATGAGGTGGAAAATAAAGTTATTCTGTCAATTCTGTGTAGTTTATAGATAAAAAACAAGTGTGTTGAAGTCTTTGATCTTTTTCAAAGGGAGAAGAAATAGTGGGCTAAGAATTTCCTGTTCTGAGGCAGATGTGATGGATCTCTGAGTTTGAGTCAGCCTGGTCTACAGAATGAGTTCCAGGACAGCCATGACTACACAGAAAATAACCTGTCTCAAAAAGTAAAAATTTAGAAAAAAAATAAGGAGGAGGAAGAGAGGGAGGAAGAAGAGGAGGGGAGGAAGAGGAAGAGGAAGAGAAGGAGGAGGAAGAGGAAGGGGAGGGGGAGGGTAGGGGGAGGGTAGGGGGAGGAGAAGGAGAAGGAGAAGGAGAAGGAGAAGGAGAAGGAGAAGGAGAAGGAGAAGGAGAAGAAGAAGAAGAAGAAGAAGAAGAAGAAGAAGAAGAAGAAGAAGTTCTAAGCCAAACAGCTCTGTCATTGACTAAGTGGAGGTGGGAGTAAGGATTTGACTGGGCATAGGGACAATTTAGACACTGCAGGGTGCTGGGTTCTCGAAGCAGATGCTGCCAATGATTTCTGTGGCCTCAAGGCAGGTGCTTTTTAAGAGTTTTGCTTTGTGAAATTACAGTAAGTAGTTGGTTACTCTGTGATTTGTGCCTCTGCTGCTGTGTCCTGTTCCCTTGCTGTGCCATTGAGGGGCTAGAGTCCCACTAGGGATGAGCCATACTGGTGGGATTAGCCTTGACTTTAGAGACTCAGCCATGAAGCTAAAGAAAACCTCCACTGCTTCTTCCACTGGACTCAGTCTCTATTGTCTGGAGGAAGGGCTAAAGGCCAAGGATGGCTAGAGACTGGTTCTGGAAGGATGTGGACCTTCCTCTGGCAGAAACTTCTCTGTTAAAACCCTAATGGTGTCAGCTGGCAGCCACATCATTTGATGAAGTCTTTACCTGGAATGGTGAACAGTCACTCTGTAGAATAAGGCAAAATAAATAAACAAATAAGTAAGATGAATAAATTAACAAAGCCAGCAGAAGAGGCTGCTGGTCCATGTCTGCCCAGCACAGCAGTGTCCAGAGACAAGATGTGGAAGACGTGTCAGTGGAAGGCAGAGCATGTGAGATAGAAGATAGAAAGGAAGAAAACATCATCATCATCACCGTGGGTTCTAACGTTCCCCTGGTCACTTTGGATTCACAGCCTGTGAGAAGCTGACGTGAGCTAAGGGCGGCAGGTGGGACTTGGAACTGCTGTGTGCTCCAAGGCCAGCACGTCCTGATAAAGTGTAGAAGCAGGAAAGACTTTTCCCCTGGCATCTTTGTTACCACTGATGGATCATTTGCATACGTGTATATGAGTGATGATCAAAAGGAATTATGGGTATATGTGACTGCGAACTTCATAGTTTCAGATCAAACGGATGAGAAAGCATGTAGGAGAATAACTTGAGCCTATCCTTAATAAAGACTGCTAAGAAGTCAACTGCAGCACTTTGAAGGCAGAGGCAGGTGAATCTCTGAGTCTGAAGTCAGTCTGGTGTTTACAAAGCAAGTTCAAGCTGACCAGGGACACAAAGTAAGAACCCTCCAAACCCCCCAAAAGAAAAAGTTCTAAAGAGACAATCTGCAGTGGGACTTGCATTAAGGTGACCTCAAAACGGATCAGTGACAAAAGCTCTTGGGTTCTGAGAGCTGTTCTTTAGATCTTCACTTTCAATTTTGGGACAGAGTTCCCTGGTACTCAGTGCTGAGGAAGATTTAGCATTGAGGGTCTCAGGTCCTGGTGTTATGTAGAATTGTCTTATAAAACACAACTCTATACCGGCCCAACCCCAGAGCCTGCATTCAGTGCCTGACAAGCTTTGCAGGTGTGGTGGTCACAGCATTCCTAGGAAGAAGGCTGCATGAATGGCTTGTGGAACAAATGTCTTATATTTCCTGTGTCTGCCTCCTCATTTCAAGAGAGATTGATAAACCTTGCTTTTCTGCCAGCGAGGGCTGTGAGAGCCCCAAACTCTCTCAGAGCTACGAGGGCAAGACAGGATCTCCCTCAGAACTTTGCAGCAGTGGATCAGACAAGTGAAGAACTGCCATCCGGGAAGAGAAAGAGTTGTGATGGTTGGTTTTCTTCCTTCCTTCCCACTCTGAACAGTGGGGCAGACAAATTGAGGGAGGCAAGGAACACAACGGAGGCCTTATCTCTAGGCTGTTTCATCTCCTTCTCCCCTCAGGTACTTCCTGGAACCCAAGCAGGTAACCTCCGAGGTTCAGTGGGAACACTAGACTGAAGGCCACAGATCAGGGCTCTGTCCCAGCCTGACCTTGTCCTCTGGCCAGCCTGTAAGCCCCTCCTTGGCCAGAGCTTCCTCCTTTGCAGCTGGACTCATAGGCCCTTGGAAATTCATCAGTTCTCCAAGTCCACAGAAGGTGCTGTGGAACAAGGGAGGAGTAGAGGAAGCAAAGTTAGGGTGCTTGACTCTGGGGAGAAAAGAGAAGAACCCAGCAGTATGTGGGAGCTACTGCTAGGATCGGGGGTTGGTAAAGCAGCAAAAAGCTTAGATTCTCCAAGAGAGGTGATGGTAGGGGGCTGTCCAGAAAGAGGTAGTACTGCTTGTGCCAGGTTGTGCCTGAGTGTGAGCAAAGCTGGGGCTCAGCATGTCAGGTGCTTGGGCCTCCCATGGGCCTCTGGAGATGAGCTGGGGCCTGCTATTTATGTGCCTTGACGTCAGTGCTCGGGCCTGGCCAGAGCAGAGGTGGCTGTGTTGGCAGTGGTTCATACAGGGTGATACTTCACATCCTGATATGGAACCACACTCATTCCACTAGAATTCAGCCCACCCGGGATCCTCTGTGCCCCCTCATCCCTCTTCCTTCTTCCCTTGGGCACCAGCAGGGGCTGGCAAGAAGACGGGGAGGGAGGAAAGAAAGGACACTGTCCTTGGGTCTCAAGGAAGTGAGCATCAGATGTGCCTCCCAAAACAGACTTGAGTCTAGTGCTTCCTAAGGTTGAGCCCTGGGAGCCCCAACAGGACAGCTGGTTTCACTGAAAGTATTTCTGCCTGAGAAGGAAGGTCATGGGGGCACCAGTCTTTCATTCCAAACTGTTTAGCAGACATTCAGGGGCAGGTTGGATCTAAGAGGTAAAAACCAAAGATGGGAGGTATCAAGGTATATACACACATAGTCTGGTATCTAAAAGTGGAAACACAGCAGTCTGAAGGCCATGGGTAACCCCTCAACATCTGGTTCCTCATGCCACTCTCATTGGAGTCAAGAGTTTATTTTTAGAGTATCAGAAATGTAATAAGAACCCAGACCTAGACTCTATGTAGCTCAGTATCATCACTGTAACCATCATCGTCTCATCATCATCACCATCATCACCGCCATCACCATCATCACCACCGGCCGCCATCACCAAAACCTTTATCATCATAGAGCAACAAGAACCTGTTGAAAGGGTTAGATTAATCAGAGGAACAGCTAGTAACTACCGCTGTTCCAAGGAAAGATGGCAGATTTTGGAAGCCTACCCCAATTGGAAGCTCCCAGTGGGGATCCTCTCAATGTGGAGGGGCTGTGAGCAGAAGCCTTGGGGTCAAAATTAATTTTTCTTTGAAGCTGCAGTGGTTTGTGTGCTGGGAAAAAAAACTGAAGAAATTTTTGTTGTTGTTGCTGGGGCTGCACCCTGGATCATTTAAATGTGAAGGGGAGGAACTAAGAGTCGAGAACAAGGTTCCATGTGTTAAAAACCATAGGAACTGAGTGGAGGGGAAGTGGTGGAGACCAGAGCCTCCCGGTCCATAGTTTTCTGTACATTGATCCATGTGTCCTACCTGGTGCCTGAGGTTTCTGTCTCCAGAGAACTCTGAGGCGATGCTCAGGAAGAGGCTGGTTTCTGGGCCACAGTTTGAGTAGTGATAACCCTGCTCAGAGGTCAGGCCTTTCTAAAGGTTCTCAGCTTGTTATTAGGTATGTGACACTAGTTAGGCCCAGAATGTTAGTCTTCTCACCTATAAAACAGACATAAGTAATACTTGTTTTTCAGAAGCAAGTAACTAAGTCTTAAAGCGAGACTGAGATGTTTCCTATTGCCTGGCATGGCAAATAATTATGTGAATGTTTCTCATGTATATTTATACATCTTGTTGCCCAGAGGATTGTCACTCTCCTTAGGTTAAACCAAATTCCTGCCCGGGGACTAGGGAGCTAGATAAGCAGGGGAAGGAATTGGGGGCAATTTAGCTTGCTGTGACCAAGGGACCAGGGAATTCTTACTGGTACCTACATGTAAATGCAGACTTCTTCTAGAACTTTCTGCAGGGCATCCAAGGGTCACAAGCACTAGGAACACACAATTAAAACACAAATTCTGCTACTCAGGAGCTAGGTACATAATCCTGGAAAGGGGATAAATGTAGTCAGGGGCTGGGATCCCCATCAGAAGGTTCCTGTGTTCCCTGAAAACATGAACCAGGAGCTGGCAGTTTCGTGTTCTAGTCACCTCTTAGTCACATGGTGACCATGTGTCTGTGGCAAAGCAAAACACCATCACTAATTTAGGTCTAGAATCTTCCAGACAAGATGAACGAGCTTATAAATAGTCACATATACTAGTGTTCTTGGGGTAAAGTTTTATACATTTGTATATAGGGCTCTTCTATAATAAGTGCCCCAGAGCTTCCTGCCCTTCAGGAGCTGGCACAGTTGACCAGTTGTAGGAGTTAATGAGAAAACGCCCACGGTAAAGGGTCGGGTACCTGGAGATGAAGGTTTTTTACTTCAATGAAGAAGGTGATGCACACACTAGGCTTTGTCTAAGAGAGGGTGTCCTTTTCCAGCACAGAGGTAGAGGAGTCTTAGTCACACTGAAGTGGGCAGCCCATATCCCCATAACCCTTCCTATGGGGTTGTAGTGGTCCCTGCAGAACTCCTCTTTAAGCAGATCCAAGCTTGGGAGAGAAGATCAGAAGGGCTAGCCCAAGCTTTGCTTCCCACCCTACTTTCCAAAAATACCCAACTTGACTCTTGGTGTCAGTCTCTGGTGTAGACTGGGCCCCTGCTACTCTGTTCTTCCTGTGCCCTCTTGTAGAGGGCCGTCCTTGCCAAACGTAATCGCCCTCTACACCCTCTGCTCTGTGGGTACAGTTGCAGGACCTTAGAAGGGGATCCCCTCAGAAGGGGGTTGGCTGAGGCCACTGGGAAGCCCAGGCCCTGCCCATTTTGGATGTCTCCTCCTCAGGCCCTGTTTCCTCTAATCTGAGGTAGAGAGGCCAGCAAATGCCTGCCCTTAAGGGGACAGGGTTAGATGTGTGACTTAATAAAGCTGAGAGCCACAAGTAATCCCCTAAGTACTTTGCTTTGTAACCTAAGATTATCTGGCCTACAAACACCTGTTTTCACTCCTTTGCTGATAGTAGTATAAAAAGCATGCTGGTTAATGACTCTAGGAACTGACAAGGAATGGAATGCACTCGCATTTGTCCTATCTTGGAATATCTCCTCAGGAGCCTGGTGGCACGTGCCACACCCGCTCCAAGGTTGAGGAAGGACTGGAAGGGCTCACCCAAGTTTCTATCCATATATAGTCATTAGGACCCAGGGGAAAGACTTGAAGGTCAGGGTCAAGCTTTGGCAGCTCTTGGGTTACTACAGCAACTAACACCCTTAGGGGTGGACAGCAGGTCAGTCCTTTAACTCCCTACTCTGTAGACCCTACAGGCTTGGAGGGAGGCAGGTGATCCAGAGGACCCAGGTTGGGAGGCATGACCGCAGACACCAGGCACACATGGCGCTTCCTGCAGTGGGAGCTAGACTGATACAGACTCTTGAGAAGCAGGGCAGTGCCAACCCTGTGAACTGACCAATCATGTTCTAACCATTTAGAACTGCAAGTCTCTGCTTCGGGTGGCACAGAAGATGTTGGCAATTTGTTGGAGAATCATTTCTCTGCTGGAGACGCAAGTCTAGAGGAGAAAGAAAGGGCGCTTTATGCAGATGCGGCCCCTGGAGACAAGAACCTACTCCTTCACTACCCAGACGGCAGGGAGGTTGAGAGCCTGGAGCAGACCCCTGCAGGGGCCCCTTCCACTGCCAACGGCCAGGGCTCCGAATCCGAAGCTAGCCTGTCCAATACCTCAGCTGCAGAGTCAGCTTCACCTGGGGATGTCGAAGGGCCTGGGGAGGAAGAGGAGGACCCACATGCAGCAGGCACCCTTCCTCCAGGAGGGGTTGGGGGGCCAGAAGAAGAGAGGCCAGAGTTAAGTTCTGGAGAGGAACCAGGACAGGAGGAGGCTGGGAAGGGGCTCCCCACAGAGGGGGGTGCCAGCACGGAGGCAGAAGTACAAGAGGGAAGTAGTGGGGTCCCTGAGGAACTACAGGGACTCTTAGGAGGTGGGCCTATGAAAGAGGCAGCAGCAGGGACAGCAGAGTCTGTAGCCACCCAGTTCTCTCCTATCATAGAGGGTGAAGAGGCAGAAGGTGAGGACAATACAGGGTCTCATCACCAATCCACAGAGCTAGATGGAGCCCAGGATGCCATACCTGCTGGAGATGAATCGGAGGCTGACATGGCTGCAGAAGCCAGGGAGGGAGCAGAGGCCAAGCCCCAGGCCCACTCCCTTCAGTCAGAGGATACAGACATCCCAGGGCCTGATCACCAGCCCACAGGCCTACGTGCAGTCTCTGACACAGCATCTTCTGGAGTAGAGGCAGAAGAAGGTGCAGAAGAATCAAAGGCTGAGGTGGATACAGAATCTGGGGAGAAGGCTGAGGACCAGGAGGAGCCTAGACCTACCCTGGAGGCTGGCTCAGCTATAGAGGCCAATGGAAAGTCTGAGGACACCCAGAGTTCCCAGGCGAGAGAGACAGAGAACAACCCTCCTGAGGACCAGGTGTCAGGGATGTCGGAGGAGGGCCTGACTGAGGCCTCCTCTGAAGAAGAGGGTGGTGAAGAAGATGGAAGTGGGGATGAAGGAGTTTCATCTAAAGAAGAATCTGTAGAAGACAGTGGTGATGGAGCTAGCTCAGAAGAAGAAGGGAGCACCCCTGGGGAGGCTGGAGAGCCCCCAAAAACACCAGGAGCCACAGGACATGAGGAGGAAGGGGTCCAGCTCCATGTGGAAGACTTGAATTCAGGGTCCGAGGGCAGCAAGACCCAGGATACAGAAGCAGAGGCATCTGAAGAGAGACAACAGGGGAGAGGGAATCCTGTAATTACTCATCAGGGTAGGAATTAATTCCTCAGGGCAAAGAATCTCTAGCCCATACATTCTTTATGGAAATCCTGTACATTGTGGGACAAACAAGGTGGGTGGGGGAACCCCTGCCTAGTTCTGGCCCTCAGATCAGTCCAGAGAGTCCACTGAGGCACTTCCTTAGCTGCTTACCTTCAGTGTAGTTGGGTCTAGCAAGAGGCTCCAGAAGGACCTGGCCATTTTTGAGTGAGGGTCAAAGAGACTCCTCTTCAGGGCTGCTAGGTATGGCTCAGTCTTAAGGACAGGGACTGATGGTAGGCTTATGGTCCTGAGATTGGCTGGTGGAGGGAAGTGTAGAGAGTGGGAGGGCAGGTTAGGAGCCACAGGCACTCCTCTTGTGTGCCAGAACCCAAGTCTGCTCTTGAAGACCACCTACATGAGGTATAAAAGTCAGGAATCAAGGGCTCAGGATCATGAGGTGAGAACTCAGGCTGACTGCAACCTCCAACCGCTCTCAAATGCTCCTCTAGAGTAGAGCAGCCCTCTGAGGACAGGGAAGGAGGAGGAGAGGACTGAGCCATTGGGCAGCGTCAGGGGTGATGTGGCTAGGACCTGCAGAGCTCGTATGATATGTGTGTGGCTAGAAGAAACTGGCCTTTGGGGCAGAGGCTGGGTCATTCGTTCAGTTTTTCCAGATGGCTTCCTTACAGATTTCCTTAAAGCCATTCCCCTCCCTGCTTGAGGCAGGAGCTTATATATTTCAGGCTGGGTTTGAACTCATTATGTAATGGTCAAGGTGGCCTTGAGCTCCTGATTCTCTAGCTTCAGCGTCTAGAATGCTGTGAGATTATAGCATGCACCACATCCCTGGCTTCTTATAGAATTTAATGTTCATGTTCTCTTTATGTACTTATTCTTTCTACAAGGAGGTAGAGCTGTAAGAAGTAAGCTTTCCTTATCATATCTGGATCTGGGAATAGGGGTTACCTAAGCTCGGCACAAGTCAGGCATACAGACACTGGCCTCCCTCTACCCACAAGCCTAAGTTACAACTCTTCTAATCTTAGATCCCTGAATAGGCAGCTTTGCTAGAAATGAGTGACCTCAGAGGCCAGGGAATATGAACGACATCCTTCCCAGGACTCATCAGTTATGGGCATCTCCTGTCTGCCTGGTCAGTGGGACAGCTGACCTGTTGGTGGCTGTCAGCACACACACATACAGTCACACACCTGCAGTGGTTCCTTCCACTCGTTTTCAGTCAGTGTTATTCTGATAAGATGTTTGTTCAGTTGCTCTTGTGTGTGAGTAGAATATCCCAATGGCTCTCTTTGCCCTGGAATAAAGTGCAAATCCCAGTGGTGGTCTTTAAAGATGTCTAGTCAGCTCCTGGAACAGCCAGCCCTCTCCTTGTCAGCAACCTGTGTGGCCCACCATGGAGAACTACTTTCTTTTCTTTATTAACTGTAGCTCAACAGCAGATGTCAGGGAGAGTTCTCTGGCTTCTCCTGCTAAACCTCCAGATACTCTTCCTAGACCCTCAAAGCCACTTCCTTACTACTCAAAATTACCACATGTTTTAAAGACAGTTCATCAGCTCATTCCCGTTAGACTGTAGGACAACTCCCCAGGGGCAGGGGCTGTGCCTGTGTAAGCATCACTGCATTGCCAGTATGATATTTGGCATTTGATATGTGACAGGTGTCTGATTTGTTTTATTTTTTGAAACAATGTCTTTCTATCCATCCGGGGTCTGCCCGGACCTTAAAATTCACTTTTCTTATATGTCAAGTGCTAAGATTATAGGTGTGTGACACCACTTTCTGTGCTCAATGCAGTTAACAAAATAAATACAGTAAATGGGGTGATGGTTCTGGTTTGTTTCCTGTTGTGATAGAACACCCAAAACGACTTGGAGAAGAAAGGGAGTCGTTTGGCTTACAGGTTACAGTCCGTCCACTTGAGGGAAGCAGAGCAGGAACTGAAGCAGACACCATGGAGGAACACTGCTTACTGACTTACTCCCTCTGCTTCGCTCAGCCTGCTTTCTTATACAGCCCAGGCCCATCTGCCTAGGAATGACACCACCCACAGTGGGTGGGCCCCTACGTTAATTAAGGGAATCAGGATGAATGAGGCTCAGGTGACACTGATGTGTGGCGAGTTGACACTCAAACCAACCATCACAGACAGTAAGATGCTCAGTTCACAACTGTGAGGACCGGAGTTTGATCTCCAGTACTACAGAAAAAGCCGAGCGTGGTGGTATGCATTTATAATCCCAACTCTGGTGAGCAGAGACATACAGATCCTTGGCTATTTAAGCCTAATTGGTGAGCCCTAGGTGCCAGTGACAGACCTTGTCAAAAATAAAAGGCAGATAAGTACACAAGGTGGATAGATCTGGAAGAATGACATCACAGGTTGACCTTTGACCTCCGCACATGCCCACAAACATAAGCTCATGCACACTCTTGTGCACTAGCATGTACACAAACACACAGAGCATGGGTCTTAAAAGTTGTGTATACCTTTAAAATTCTTTCAGTTTGGAGACTTGGTTCTCTTCTTGAGACCCAGCCCTGCTCCATCTCTGTGAGGCTTGCAGCACTACTGGCTTAGTTTTGCTGACCCCACATTGTCTGCTTCTCTTCTCAGAAGAGGCTGAGGATGTGAGTGAAGAAGCTCCCATGAGGGACCGCTCCCACATTGAGAAAACCCTGATGCTGAATGAGGACAAGCCAGCTGATGATTACTCAGGTAACTGGGGAAGGGAGCCGGGCTGGGAGCCAGGGCACCAGAGCTGTAGTTCTGAGGCTGGGGGTTGGGGGACTACAAAGAAGAGGAAAACCCTGGGGGTAAGGGGTTCAGGCTGGGGGATAACCAACTAGAGGGCACAGCATCGGAGCAGAAGATAAACTTCAGAGCCATCACCTGTAGGATGTACCCCCACCACCTTGGGCAGGAAGGATGGTTAATAAGAATTCATCCTATCTGCTTTGGATTTTAGTTTACAAAGCTCTTTTGTGTCTCCTATTCTGTTTTGCTCCTATAACGAACCAAGGATTTCAGTGGGGGCTTGTTATCCTTTCTTAACTGATTAACTAGCCAAGCTCAGATTAATATATCAATTTGCTCCTGGCAAACAGCCAGAGAATAGCAGTGCAAGGACTGGAACTGTGCTAACCTGGTTATCACTCCTTACAGTGTCCTCGTGTGCTACACACACACCAAAGCTCTCAGTTGCACCCTGGGTTCCTGCTCCCCGAGCACATGGGGCATGTCCGAATTCTCTAGAGCATTGTGCCCTAGGCCTGCCAGGCACCTGGCCTCTTTACCTTCTAGACCTTGGCAGCATAAACAGAGACAAAGACATAAGGAGAGAGCTTTCAGTCAGGCTGAAGGCAACCTAGTTTTCCTGGGTCCAGCACTGAAGTGAGGAAGAGAGTATAGGGCTTCAATTTTATTTTTCCTGAGACCCATCATTTAGCTCATGTTGGCCTCAAACTCCCTAAGTAGCAGGGGATAGCCTTGAACTCCTAATTCCCTAGTGGAGATTATAGGTGTGACACACCATACTTGTATTTTTGTTGTTGTTGTTATGGTGCTAGGGATTGAACCCAGGGCTTTGTGCTTGTGCATGCTGGGTAGGTTCTTTACTTACCAGGCCACATTCCTGCCCAATAATAATAACAACAACAACAATAATCATAATGTTATTATTATTATTATTGATAGTGTCCCACTATGTAACCTGACTGGCCTGGAACTTGCTATGTAGACCCCAGTACCCCTGAAGTCACAGAAAGCCAGCTCTTCAGTCTCTTGAATGCTAGGATTGAAAGTGTATGACCCAGCGCCTGGCCAAGAATTATTTTTTTGTTTTGTTTTAAAGTATCTCAGGTGGCTTTTCAGATTGGATGGAAGACTTCTTAGAATTGAGTGTTTCTGAGGGTGGGTTGTGGACCAGCTCCTTCCCAAATACAATCACTTCAAGTCTCAGCTGCCAATGGCTCTTCTCACCAGGGAGAGATAGAATAAGATTGCTGTAGGCAGGGGAGCAGCCTGGGCGGCCCTGCCTGAAGCTTACCCCTTGCCCCTCTCCCCAGCGGTGCTGCAGAGGCTTCGGAAGATCTATCATACGTCCATCAAGCCCCTGGAGCAGTCTTACAAGTACAATGAGCTTCGGCAGCATGAGATCACAGGTACAGCATCATGGCCCAGAACCAGCCTCCCACCTTTACCCACTCACACCACACTGGTGCACACATAGGCTTGCAAGGTCCGTGTGTGCCTGGACTCCAGGAGCTGAGCCTTCCTGAGGGGTGGAGCACTGGGACTCAGGCCTGAGAAGTGGCCTCTCCTACAGGAGTGAGTACTCAGTACTATAAGAGTTTGTCAGAGAGGTTTCATTGCTAAGCACTTTGTCTCAGCAGTAGGCATTTTGACTTCCAGGGTAGTAAGGCCTGTGTGGTTCCTCCTGAGCTCCTCCAGGCCCCCTGTTTACATTGGCTTTCATGTGACCTAGATTACTCCTTGCCTCCTTATGTTCCTCCTGGAGGGCCTCCCGAGGGCCTGGATGATGATGGTGATGATGATGATGGTGATGGTGATGGTGATGATGATGATTTTTGAGGCAAGGTCTCACCATGTAGCTCAGGCTGGCCTTGAACTTCTTGAACCACAGCACCTCCTGCCTTGGCTTCCTGAGAGCTGGGTTTCTTCATATATGCTACTGCGCCTAGATAGGCTCTGGACTCTTTTAAAACTTGGTTTTCAAAGTAATAAGGTAAGACATACTTGCTTCAACTGTTTTCAAATAACATAAAATACTATAAATTGAAAATTAAAGCCAGGCATGATGGCATATGACTATAAACCAAGATTTTGGGAGGCATAGGCAGAAGAATTGTAACTGTGACGACAGATTAGGCTACACAGTGAGTTCTGGGCTACTACATGGCAAGACCCTGTCCCCAAAATACAATATCACACCACATCACCCGCTCCCCACACACAGTTTGTTTCTTGATCTCCAGTTTATCCAATTCCACTCCCAGAGTCACCCCATTATCACAGTTTGTTATAGTGCTCAAAACTACAGGATGTGATAGATTCTTCCAGACATTTCTTCTATATCTGTGAACACAGAAATGTCCTTTTCTTCTTACATACATGGGACCATGTTATGCCAACTGTGCATATGTGTATATACATATGTATATATATATGTATACATGTATGTGCATGCATGCATGACTCATCCTTTTTCTTCATTGAAGCTTCCTGGTTCTGTCTTCTAAGAATACATCAGGTTCTATCCAACCAGCATCCAATTCATAAGGGACAATAGGTGCTTTACATTTGCTATAATTTAAAAAATAAAAGCAAATGTCTGTGAGTTTGAGGCCAGCCTGGTCTATATAGTGAGACAAGGGCAGCCAGAACTCAAAAAGAAAAAAAAAACTGTTTTGGGGTGTGTGTGTGGGGAACCAGGTGTGGTGGCACAAACTTTTAATCCCAGTACTCTGGAGGCTGAGGTAGGTGGATCTCTGAGTTTGAGGCTAGCCTGGTCCACAGAGTGAATTCTAGGACAGCCAGGGCTACACAGAGAAATCTTGTCTTGAAAAAACAGCAAACAAACAAATGGGGCTCGTGAGATAGCTCATCGGGTAAAAGCACTTGCGTCCAAGCATGACGGCATGACGGCTGGAGTTCAGTTCCTGAACTCCAAATGGTAGGAGATAGTCAGCTCCTGCAAGCTGCCTTCTGACCTCTATACACATACCAAGCTTACCAAGCTGTGTACACACTCCCCCCCACACCACACACACACACACACACACACACACACACACACACACACACATCTAGTATTCCCAAACTGGGCATAGCAGCTATACCTATAGTCTCAGCACTTGTAAGGCTGAGGCAATAGGATGACTAAGAATTTAGAGCCAGCCTGGGCTACAGAATGAATTCAGGCCACCATAGGCTTTTTTTTTTCCTGGTTTTTCGAGACAGGGTTTCTCTGTGTAGCCCTGGCTGTCCTGGAACTCACTCTGTAGACCAGGCTGGCCTCAAACTCAGAAGTCCACCTGCCTCTGCCTCCCAAGAGCTGGGATTAAAGGCGTGTGCCACCACTGCCCAGCATGTAAGACATGTTTTGCTTGCTTGTTTGTCTTTCAAATAGTACAGTAGAGGGGCTGACAAGATGACCTAGTGGGTAAATGCACCTGCAGCCCCGACAGCCTTAATTCAATCCCTGGACCTGTACGGTGGGAAGAGAAAACCAACTCCCCTAATTTGTCCTCTGGCATACCCCAGCCCCACAAATACATGTTTAAAAATGATTGTAGAACACTAGAATTGAGTATTTTGACCATTGTTAGAAAATTGCCTTGAAATACTCCAATCTGTATTCACAAGAACATACCAGAGAATTCTTGTTCTACCATGGTTTGCCATCTTTAAAAGTGTTACTCGTTTTTCAGTGCTGGGATCCAACCCCAGACTTCAGACGTGCTAGGCAGGTGCTCTGTCATTGATCTGCATCCACAGCCACGCTTCCTCCTGGTCTAAAGCTTTCATAATTGTTATCTTTTTCTTTTCAGTTCTGGGGATGGAACCCAGGGCCTTGAGCATCCTAGGCAAGTGCTCTACTACGGAGCTATAACCCCAGCCCTTGTTTTAATTGTGAATCATATCACAAATCTCTTCCTGTGTCACCTGGCAACTTCCATATTACCCTAATGCCCATTGAGTAGCTGTGGTAGCTGAGGGCTTATATATCCCTACTCTACAGAAAAGGAACCTAATGCCCAGGCAGTGCTGGTTGCTCTGGCCACTGTCAGGATTGTGATTCTGTTTCTTTCCTCAGGGAGTAAACACCCTGTTCCCTCAGTTCCTATTACTGTTCTTACAAGCCTAAGAGCCACTCGCCCTGTCCTGCTTCTTAGAGCATGTGCAGACCTGGTATGAGGTTACAGAATCTGCCGGTGGCTGGCCTTCTTCTGTCCTCTGTACTTGCCTTCTCTCCCTACTCTGACACCAAGAGTGACATGACCCTCCCAGGGAAACTCCAAACTTAAAGTCTCAGTGGCCAAGAGCCTGCCAGCTGCCCCTGGATTGGCTCTCAGCAAAGGCCAATTGGCTCTTTTCTGGTTTCCCTTTCTGGACTTAGCTTCTCTGTCCTAATGTCTTGCCAGCTTCCTGCATGACCCCTATCCCTGAAGCTTATTACTGGTCTCCCACATATGCCCACGATGCCCCCTGCTGTGCTGAGTTGGAACAGCAACACCTGAAGCTTTGTCTCACATAACCCCAGCACTGGCTTTTTGGAAAAATCCTTAACTGAGCTGCTTATCCATCCTGTCCCCAGGCTGAGTGCCTCTCATGTATGTTTACACACAAGAAGGAAGGGCCAGTTCATGGACTTGTGCTCACCATGTAGAAGACATCATCTTTTAGGCCTTTGCTTTACCCCCAGAGGAACAAAACCAGTACATCCAAAAGTCAGGTACAGAAGGGATTCATACTATACACTGTACAGAAAATAAGGGACTGTGGTATATACAACATGGTGTATACACAGTAAGGCAGCTGAAAAATGGCAGAAATTAGCATTGGTGTTCAGGATAGTGATACACAAATATAGACAGTCCCAGCTACTCTGGAGGCTAAGGCAGGAGAATCATCATGATTCTTGAGCCTAGGACTTTGACAATATCCTGGGAAGTAATAACCTCATCTCAAAAGAAAATAGAAAAGAAAACCAAACTCCAACCCACCTAATAGAGAGGGTGTTATGGCCTAGACAGACTGGGCTTTTTGTACTTCAGACTTTTGAGTCAAGACATTATACAACATTATAAGAAATAAATAAAAAAGAAGTTTAAGAAGAAGGACTGTATTTTTGAGGTCTATCTGCAGCTCAGGAGGACAAAAGTCTGGAGAGCACAGGTGCTCAGTGGAGCTGGTTCAAAAAAGAACTTAGAGGCCAGAAAGCAGCAGTAAGAAACCATATCTCTGTCTGAGGGCTCTCACCTGCTTCTTTGCCCATATTTGGTTTTGTTTCCTATTTTTGCAGTAATGGGGACTGACCCCAGGGCCTCACACATACTATGCAAATGTTCTGCCAATGAGCACCCCCTGAACCCCCATCCCTGCTTTTGAGAACACTAGAGAACTCTGCTTCCCTCACACATCCCTAGCAGCCTTGGCAGGGTGTGATTCCTAGCATGTTATCTTGGAGGACCTTGGTCTCAGGGCCCAAGAATCTAAGGATTCTCAGTTTTCAGTGTTTGGTTTCAGACCCTGGAAGACTTGTCATAGACCAAAGAGACTAGTCTGAGCTTGAGGTGAGGATTTGAGGAGCCACAGTGAAGAGCCGAGGAAAGCTACAAAGTTGCAAACAGGCGGAGCCTGGAGCTCGGATGGTTCAACCTTGTATATGTCTTTTTCATGTCCTTTCTTACTACTGATCCAGGTAGCAGACTTCAGGCTTTCTCAGTGTGGAAGTTCTGTCCTTTTTGTGAGACATTCTCTAGATTAAGCCAGGAGACTGTACCCAGCATGAGCACTGAGCCTCCAGGTCTCAATCCACCCAGGTCCTCTTTCTGGTGCAGGCAGATGTGCCAAAGATTTGGAAAAGGTCAAAACAATGGCTCCTGGTGTTTTTGGAGTGAATGCTCTTATAAAGCAAGATAAATGCCCCTGAGCATTGTGCAGTTAGATCCACACAGAACCCCACAAGCTCTGGATGACAGTGAGGGAAAAGGGGGATGCCGAGTGCTTTGGAGAACAGTGCTGCGCCTGTCAAGTAAGAGCTGATGTTAGGTCACTTCTGTTTCTAATTCCTGTTGTCTGCAGATGGGGAGATTACTTCCAAGCCAATGGTGCTGTTCCTGGGACCGTGGAGTGTTGGCAAATCCACCATGATAAACTACCTCCTTGGGTTAGAAGATACTCGATACCAGCTTTATACAGGTGAACATTTTGGGGGGGGAGGGGTATAAATTGAGAAAGCAGATGAAAAATTAAAGCACTTGTATGCCTTTAATAATATTAGTAAAAATGACATGTAAGAACCAGAACATGTAGGAACCACCTCCATGGCAACATTATTCATAAAAGCCGCAAAGTAGAAACAACTCAAAGGTTCACTGCTGGGTGAAGGGATAACCAACATGTAGTCTGTGCATACAATGGAAAGGAATGCAGCAGGGCTGAGAAGAGGGCTTAGTGATAGAGGGCTGGAAGCCAGGTCCCCTAGCACCCATATAAAAGCCAGGTGTACATGCATCTGAGATTGCAGAACTTCTATAGGGAGAACAGGATTGGAGATGGGAAAGCTTAGAGGCCAGCTAACTTGACCTATGTAGCCATGACAATCTCCCCTGCATCCAACAAGGTAAGTTAGGATACCCACAGTTGTCTGTCCTCTGACTTCCACCCCTGTACTATGCAATACACACACACATACACACACACACACACACACACACACACACACACAATTAGCACACACATAAAAAGGAACGAACTATGCATCAGACACATCCTTGCCATAACATGGATAATCCTTGAAAACAGTCAAGCCAAGCACTAAAGCGAAGATACGGTTTGATTCTACTCATATGAGGTGCTACAATAGGAAAAAATCAGAGACAGAAAGACAGTAGATGTTGCCAGGGAAGAGGTGCATGGGGAGGTGCTGCTTAGTGGAGACAGAGTTTTGGTGTAGGAAGCAGATAAGGTTCTGGAAATGGAGAATGAGGACATCTGGCTGCACGTAACGTGAATATACTTAATGCTAGTGGACAGTAGGTTTAAAGATGATCAGAATGGTAAATGTCATGTTCTGTGTATTTGGCGTAATTAAAAAGTGAGAAGGCAGGAACCTAGCAAACCTGTCCTATCTTTGTGGAAGTCCTTTCCAAGACTCCTTTCGTGTTCACAGTCCTTGCAGTAGTCTGCTCCTCAGTCTGCTCTTTTCCATCTGTGCACTCAGGTGCTGAACCTACCACCTCTGAGTTCACTGTCCTTATGCATGGGCCCAAGCTGAAAACCATCGAGGGCATCGTCATGGCTGCTGACAGTGCCCGATCTTTCTCACCACTGGAAAAGTTTGGCCAGAATTTTCTGGAGAAGCTGATTGGCATTGAGGTTCCCCACAAACTTCTAGAACGAGTCACTTTCGTGGATACACCAGGCATCATTGAGAACCGCAAGCAACAAGAAAGAGGTAATTTAGGGGACGAGATATTCTCAGTGGGGAAGACCACTTGCTCTGAAAGCACGAGACTCCAGTTCAAATCCTTAGCACCCATGTAAAAAGCCAGGCAAGGCTGCCTGGGCCTAACCTCCAGTGTTGCAGGGAATCCTTGGAGCTCTGTGGTCAAGCCAGCCTAGCCAAACAAGATTAGAGGCCTGTCTTAAAGAAATAAGACAAAAAGCAGTAAAGCAAGATACCTACCATCCTCCTGTGGCCAATATATGCACATTTATGGGCACACACTCACCCTCACATAACACACACACACACACACACACACACACACACACACACACACACACAGCAGCCATTTCTGAATAGCAAGAGCTCTGTTTTAGGACAGTGTGATCAACAGAGGGTGGTAGGCTAGCAGAGGAGAAAGGATGATTGATTTTCTCTACCGAGAGATGCATTCTCTTCTCCATTGCTTCTCACTGTGGCTGTGGTGACACTTCGGGGTTTGGAATGTCTTGTTCTCTGCCTCCTAAAGGAGTTTGGAGATGGCCGGTATTTTCCTAGGGGGAGTGCTGGTCTTCTCTGTAAGATCTTAGAGATGTCCAAGCTGGGAACACGTTGTCTTTGGGTGCCCAGTTGTTCCTGAATAGTGGAAGGCCTGGACTAATTGTATCCTGGTGAATTATATTTGAATTCTGGCTAACCTGGGGCTTGGGCTTACTCTCCATTGAACATGGCCTACATCTCTTCTTACTTCTAATATCTGTTTTGTTGGACCTGCTTTAACCTAAACCTTTATTAGGTGTCCCAGAACCCTTCTTGCCTTCAGAAGGCAGGGGATTGCTATCCTGGGCCTGGTAAGCATGAGGCTATATCATAGGCCATTGATATACTGCCATGGCACAGGGATATCAGCACTCAGGTGTCCTAAAGAGGGCAGTCATAGTAACCAAATGGCAAAATCTCAGTGTATGGTTATGACGTGCATCTGGGTTATAACTAGGCCTGGTTTATTAGTAACAATGTAACTTATAGTTAATGATAACCTTATTATGTCCTATTATCAATCAGATAACTTTATACATTATTTGATTGGTAATTATAAAAAAAATAAGTGTTCTCCAAACTGTTGTATTAGTCAGGGCTCTCTAAAGGAATAGAAATTATAGAGTGAATCTATCTACCTATCTATCTATCTATCTATCTATCTATCTATCTATCTATCTATGATTTATAAGAGTGGGTTACAGGCAATGGCTGTCCACCAACAGAAAGGTCAAGAATCCAGTAGTTGTTTAGTCTACCAGGCAGGCTGTCTCAGCTGGTCTTCATTGTACACTGGAATCCTGAAGAAGCAGGCTCTATTGTAAATGAAGGAATAGAATTGGCAGGGAGATGGAGGGCAAGACAGCAAAGAGAGTAGGCTTCCTTCTTCCATGTTCTTTATAAAGGCTGCCAGCAGGAGGTGTGTACCAGATTTCAAAGGTGGCTCTTCCCACCTTAAAAGATCTGGATTAAAAGTGGGTCTTCTCACTTCAAATAATTTAATTAAGGAAAGTCCCTCAGGTGGGTCCAGCAGCCCAGGTTTTAGTTAATTCCATATGCAGTCAAGTAGATGACCGAGAATAGCCATCATGGTGGTAGTCCTTGTCTTCTCGTTAGTAAATAAGAAAGTCAAGGAAACAAGGGAGAAGACCTAATATATGATGAGCACTCATGTGACTGCAGACTTAGCTGGGTGTTTTACTGTTTCACAACACAGTAAACCTCACCCCCTCTTTGGAATTGCCATGATGACCAGGGTAGCCTCACATTCACAGAGATCCTCCTGCCTCTGCCTCCTGAGTGCTGGGATTATCTTGATTGCTGGGACTAAAGTTAGGTACCACCACAGCCAGTCTAGCACAGTAGTCTCTAAGTCAGCTTTGGTATTATTGTTCTTTTTGTAATTTTATAGTTGATGAACAAGAAATTAAGAGCAGGTACCATCTGGCTAGCCTATAGCAAAGTCTAAAATGCTAGTTCAGGTCATGGCAGACGCTCAACACTCACCGAACAATTCTTTCCCTTAAACACACATCCTGTCTCCTCTGGCTTCCTGATTTCTTCCTTTCAACATCTCTGCCATTGTTCTAGATCTTTCAGATATTTGGAAAATCACTTTTTTTTTCCTTTAAACATTTTATTATTTCTTAGCTGGGTGGTACTGGCACACACCTTTAATCTCAGCACTTGGGAGGCAGTGGCAGGCAGATCTCTGAGTATGAGGCCAGCCTGGTCTACAAAGTGAGTTCCAGGACAGCCAGGGCTACACAGAGAAACCCTGACTCAAAAACTAAAAATAAGATAAAATAAAAATATTCTTATTTTTATGTGTATGGGTGTTTTGCTTGCATGTATGTCTGTACCACATGCATGCCTGGTGTCCACAGAGGCCAGAAGAGGCAGCTGGTTCCTCTGAGACTCAAGTTACGATTGTGAGTGGCATGTATGTGCTAGGGACTGAATCTGGGTCCTCAGAAAGGGCAGTCAGCATTCTTAATCTATGAGATACCTCTCTAGTCCCAATTGTTTTCTTTTTGTTGCTGTTTTTGAAGCACAGTCTTATTATGTGGCTCAGCGTAGCCTTGACCTGAAGATCTTCTTTCCTCTGCCTTCCTGAGTGCTGGGATTGCAGGAGAACACTACCACACACTGCAGAAAGGACTGCAGGAGAACA
>JANHMN010000002.1:81934750-81944760 GCA_030674055.1 Rhabdomys pumilio | reverse complement strand
CTCTCTCTCTCTCTCTCTCTCTCTCTCTCTCTCTCTCTCTCTCTCTCTTTCTCTCTCTCTTGCCTAGGGCAGAAACACAGAGCTTTGCCCTGGAAGATGGAAGGCAAGCAACAAGGCCTTTTTTCAAAGAGAAATACATGTAATAGGCTAAGTTTTTTCTCAAATTTGTTCTTTCCACAACTCAGGGTTGTCATTATGGGAGCTGAGAAAGAAACAGAAAGTGGAGGAGGCAGAACCAAAGGCCGTTCTAAACATAGTCAGGAAATGTGAGGGATGGGAAAGGAAAGAATATTTGTAAGGACACATGCACATGCACACAAGGGACTCAAAAAAGCATTCAAGTGAAGTCTGAGGGAACTGAGAAGCTGGTGAAATGTGTGCTTTTGTGGCCAAAAGATGCCTAAGTATCTAGGACAGTGTTGGACACACAGTAACCCAGAAACCCTTCACTTGTATACACTGGAATGAATAAATAGATGCTGAAGGAGAAGGTGACTGTGTGTGTGTGTGTGTGTGTGTGTGTGTGTGTGTGTGTGTGTGTGTATCTGACTGTGTGTGCCTCTGTGTGTGTTTGTGTGACTGTGTGTGTGTACCTGGATGGGCCACCTAGGATGGAGATCCAGGAAGAGGCATTCAAAGAACGAGGCTTTGCAGGTGTGTCTTAGCCTCTCAGTGATATGACATAAAGCTTGGACTTTTCCTAATACAAAGAAATTGTTTCTAGAAGATCATAAAGGCAATAAGGAGGAGACAACTGAAAACCTGACTAGTGGCCTAGAACTGCATGCAAGAAAGGCGTGATCAGCAGGTCTTGTCCTAAGGAAAATTCTCAAGCATAAAAAGGAACTTTCCCCACATCTGCTTGCACTCTGGGATGTGGTCTGTTTGCCTACAATGTGTTTAGGACCCAGCATGTGGACTGACCATCAGGAAAAGAGTGTTTATAGAGAATTTCCTTTGTGCCAGAAACTGCTTCAGCCTTGTAGACAAAACCACACTCACCGCTAACACAGGGGCAGGTCTCATTATCTGTGTGTCCCCTGCTATGCTGAGGCTTTATGTGCCTTGTTTAAGTTAATCCTCACAACTCTCCGTTGTAGGGAGGCAGCAGGCTAGTAGAGTTCAGAAAGCACTGTAGTCACACTGCTTGGAATCAATTCTGGGCTTGCTACAAGGTGGCCTTGGGCAAATGACTAAACTGCGTTTCAGTTTCCTTACTCATAAAATGGAGATACTGTCAGTCCCTCCCTTCCAGGGTTGTGGTGGGGAACCAATGGCTCCGGCATGGATTGTGCTTGACTTGACATAGGTATGACCCACAGACATGACGCAGTAAACTATAGTCGTTATTACTATGGTTAATCATATTTTACTGATGAGACTGATTGTCAGAGTGGCCAGGATGAAGGCATGTGTAAATGAGAGAGTTAGACTTCTACGTAATACCCAGCTCCCTGTATGGCTCAGGCTGGGTTATTTGCTCAGAGTCACATTAGGTAATGATGACTTTCTGACCCCAAAGCCTTTTTCTCAAACTGGAGAAGATTTGCTTGAGGTTTTGAGTGGTCATTTAGTGCTTTGAATTATTTTAGTTTTAAATTTGTTTATTTATTTATTTATTTATTTGGTGTGTGTGTGTGTGTGTGTGTGTGTGTGTGTGTGTGTGTTTAGAGGACAGCTTTTGAGAGTCTGTTCTTTCCTTCTACCATGTAGGTTCCAGGGACTGATTTCAGGTTATAGTATAAAGTATAAAGTATCTCTATGGGCTGAGCCAGCTTGCTGTCCCTACTATACTCTTTCCTCCTTCCTCCTCCTCCTCCTCCTCCTCTTCTTCTTCCTCCTCCTCCTCCTCCTTCTTCTTCTTCTTCTTCTTCCTTCTTCTTCTTCCTCTTCTTCTTCTTCTTCTTCTTCTTCTTCTTCTTCTTCTTCTTCTTCTTTTCTTCTTCTTCTTCTTTTCCTTCTTCCTCTTCTTCTTCCTTTTCCTCTTCTTCCTCCTCTACCTCCTCCTCTTCCTTCTTCTTCTTATTGAAGATAGATTTTTTTTTTTTTGTTTTGGTTTTTCGAGACAGGGTTTCTCTGTGTAGCCCTGGCTGTCCTGGAACTCACTCTGTAGACCAGGCTGGCCTCGAACTCAGAAATCCGCCTGCCTCTGCCTCCCAAGTGCTGGGATTAAAGGTGTGCACCACCACTGCCGGCCCCTCTCCAACTCTTCCCAGATACTCAACCCACTAAAATATAGACTCTCTCTCTCTCTCTCTCATTAGAAAACAAGAATCTAAAAAAAACTAATAAGATAAAGTAAAAACAAACCAGAGTATGAGAAAACAATCAAACAGAAAAAAAAAAGAGTCAAAGAAAAATCTTAAGAAACACATACCTTAGAAAAAGATCTTTTTTTTTTTTTTTTTTTTTTTTGGTTTTTCGAGACAGGGTTTCTCTGGTTGTCCTGGAACTCACTCTGTAGACCAGGCTGGCCTGGAACTCAGAAATCTGCCTGCCTCTGCCTCCCAAGTGCTGGGATTAAAGGCGTGCACCACCACAGCCCCACAGCCCAGCGAAAAAGATCTTTTTGAGATAGAATCTCACTATGTAGCTCAGGCTGACCTTGAACTTTCTATGTACCCTAGTCTGTCCTCAAACACATGGTCCCCCTGCCTTAGCTTCCCAAGTGGTGGGATTACAGGTGTGTGCCACCCAGGTCTAACTCTACTATAGCCTATTACCACTGATGTGTGCTGACCTGGAGCCTTACCCACGGTACACAGTATGCATTTCTCACACACTAATAAAGGTGATTCTGAGCTTGGTGTGGTGTGTCTGTAAGGCCAGCACTCAGGAGCCTATAGTTTGAGACTGTCTCAAAAACAAACACAAAACAGCACAAAAGAAAACTAAACCAACAAAAATCACCAACAAAAACCCAAACAAAAGATTATTTTGTTATGAGTATGGAAATATCTGTTATATTTCCATTAATTCTAGTGCTAAAGACTTTCTCAGTATGATTTCAAAAGATTTGGAACTTTTCAGATTTACAAGGTATCATTTCTGACCTTGGGAAGTAACTATGCAGTGGAAATTCAGGGCATAGGAGGAGCAGTGATCAGGGAAGACCCCAGGAGTAAGATGATGTTTTCCAAATCATATTATCAACAGGACAAAAGACTTTCTTGCCCACTTGTTTTGAGATTCAGTCTTGCTATGTGGCCAGGCCAGTCTGGAATGCCTGAATTAAAGTGGTTTTCCCTCCTCAGCCCTCAAGTATTTTTCCTTTTTCTCATTTTTAAAGAAAGAGCCAATGAACTGAAATCATTAAATTTTTGTTTGAACAGTAATGTGTTACCTTTGTTGAAAAGAGTATTTCCATGGAGTCAGGACTCTTCACTAGAATACCAGAAAAAGAGGTCAGGCTTAGGGAGGGAGCGCAACTTAGCTACTCGTTGATGGCTGGACAGGATCCTGGAGAAGGTGAGGGTTTATACTCACAGGAAGGTGAACGCTTGTGTGGCGGAGATGATGAAAAGGACAGATCAATCAAGCAGAGGAAACCGGGCTTTAAATGAAAAAGTCCGGGGAGTCTAGGCCATTTAAAGTTCCTGGGCAGAGAACAGCATGAAGAAACAGAAGATCCAGCAGGAATTTCCTGCCTGCCCCTGGGCCTGCTGGGTGGGACATATTGGAGTCTCTGTCTTCCCTTAATTCTGTCCCATTCCTAAGAGCTAAGGACCTGGAGGAGCAGCTCAGTCCATCAGCCTGTCTGTAAGCTCCGGTTGGACCTTGCATCCATGTAGGCACTAAGGAAGCCCAATCCACGCCCTGGTTCCCTGTGACATTTTGGGATATCGCACTTCATGAAGCCAGTTAACAAGTGGCAGTGTTTGCGAAGGCAAGCATGCCGTGTTATGTGTTCCTGCCCCTGTGACCCTGTGAGGACACAGGACTGCTGCTGGTCCTCCATCTCCCAATTCTCCACGGCCACAGGTGAAGAGATGCAATTCTGGAACGCATGGGTTGCAGCTGGCATTCTCTCTGTGGCCAAATCTGATTCCTCTAAGACTACCAGAAACTGGTTGTATCTGGCCTTGGCCGTCTTCCGCAGTTCGCCTTCTGATCTTAATGAGGAAAGTGAGGCCTGTTCTGAACCTGGGTCCTGAAGGTGGGGGAAGTAGGGCTTCTCACTGAACGTGGTCAGTCTCTCAAGCCAGGCTTCCTTCACTCAAATATGTCTTCCTGAGTTGTGGGGGGACGGGAGGGAAGGGGGCTGGTCACCACCTAAGGTGCAGTCACTTGGCCCGGGCTCTACAGGAACCAGCCACAGAGTAAGCTAGGTCTCAAGCGCAGGCAACCAGGCTCACAAGGCAGCAGTCTTGGTGCGCATGCGCACGGCCGCACTGCTCCGTCGCGCTCCCTAGCGGCCTTCTCTCGATGCTGCCCGTGCTGGCATAGCGCATGCGCAGACGTGGACCAGCACTTCCTGAGGCTCCACTGAGTCTGGAGTGGGCGGTGACTGGGCACCCGGGTGCAAGATCTTTTCGAGACTCAAAGTCCCTTCAACTCCTTCGTGTCCGAGCCCGAGCTTTGTAACCGAGATCTAGTGGGACGTGAGGTAGTTGCTCGCCATTACCTCAGCGCCAGCCGCCCCGCAACTCTCGGACCTACCCGGGAAGCTTCCAGGCGGTCACCCTCACCCTCCAGCCCGAGGACACCTAAGAGCCCGAAGCTGTCCGAGTTACCCAGGGGACAAGGCTGTGTCCCGAAGACCAGTGTTGCTGAGGCTCTGCCCTTCGGAAGCTGTGGTACTGATGACTTTGAAGCCCTGAGAGCATGTGCAAAGTTCTGATTTAGGACCCACAGAGGCCTTGAACTTGCTCAGAGTTACGTGCTGTGCAAAGTACATACATTTGGTGCTTGCTGGTTTTAGAGGGCTATTTTCTCCTGGGCCAGCCCCCCAGCTAAAACAGGAAGTGAGGATTTTAAGCGATGATCCTAGGAGCTTGAAATTTAAGCTGACCTCCTCTGTCATTAGTCGCGAAGCTCTAGCCTTAAGTGGTGGTGCATGTCTTTAATCCCAGCACTTGAGAGGCAGGTGGATCTTTGTGAGTTCGGGCCAGCCTGGTCTACAAAGCGGGTTTTTAGGACAGAGAAGCCCTATCTCAAAAAAACAAACAAAACCAAAAAAACCAACGAAGCTCTGCCCTAATCCTGCCTATTTTCCTCCACTTCAGTATGCGGGGGTACCACCCCCACCCCTGGCCCCAGTGAGACAGATGAAAACGGCTGCTGTAGGATACCAGGGGTAATGTTGTGGTTGGATTGGAATTCTTTGGGCTGTTCCCCAGACCATCAATTTTAGGAGCTGAAAGGACGTAAGAGAAGCAAGCGCTGGCTGTGGTAGCCCATCCCTTTAGTTGTAGAATTAAAGAAAGAGAAGGCAGAATCAGGCTGAGATTTGTGAGTTTGAGGCCAGCCTAGTATACATAGTGAGTTCCAACACAGCTGGATTACATAGAGACCCTGTTTCAAAATAAGTAGGTAAACAAACCAAAGACAAATCAGTCATAGCCTTTTACCATGTGTGAGGCACCCTCTCCTACAAACGTCCTCATCAGAAAATAAAATTATTAGACTCTGGAACACATTTTTAATGTGCCCTATGATGGAGATCTGAATTCAGAGCACTGTGTGTCTTCCATCAGGGTTCAGCTCTAGAAGGCTGGGATTTCCCCAGCACAGAGACAAGTGTTGCTTCCCTGTGCAGGTCTGTGGAGAAAAAAACAGACACATTACATGGCAGGGCCTCCCAAAGGATTTTTGCTTTTCTTTTTATTCACTCATGGGACTTGTCTAGGAGCAGTTACAGGACATCTGCATGAAGTCCTGTGTGTGTTGGCATCTCCCTTCTGGGCTTGAATAGGCCATCTTTAGGTTAAAAGAGCAAGTTTAGAAATCTGAAAAAATTATCTTGGATTTGTGTTTGGTTTTCCTAGTGTAAGAGAGCTTTTGGAATTAAAAATGTGTCTGTCTGGAGCCATCTTTACCCACCTTCTGATTTCTGAGATCCTCCACAATCTGGGCAGGGGCCCAGGGTGCTGCCTCTCCTCTCTGCTCAGCTCCTACTCCCTGTTCCACCCACAAACTCAGTTCTGCTAATTGCATTTCTGGTGCTGCTGGAGGAACACTGAGTTCCTCAGGGATAAGCAACAGCCAGTTTGGTGGGTAGCTTCACCAGCACCCCTAATATGGTGTGTTGTAGGGTCTAGAGCTTTAAAATCATTGAGCTCTTTCTCCCAGGCTTCTTCAGAATCTTTACTGACCTCTTCTTACCTAGAGGGTTCATTAACCTTCCCGCCACCCCGTCTAAGCCCCTCACCAACAAGTCTCACACTGGACTAGATGCTTTATATCTAGTATTTATCTAATTCCGTAGCAGTCCATTACGCAGAAAGTAGGGACTTTGCCTAGAGAACTTACAAATTACTTATATTTAAAATTTTTATTTACGTGTGTGTCGTTTGTATATATCTGGGTGAGTATATGTGCGTATGCATGTGTGGGCGCTCAGAGAGGTCAGTGGAGGGTGTGGGGCTGGGAGCTGCCCGACAGGGACAGCTACTGCTCCTAACTGCTAAGCCATCTATCTTGCCAGACCCTGCCTATAGAACTTTTTTTTTTTAATTTAAGACTCTTAAATTTTAATTTTTTGAGAATGATTTTGAGAATTTCATTCATGAGTACACTGTACTTACATCACCCCCTCCCCCTTCCCTCCCTTTAACCTTTAACTCCTGTTTCCTGCTCTTGGAATTCCTACCAGGATACCTGACAACTACTACCTCCTCCTCCTTCCTCCTCTCCTCTTCCTGCTCCTCCTCCTCCTCTCCCCCACTTTTTCTACACACACACACACACACACACACACACACACACACACACACAGAGAGAGAGAGAGAGAGAGAGAGAGAGAGAGAGAGAGAGAGCGCGAGCGTGCCTATAGGAACATTTGAAAGCCACAGATGTCAAGAGCACAGCCAGCATTGACCTCATTCTACTTCAGAGCTCACCCTGACACTCGTCTCATTCAGAGCAAACCCTGTTGCTAGAGTTTGAGTTTGGTTTCATTTTGTACTCTGGCCGCACAGAACCTCTTCCTTGTGCCATTGCCTGTGTCCCTAAGTCTTGGGCATAGTGTACATGCTGTTGAACCTTATTTGTGGGTTTGCCTAATGTTTGACTCCGTCTGTGGTCATATGTATCATATATCCTACTATGCACTATTCTTGGCAGTCTTCTTTGTTTACAGGCCATTTCATCTATTTATAATGCGGACATCCAAACAGTTCTCCAAAAGTCAGCACAGCTGACACCTTCCCACATGTTTCCACGGTCAAGAGCTCAGCTTTGTGGGCCTTCCCCGCATGCATTCACTACGTTTCCCTTCTGTTACAGCAATTTGGATATGCAACTTACTTTCTTTGTTGGTTGGGCTGAAGTAGGGAGAGTAGTTAGTGGATCTCTCCAGTTCCTAGGAGAAAGGGTCTTACGCTTTGTAAGCACTGGAGAAAAAAATGCATTCAGCTTTTTATAGTGGACAGTGTTAAGTTTCAAACCCGGGACAAAGCACTGAGGTGCTTACTTAACATATCAAAGCTGATCTGACCATTAGGTTCCCCCAGCATCCCTCAGTCCCTACCTGTAACAGTGGCTGGCATACTCCACCCCCTACCCTGAACTCTGCAGCCTTGGGGCTGGGATGCTCTCCCTAAGTAATCCAGCCATGGTGGTTACTTGCCCCTTTGTACCTTGCCCTCCTGGCTGATGTCCCCTCTCTCCCCCTTCAGTCCCTCCCCCCATTTCCCCACATGGCCCAGCTCAGTCTGGCCGTGTTCACTCTGGACTCTCTCAGATGTCTCCACCTCTGGCTATGCTTTCCCACATGTCTATAATAAAGTGTCTCCTCCACCATACCCAAGACTCATGTCCTTTCCTTTCCTTACCTTGCTTTGCCTTGCCCCCCCCATCTGAATCTTTTAAAAAATATTTATTTATTTACTTATTTGTATGTATATGAGTACTCTGTCTTCAGACACACCAGAAGAGGGCATCAGATCCCATCACGAATGGTTGTGAGCCACCATGTGGTTGCTGAAATTGAACTCGGGACCTCTGGAACAGTAACCACCCTCCTCTTCCTCTTCTTCCTCCTCTTCCTCCTCCTCCTCCCCCTCTTCCTCTTCCTCCTCCTACTCTTCCTCTTCTACCTCTTCCTCTTCTACCTCTTCTTCCTCCTCTTCCTCCTCCTCTTCTTCCTCCTTCTACTCTTCCTCTTCTACCTCTTCTTCCTCCTCCTCTTCCTCCTCCTCTTCTTCCTCCTTCTACTCTTCCTCCTCTTCTTCCTCCTCTTCCTCTTCCTCCTTCTACTCTTCCTCTTCTTCCTCCTCTTTCTCTTCTTCCTCCTCTTTCTCCTTTTTTTTTTTTTTTTTTTTTTTAATTCAGGAGAATTTACCAAGTGAAGATGTTTCCCTTAATGTGGTAACTTTGTAAAAACAACGTTCAACTGTAAACTGAGTGCCTTGGTATTGACTAGGGTGAAAGAAGGGAAGAAGTCCCTTGTACTTTTATTGAGAGCTTTGGATCTGGAGGGATGATGAGACACCAGTGAGCCAGCTGGGAAAATAAACTGCTTGTTTCTTCTCCAGGTGGGGCCCAACAGCTCAGTAGTTGTAACCTTTCACCCTAAAGTATACACTAGCTTTTCTGAGGCTATCTCCTTTATGTTTATCCAGATAGCAAAAGCAGCACTCGATTGATTTTATCACTGGGTATGAGGTAGGCCTTGCCCATAACTGCACCTCTCCTTTTCTGGGGACTGAGTCGATTCAGAATATCCAATTCCCAAGACAGACAGATGCTGGGCCCCTTCAGCAGAGAACATGATGTGGGCTGGGGTGAGTCACCTGCTTTGTCATCGCCTACAGCACGGCTCAAAGCCCTTGGGAATCAAAACAGTTCTCTAGAGAGGCAGAGAAGGTTCTCCTTAGAGATAACAGCTTGGGTTTCTGCAAGACCACAAATGTCCTTGTCCCGGTGGGTCAGAGTCCAGGTCAGGGAGGGCCATGTGGTTAGACAGCTACCTAGAGAGGAATTCCCTTTCTGGACAGCAGAGGACTTAGAGGTTTACTTGGGCTCTGTCAGGAGCTTACTGTTTCCATGAAGGAAGGACATTAACTCTCTTTCTCTTTTTAAGTCTTTCTTAAAATCACCTTCAGTCCCATTGTGCTAAGGGTAGAAGGGTTATATGAAGTAAAAATCTCTCCTTCTCCCAGCCACAATAGTGTCCCAAGTCTCTAAGTGTAAGCTATATAATAAATGAAATGCCAACGCACTTTTTGTAGCACAGGAGAGACGAAGTGCCTTCCAAGCATGGAAATGAGCAAGTGAGATTGAATTTAACTGGAGAGGGCGCTTGAGTTAGGCCTTAAGATCAGAACTCTGTCTCTGGCGGTGTTGGGTACTATAGTGCCGATGGAATGTGGAGGAGGCAGGGGTGAGCAGAGATCAGACTTTTTCTATTAGACCTCTCAGGGTCTGGTAGAAAAAGGCCTTCATAGGTGATGCAGATTTGGGACCTTGTCTTGAGAGCACAGGAAGTACACCGAGCTGCTTTATTAATATTATTAGTATTGATACTTTTAGTGCTGGACAGCTACATACTATGCAAGGACCCTGCTAACTGAAATACATCACCAGGCCTCTCTCCCTTTTTCAGAAGAAATTGAGACAAGATCTTACTGAATTGTCTATGTTGGCCTTGCATGCTTTCTCCTGTGGCCTCCTGACCTGGGACTGCAGGTGCACACCATCCTGCCTAGTTTTCAGGTTTAAGGAAAAGACGTGGTCATATCTGTGTTGTAGAAAGAGCCCCATGACAGAAATGTGGTGAATGAATTGGAAGAGTCAACAACAATAGATAGATAGATAGATAGATAGATAGATAGATAGATAGATAGATA
>JANHMN010000002.1:81832251-81934740 GCA_030674055.1 Rhabdomys pumilio | reverse complement strand
ATAGATAGATAGATAGATAGATAGATAGATAGATAGATAGATAGATAGAATAGAAAAGAAAACTTGAGGACCTTAACTACAGGGCTAGAAGAGAAGAGTGGAGTACACAGGATTATGTGAAACCAATATTCTGTGCCCCCGAACTCAGGGCCCCTGGTGGGTTTTTGTATATGTGCCCCTTCCTAAAGCAGCCTTGACTGACTATCATGACTTCAAGAACGGTCATAGGGTCTGTAACCTATCTGGACTTTAAACCTATTCCATTTCCCTGTTCTGTTTAGCAACACTTCAGAGAATCTCATATTTATCTTGAGTGATGGCTCAGTTGCCTGGCATTGCAATCAGGACTCTGGGTTGGTCATGAGATTTCTGCTGTCCTTTTTCTTTCCAAAAGGAAGGACAAGACACTGGTCTCATTGTAAGATGCTGACAAGCAAGAACTCGAAAACACTGGATTAATAACCAAGTTTTGGATCTCAGTCTTAAGAGAGATCAGAAGGTGAAATTCAAGACAGCTTTATGTGGGGACTAGGCATGTCTGAGCACCTTGGTTTAAATTTAGATCAGTTATATAAAATGTAATCGGAAAAATCAAAGGTCCACAGCTTATCAATACCTCACTGGTATTCTTGGCTGGGGTTACACATGCTGCCCTTGTTTGTTCTATTTGTTCATGAAGCTGTCATCTAATGATGCTTGGCCAACAGACTTTAGCAGTCAATCAACAAATAGGTTCTTGCTACCTATGGTGTCCTACTTAGCCTTAACTGTCAATTTGACACAGCCTAGAGTCATCTGAGAGGAAAGCCTTGATTGGGAAACTGCTTAGATTAGATTGGCCTGTGGGCATGTGTAGGGGATTATCTTGATCGTTCATTGATGTGGGAAGCCAAACCCACTGTGGGTGGTACGTCTCTCCATTGGTGGTCTGAGACTACATCAGAAAGCAGAAGCCAGGATGCAGCATTTCTCCAGGGGCTCCTCCTCAAGTTCCTATCCTGATTTCCCTTGTAGATATACCATGACCCAGAAACATAAGATGAAATAAATACTTTTCTCCCCTAAATTGCTTTTGGTTAGAATACTTTATCATAGTAACAGAGAGGAAAATAGAACACATGATTAATTTAATGATTGACACTATAGTGCATAGCTGAGGTAGGATATAGACACCCCCTTGGCTATGTTCTCAAAGAAACAGGAGACACTATTATTATTTTATTTTATTTGAATTGGGAACATTAACACCATGAAAAACAATTAAAGCACAGAAAAGTAGACAGATTGGCATGAGTGGAACAGACTACAAATACCGCAGACTCCGAGAAAAAAGAAGAAAGGAGTTGAGTCCTTCTGTCTTCTCAGGTTGCAAGTTGGATCTACTGAAATCAACCTCAGAGGTCTGAGCCAGATCCAACTAGTTATAGCAGCACTCTACCTGGTCTCTATGAGGCTATGGCCCGGCTACGCTAATGTTCACCCCTGTTTCCTTAGTCTGCATTCCCCAGAAACCAAGATTTCCCATTCATCCTTCGAGATTCAGACCAAACACCTCTGTTGTTTGTTTTCCATGAAGATTCTTTTCTCTCCTTCTGCTTCCCTCCAGCCCTTTGCTGGTCCATGCGTTTGTGTTTTCACCATTTCCGTTAGATGGTGAGGTGATTGCTAGCAGGGCACACGAGTGATTCTTTTCTCTAACTGAGGAGTCTAGATGAGTAGATGTTCACTCAGAAATTGTTTGCTTGAGATAGTTAAACAGATTTCGTTCTCCCTGCCACGTCAGCTATATAAAATTGGTTCTATACGATTAATACTAAAATCAGAATAGAATGTTACTGTTTTCTGAGTCCAGTTCTGGCAGGAGACATAAAGAGTGTTTGGGGACTTAGTTTGGTGGCAAATCACTTGGCTATAGAATTTAAGGCAATAGGTTTGATTTCCAGTCTCCCAAACAACAGCAAACCCTGGGATACAGAGAGATGAAATTAAAATGATTTAAATTAGGGTTTGTATACACATATACAAGATGAGTGTTCTGTTCAGTCTCCTCTTGTCCTCTTGGTCTTGCCCTCTCAGGACCAAAGGGACAATACTGGGGTATGAGAGCCCAGAAGGCTTTTCCTTACAGCATGGAGCCAGAAAACTGGGGCCAAGTTCTGATGGCTCTTTGGTGACATTATTGGTGCCTCCCTAACCTGATGGTATATAGACCAAATAAGAAAAAATGTAAATTCTTTAGGATACAAAGCCTTACTTGTATATTAGGCAAAGACTTCTTCATGCCTCCTGCTAAGCAAGCCCTGGTTCACTGTGTCCTCACATCCTCAGCCTTTCCTTTCTGGAAAGAAAGCCCTCACATACTAGCCACTAATACCTGCTTGAAATAATTGAGTCTCTGTTTATACCCAAAGGGCAGATCCAAAATAGTCAGAGAAGAACATGTTTGTTTTTATTTTTTTAAACATGTGTGTGTGTGTGTGTGTGTATTTCTTTTGTTGAGACAGGATTTCTCTATGTAGCTGGAACTACTGACTGTCCTTTAACTCACCCTGTAGATCAGGCTGGCCTTGAACTTACAGAGATTCTCTTGCCCGTGCCTCCCAAGTGCTAGGATTAAAGGTATGTACCATGTCTGACACATTCTTTAAAGCTGATGTTTAATTTTGTGCACATTTGTACAGTCCAAGCATAAGGACCACACCAGCTTAATTTTTACCTATCTCTAGGGTACAGCTGAGTGCAGATGCCCTCAGATGCCAGAGCTGGTAAGTTCTCCTATGGAGCTAGAGTTACAGGTGATTGTGAGCTGCCTGATGTGGGTGCTGGGAATTGAACTCAGGTCCCTGGAAGAGCAGTGTGTGTTCTGAATCACTGAGTCATTATTCCAGCATCTAGATTGTGTGTGTGTGTGTGTGTGTGTGTGTGTGTGTGTGTGATGGGTACCCACACATGCATGCATGTACATACTGTAGAATACTTGACAAGGAATGTATGTGGAAGTTAGAGGACAACTTGGGCATCAGGGACTCAGGTCAACAGGCTTGGTGGTAAATGCCTTTATCCGCTGAGCCATCTTGCTGGCCCAAAGAATACGTATTGTTATGTTTTGCTTTGTTGGCCTTCCACTCTGAGCCTAGTTTCCTTACCTGTAACGAGGAGATAATGGTATCTGTCCTACCCACCTGTAGGGCTACTGGGAGGATCAAGTGAGACAAAGAATGTGGCAGCCTACATACTGCCGGAGTCTGTACAAATGCTATAGGTTTAGTTTTGAATCTCTGCTCGAGGGCTTTGCCAAGACGGTTGCACATCTAGACAGTGACATCATATGCATGTTATTGGAGCCCAGGGTGGGGCACAGAAGACAGACCTAGAGTCATGGGGGCAGGCTAGAATGTAAAAGGGAGCTCCACCCATTGCCTGCCTGCAGAAAACCTGAGTCTGTTGTCGTTCCTTTCTCTGGCTCCTGAACAGTCAAAGATTTGCCCACCTTCTGTGCTGGAGAATGATCGGATGGTGGGTCAAGTGATGGGTATTCAAGAATTTTGTTCAACAAAATATAGGTATTGCATTTTGTGAGACCTCCTCATTACCTCCTTTCTCATTTCCTCTGTGTTTGCAAATTCTACTTATAAATTAACATGAAAAACTAGGACACGATTCAGAGAAATGCCTGACTTGTGCATAAGGGTGACTGGCCAGCATCAGAACCTGAGTGTTATTAGGTTTGTGGATTCCACGTGGCTGCGAAGCAAGGATCTGTGTGCCCATAACCAGACAGGGTTTGAACACCTTCGTCGGTTCTGCTGGTCACTGGAACAGAAAGAAAGTGGCTTTGTTAACAAAGACTTGTATTTATTGTGTTTGTCTCTATTCTGGGCGTTTTGGGGAACGAGATAAAGGAAGTTATAACTTCTGAGTTAGTAATTTTTAACAGAATGGTTAAGATAGTGACTGGAGGCTCGGGGGAATCCCAGTTGCGGGCAGCTTTTGCAGAGGGCCAAGGGTGTGGTAGAGAATCACTGACTTGGAAGACAAGCAGAGGTAGGATGATCCTCAGAAGCTGTAGGGTGGGGACGCTGTCTAGTGGGGGTGGAAGTGTGAGGAAACACAGGCAACTGTGGACACTTGCTTTCCTCAAGCTGTCTCCTCTCTGACCCAGTCAGTTTTCTGGCCCAGTGGTTGCATTACAGTTGTTGCCACAAGCTCATCAACTTAAAAGAAGGCATTGATACCCTCCCACCCCCAAGAAGGCATTCATTTGTGACGTCGAAATTCTGGAGGTCAGAAACCCAGGCGTGGGGCTAGGGATGTAGCTCAGTTAGTGGAATGCTTGCCCAGCATGCAAAGACCCCTGGGTTTAATCCTCAATATTATGAATATATTGAATGCAGTAGCAGATGCCTGTAATCTAGGATGTCAAGGCAAGAGGGTTGTAAATTGTAAGTCATCCTCAGCTAATCAGACAGTTTAAGACTGGCCTGGGCTACACAAACCAGCCACCCACCATCTCCACCAAGAACAAAAAAAGAAGCCTTCAGGCATAGCTTACTTTTGCTCGAGTTCCCTGCTTTGGACATCACAAAACTGAATCAACTTGTGTGTAGTCTGGGTAGTTGTCTGGAAGCTCTGGAGAATGATCTCAGGCCTGCTTCTGAGCTCACTGAAGCCGTGGAGGGGTTCGTGTCCTTGCAGTTGAGAACCTGAGCTCCCTGTTTTCCTGGTAACTGTCACCTGGAGTTGTTCTAGGCTCCCAGAGGCCACTCACACACCTTCTCTTTGTGGTCCCCTCCATCAGCAATCTAGCAGTCTCACATTAAACCTCTCTCATGTCTTGAGTCTCTCACTTCTTTTCATATCTTCTGGAAGAAATGGTCTGTTTTGGAGGGTTCATGTGATCAGATGACCTGTCTGGATGGCCTCCTTTGGGTCAGCTCAAAGACAACCGATTAGTAACTTGAATTATACCTGAAGATATCCCCTTTGTTGGGCATCCTAGCGTAATCACAGTCTTGGGAAGGGAGTAAGAAATCTTGCAGGCAGAAAATTTGAGTTTCTGCCTGTCACAGATAAATGAGAAAAAGAGGCTCACGGCTCACGGGGCTAGCCTTAGGGTTGTACCAGAAGGTAGAAGGGAAGATGGGAGCTACAGATGACAAGCAGTGAATCAGGCAGTTTTGTCAGAGGCATGGTCACCCTTACAGCAAAATTAAAAGCATGCATCTTTTACTTGCCTCATTCTTTGTTACAACACTGAAGACAAAGACAAGGAGGTAGCTACTTAAGGACAACTCCAAGCAACGCCAGAGCTTCTGCCTTCGATACTGGGAATGAACCATTCTGTAGAGCAAAGCTCAGGAACCATACCTGGGTCAGAAGAGATGCAGACAGTAGACATCATTAGTAGAAGTATTCCCAGATCAGCTGTTTATAAAAAGGACAGCCCATTTCCATGTGGAAAACACTCAGCATCCTTGGGCTACACAAATCCTGCCTTTCACCTACAGAAAATCTGGTTGTCCCAGTGAGGAGAGGCCAGAGTCATCCCTGCTGTATATTTGGATGCCTGGTTACTGGTTAAAGAACATGGGAAGAGCTGACGACCCACTTAGATCCAAACAGGGCAAGGGAGGCGAGATCTGACTCCAGCCAGTAGCAGCCTCCAGAGTGGGGTATGGAAATCTTTGCATCAAGTGTTACGGGCAGCACTCAGTGTTCAGGTTGGTTTTGTATCTCTAAAAAGGCTCTGACTTTGAGAAAATCAACTCAACTTAAAATTATTCTTGGAAGACAGTTCGATAGAGAAGGCTGAGGAAAAGTTTTTTGTTTGTTTGTTTTTGAGTATATTTGTTTAAAGGATCCCCAATTGATGGGAAAACAATGCTTCTGTGCTTTTGTCTCTAAGTTTATTTGTTCTTATTTGTGTCTATGTCTACGTGCCTGCCCATCTGTGTATGCACTATATGTATGCAGGTGCATTGTGGGGCCAGAGAGGGCATCAGATCCCCTGGAACTGGCATTACAGGTGGTTATGAGCCACCATGTGGGTGTCAAGCATTGAGCCCAGGTCCTTTGCAAAAGCAGCAAGTGCTCTTAGCTCCTGAGCTATCTCTCCAGCCTCATTTTTTTTTTTATTTTTTTGAGAACTATGTTTCTTCAATAAAAACAACCCTGGTTATGGAATCTGAAGACTGGGTAACATGAGTTTTGTGTCTGTGGGCATTTTTTTTTAACCTTTTTATTGGTTCTTTGTGAGTTTCATAATCATGTACCCCAATCACACTCATCTCCCCATCCCCTCATACCCACCCTCCACCCTTGCAACCTCCCTACAAGAGAGAAAAAAAAATCTCATTGTGGAAGCTGTAGTGTGTCACAGTGTGTCCCATGGTATATCCTCTTGTCCGCACATCTTTGCTGCTCTTCTGACCCCAGGACCAGCTCTCCCACCTACTGTAGGTGGCAAGGGACAAGGGTGGTGGAGGGCACCTCTCTCTTGCCCTTCCTGCTGCACAGCAAACAAGTTGGGGCCAGCTATCCCATGCTTACACCCTTGGGGCTCGCTCACCCAAACTTTCACTGCCAGGGTCAGCTCTATTGTGCTATCCAGTCAAGGTTCAGGACCTGTTCTCCTGAGAGCCGCATTAGGTAAGGGGCAGGGACAGCTCTTGGATCTCTCCCTCGCTGACACCACCACACAGCAGACAAGAGTCTCACCTACAACTCCCACACCCAGGGCCAGCTCTATGTGCTGCCCAAGGCAAGGTGCAGAGACTGCACTTCCGCAGCTGATGAGGGGTAGGGGCAGCTCTCCTTATGACTCCAGGGCCAGGTCTCCTACCTGCTGCACTTGTCGAGGTGGGGAGAAGGAAATCTTTCCCTCCTCCATGCCACCTCACAGAAGACAAGTGTCAGAGCCAGCTGTCCCATGCTCATACTGCAACCAGAGACAACTGTACAGTGTTTCCTGGGTGATGTGTGGGGGCCTGCTCTCCCTGCAGATGGCTAGGGGCGGGGTCAGTGCTCCTGCTCCCATGCTCCCTGGGCTCCCAAGATGTTAGATAAGTTTTAAAATATCTTTGAGCCTTGGTTCTACTTCTGAATAATAATATAAGTATCAAGATCTACCTCACGTTGTCAGAAGGATTGTGCGAAGGGTCTGAGAGATCACTCAGGTGGTGATTCTAGCACTCACATTCAAATAGTATGTGAATCAGTATGTATATACTACATACTGTGCTTGGCATTCCTTACAAAACACACTAGTGTGCACATGCGCACCCTTATTAGCCACGGTGTGTGTGCAGGAGGAGGTCAGAGGACAACAGAGGGAGTTGGGTTCTCTCTCCTCACACCATGCGGAATCTGCAGCTGGGATGTGGGTTGTCAGTCTTGGCAGCGAGCATCTTACCTGCCAAGGCGTCTCCCTAGTCCTGTGCTTGTTCGTTTTTTGCATTTAAGCATTCAATAAATTGATCTGGCAGAAGTTATTGATCAAGCCTGTTTGGTGATAGATATGAGCTACTGAGCAGAAAAAAAAAATTGCACCTAAGCATTTATTTTAGGTTTATTCTGTGTGTAATTTTTTGATAATGTTGTCTAAGTTTACCTGTTTACTATTTTCAATGCCATTACTATTTTTATTTTCAAAAGGAAGAATAGCAGGTTTATTTTTTTTCCTTTAGACACAGAGTGTTTTGTAGCCCAGGCTGGCCTGAAACTTTCTGCATAGCTGAGGAGAGTCTTGAACTCCCAACCCTCCTTCTTCCATTCCTCAAGTGCTGGGATTACAGGAGTGTGCCAACATGCCTGTCTGTTTGTTTTTCTGTTTTAGCGTCGTGTGTCGAGCCGACTGTCTCATGCTAAGCAGATCCTCTACTACTGAGCTGCGTCTTCAGCTCATTTTTAACTTTTCATTTTGACTCAGAATCGTACTAAATTGACCAGGCTGACCTTGACTTTATAATCCTCGTATGTCAGCAAGTGGCAATCTTCGAGCATAGTGATGTTTACAGTACACACTACTGGGACTTGAGTTTGAGAAGAGCTGTTCCTCAGAGTCAGAGGACACCAAAGCTACCAAGTAAATGTTCTGGTAGTGGCCTGGGAGATGGCACAGGCAGTAGGGCTCTGGCCTTGCAGGCCGGAGTTCAATCTCTAAAACCCACTTAAAAATGCTAGATGTAGCTGGGTGTGGTGGCGCACACCTTTTATCCCAGCACTCAGGAGGCAGAGGTGGGCAGATCTCTGTGACTTTGAGGCCAGCCTGGTCTACAGAGTGAGTTCCAGGACAGCCAGAGCTGCACAGAGGAACCTTGTCTCAGAAAACCAACCCCCCCCTAAAAGAACAATAAAAAGGTAGATGCAGGGTTAGAGAGGTGGCACAGTAGTTAAAGCCCGTACTGCTCCTCAGAGAGCTCCGGTGTGGTTCCACGCACCAGCATCAGGTGGGCCTACAACCACCTATAACTCCAGCCTCCATCTCTAATGGCAGCTGAGACCCTCTTCTGGCCTTCAAGCATGCACATGGTGTTTACACATACATGTAGGCAAAACACTCAGGTACATAAAACAAAACAAAAACAAAACAAAACCCAACAACAACAAAAAAAATCAAGGCTTGGTACCTCATTCCTTTAATTCCAGCAACTGGGAGGCAGAGACAGGAGGATCTCTGTGAGTTCTAGGCCAGCCTGGTCTACAGAGTGAGTTCCTGGTCAGCCAGGGCAACAAAACAAACAAACAAACTAACTAATGAACAAACAATCAAAGAATCAGAAATAATAAAAAAGAATGAGAGAAAGAAGGAAGGAAAGATTAAAGACAGACAGACAAGAAGAAAGATTGTTTTCCAAAGGACATATGTGTAATATTGTTCCTGACAATGGTACCTAAAGTTGTCTTCTGACACATACATGTATGTGCACATGTATGCATTTGTACCTGCATTTGCCCATGTGTGCACACACAGGTTAGAAATAAAAGCATGTTTGGTAAAATATCTGGTGTAGAAGCAAGACTCGGATGACTCAGCCCTCAACAGCTTCTCACTTTCCTTTCTTCAGAACTGAGCAGCTGCTCTGAGGAAGGTTGCACTGGTAAGAAACAAAACAAACAAGCACAACCCCCTGTCCTTTCCCTGTCACCCCTAGGTGACAAGAAAGGCAGACTTTCTGGCGTATAGTCACCAAGGCAAAGATGGTACAGGAGGCTATTGTTCTTCATTAAATCCCTTCACTAAGCCCTAAAAGTCCAGATGAAAAATATTTATAGTGATACTGGAGATGGAAACTGGGCAATGCGCTCTAAAGCACACAAGAGGTTCGGATCGTGGTAAATCACGATTGTATAAAATGTACGATGCTAGACATTTTTAAGTGTATGGTTTCGTGGTATTAAGTTCCTTCGAGCTGTTGGAAACCATTGCTGTCCATCTGCCAGACTCTGCTGCACAGCTGGAAGTCTGCTCCCACTAAGAACCAGCTCCTGCCCGCCTCCCCTAGGCCCCAGCTCCACCATTCTTTCCATCTGTGTGAATCTGGCAGCCACAGAGATACCTCACATAGGCGGAATCATACCGTATTTGCCATCTTGTGAGGTGAACGTGATAACCACGACACTACAGAAACTGCATAACACTTATCATTTTGTGAGCTGAAATTTTACTTAATGTCCTCAGGATTAATTACTATTGTGAATTATGTCAGCGTGTTTTCCTTTTTGTGGTTAAGTGACAACCATTTGTACCCTGCCCCAATCTCGTTTAACCATCCATCCTTGAGTGTGGATGCCTGACTTGCCTTCACCTTTGACAGTTGAGAAGAATCCCGCTCAGTCGTGAACAGCTGTGCAATAAAAGCAGCAACGGTGCTTCCAGCCCCCACTTTCGATGCCTGTGGGTGTGAAGCCCACAGTGAAATTACAGAAACCACCATACTGCTCTTCACAGCAGTCCTCCGCTCACGCCCCACCAGCAGCGAACAGAGTCACATCTCTCCACATCCCAGCCTACATTTGTTGTTCTGTGGTTTTATTAGAAGCAGCCATTTCCCAGCATTTTAGGTGGTAGGTATTTCATTGTGGCTTTGATTGGCTTTCCCTGTTGACTAGGTATCTTCAAATGCTGCTGATCCTCCATGTATGGGTCCTGAGATCTTGATTAAAACCCAAGGCTACCTGACAATGGAACATTCTAGTAGTATAAAAATGACCTAAAGGGAAGAATGTTATTTCTTAAACACACAGAGATAGAAAGGTAACCCTTAGAGGTAACCCAGGGTAGGAGGAGATTAGGAAGTGACTGTTGGTGGGTAGAGGTTTTTTCAGGGGATAACAAAGTGTCATAGGATTATATAGTTACATAACTGTGACCATACTTGAAGCTAATGTGTTGTACCCTTTGAATGAGTGATGTTTAAATGACTTGCTAGCCAGGCACGGTTCACACACCTTTGATCCCAACAGTCAGGAGAAGAGGCAGGTGGATCTCTGTGAGCTTGAGGCCAGCCTGGTCTACATGACGAGTTCCAGGACAGCCAAAGCTATGTAGTGAGACATGTCTCACAAACTAAAAAATACAATAAAATCACTTGCTGTATGTCTCCAGAGGACTTTTTACAGAGGCTATCTTTGGAAGACAAGCTATAACAGCACGTGTTGCTGTTCACTGAGCTGGCTGCACCCAGTCAGAGCGACAGCTGTACAATTTGGGTGAATTTACATTTGTTCCCAGAATTTCAGCTCCCTCCTTTCCCCACTTCTCCCCATAAATCCTGATCCTTTTCACCCGTTTCTGTCATAGGAATTGTTCAGTTTCCTCTAATCTAGGAAACACCTTTGTCTCATCTAAGTGGCAAACAAGCCTCCTGGTGTACTAAAATGTGGAAAGGTGGGCCAGAAGAGTAAGCCAGTGTGTGGAGTCTGAGCTTTGCAGAGGGAGAACGTCCTAGACAGTGGTGCATGCAGGGGCAGAGTGACCCGCTGCCTAAGCTGTGCTCCACAGGCTCCGATGAGTTGCCTTTGCAATGAGCACACCTAAGTTGTTCCCAGCCCATTGTCGGTGGCACCTTCTGTGGAAGAGGGATACACTGCTGCTAGCCCAGGGACTCCGTTGTGATAGGAGCCTAATTGAAGGGAGGCTTTGAAGTTCTTTGAGTCACATAAGTTTGGTGAACGGTGGGACAGCCCTGGACATGACACCATGGGGGAAGATGGGTTCATAGTGAATCTTCATTGGCCAGAAAAAGCCGCCACTGTCATGGACTCAGGCTTCAACAATAGACGTGCATGGGTACATACTCTCCCGAGGCTTTATTCTGCATGTCTCCTACCTAGTGGGCTCCTTGGAAAGCCTAGACCAGTGGCTCCTTGCGAGCTTCCTCCCTGACGCAGTAAGGAAGCTGGATACAGAGTTTCAGGGGTTAAGAACATACTTTGGTAGAATTTGGAGTAGAGAGCTGTCAAATTCTTACACTCCAACAGTTTCTCTGTAGGTGTTAGATCTTTACCAAAGACGGTATGGACCCTTTACCCACCCTTCCAGGTGAGATGGCTCCAGAGAGAGGAAATAACCAGCCCAAGACCGTACAGACTGAAGTAGCTGAGCCAGATCTCCTGAAGTCTCTTCAAGTGCACATGCTTAGCAGACTGAGGCCAGCAGCTGTTTCTGCAGCGCCCCTGGCTGAAGAGTAGCACGGTCCCGGACTCTGCTATGTGTCCATCTCACGTCCAGCTTTCCCCACATGTTGCTACTCTGGCTTTCCTCGGATCAGTTTTCCCTCCTGGTTGGCAGACTGCCCTCTCTGCTGCAGCCTCCATCTCCGTGCCTGCGCCATCTGGGACTCGGTTTTGATCACTCTGCCTACCCCCCTCCACCATGTTCTGCTGAGTGTGGGCCCACACCAACGCAGACTTGCTAAGCACAGAGAGTTCTCCTTATTCAACTCTGATTGCTTAGGGAAAAGAACTTGCTTCTCAGACTTCGGAGTCCCAGTACTGAAACAGTGGAAAGTTAAAAAATCATTTCCAAAATCTCCCCCCTTGGCATTTACTGGCGCTCCTCCTGTGTCCTCTCTCTGATCATGCTTGTCCTTGGCCTGAATTTGCACTGTAGGCACGATCAGTGGTTTGTTACTTGTTGACTTGTTTTGAGACAGGGTCTCACCTATAGTTCTGGTTCCTCAGACTCATGGCAATCCTCCTGGCTCAGCCTGAGTGTTAAGATTACAGGTTTGAGTCACTGGCTTAGAATCAGTGGTTGAAAGAGGTTTGTCCCTGGTCACTGCCACCCACATCCTGATCTCTAAGGTCAGGAGTCCTAGGAAGCCCTCCAGTGTTGGCAATGCCATCCCAGACAGACCCGTTAGCACAGAGGACCTGCATTTACCCTTTCAAGCTCAGCTTCTTCTCTCTGCTTCTCCTTGATTCTTGTTCCATCCATCTTCTCGCTCCATCTTCTCTTCAGCAGATGTATTCATCCTGTGGTCAAACTGGTATCATCTACTTGCTGCTTGTGTGTGATGCTTTATCAAAGACATGGCTGTTTTCTGCATGCAGATATGATGTCGGACTGTGGCTCACCATGACCCTTTGGGATACCAACTCCCTAGGAATGTCCAAAACCAGAAACCAGCTAGAGAAGTTGGCCACTCCAACATGGAACTCTTGTCTCTGGAGGGAAGCCTGTTGCTATTTGTGAGGCCAGGGAAGTGAGAGGCATCCAGGCATAAGTGGGGTCAGAGTTCTTCAACCTACGGCACTAGCTTGGGCTTTTTTTTTTTTTTTTTTTAATCTGTGATGAAGGTTTTTATTGTTTCTGCTAGGGAAGGCTTCCTTCCCTTAGGCCTCTCCGTATCTGTGGTGAGCTTTCCTGCAGCGGTTGGAAGGAACTGAAAAGAGACCTAGAGGGCAGCCATGAAACAGTGGTAGATACGTAGTCAGGAACCACCTATCTCGGCTTGGTCTCTGGTGTGTTCATATCTAGTTAATCTGTGGTTTCCCATACATTCTCCTGCCCCCGGCTTGGTAAATGTGGTTCCATTTGCTTGGGTTCCCCTTCCTCTGACTGCTTCGTCAAGCTAAGATCTGTGCTGGGACTTCTGTCCCATAAGAAGCTGAATCTTGGGTCTTCTCTCTGTTCTCCTCTGCCCCGCCTTCATCCAAGCATTCGTGTATGGTGACGGCTGCGTGTGGTATGCCTGTTTCTCACACCAGACTATGGGCTTTCAAAGGACAGAGGTGTTGCAGTGCTCACCGAAGCGCTACTGTGGTTGCCTTCTGAGTGAATGAAGCAGCATCTGTATGTCCACAATTGCAAAGAGTGTGTGGATTCCAGCTCTTTTTGTTGGAATAAAATTTTCAGAGGGAAAAGCATGAAGAGGGCCTTTATATAAGAGGTCATATGCAAGCTGTGTATTCTGTGCATTCTGCTTTACCTGTGCACCAGCTTCCAGTTGTCACCACAATGAACACCCACACATTTAGTACCTTGAAGTTCTGAAGGCCAGACGTTTGCAGTCTCTATCATGGAGTTAAACAGCAGCGACTCTATGCTGTCTGAAGGCTGAAGGAGAGAATCCTTTGCCATTTAAACATCTGGAAGCTGCCAACATCCCTTGGTTTGTGGATGCTTCTTCACGTGGCTCCAGTCTCCTGCTGCCAGCTTCACCACTAGAACCGTGCTCTCCTGCATCCCTCTCTTAAGAGCTCTCATGACTTTCCTGGGCCCACACGAATGCATAGTAAGGACAATCTCTCGCTTTCATAATTACAACGGCACCATCCCTTTTGTCATGCAAGGTGACACATTCATAGGTTCTGAGGATTAGAGCCTGACTGTCTTAGAGGAGCCCTTGTCCAGTCTGTCATGGGCACAGTGATTCTTAAGTGTCTTCTCATTGGTTTGTGTTAGCTCTTCCTGCTATGAAAGACAAATCTTTTGAGTACCTCCTCCAGCTGGATACTCCTCCCACCACTACAGCTGGATGCTTTCCACCTACCCCACACCCCACCAGCTGGAGTGGCTCCCTAGCCTGGGATCCTGCTGCCACCCCTGACCCTGAGCACCTCTCTGGTTAGACTAAGCATCCCTCTGGGTATGTATGTTTCTCTCTGTCTTTACTCCAAGGGCCACGGCTCTTTCAGGAAAGTCCCAGCCTGACCTCAGCTTGTCTTCTCTCTTCCACAAAGCACTCCTTCTCTGCACCCTTACTCTCAGGCAGAGGTTCTAGTTTGGTAGGCTTGGGACATTTCTACATTTTAACGACTACTACAGTGCATTGCAGTTCTTTGCAATGCCTACAGGGCTAGCCTGTGAGTGAGCCTCTGAACACCGGGTGCCTTTAGACAAACCATTTTACTCCAGGTGTCAGTATGGAGTACTTCCCACAGCACACGTGGACGGGGCAGTGTGAAGCTCTGTCTACTGTTTGAGCTTCTGGGGCATGTATGACCTATACGTCTCCTGGGTACAGCAGATGGTGTCTGCTGACACATGTCAGCCGTTACTTTCTGCTTATGTACTGCTCTCAGTCCCTACCCTGAATCTCATCAGGACCAAGGTCTCCAGTGCAGCACACAATGTTCTTCTGGGTCAAGTCAAATGAACGTGCCACTTGATGATGTGACTGCTTGCACCCTACATGCTAACACGTGTCTTTAGGCAAGGAACTTGATGATGTGACTGCTTGCACCCTACATGCTAACACGTGTCTTTAGGCAAGGAAACGGTGTTGTTGCTCATCATTGTCTGACCACATCTTCCCTTCCGGTCCTGGAGGACTTTGCTATTCCTCATCACATTTCCCACCACTCCCCACTGTGGCTTTCCTCTGGCAATTTGCTTTTTAAATGTGTAGTCATCTATCAATGTACTGATTTATATCAGGAACAAGAACTGCCAGGCTGACTAAATTCCATCTCTCGAACAGCAGGAAAATCTACCCTGAAGGACAACTTGGCCTGTCAGAGTTGCCTAGGAAGCGAAGGGCACACACAGATGATCTCCGAGAGTGGATGGAGGTGGCTCAGCTCCAGGGTCCAAAAGAGGATGGCCTTGGTCAAAGCAGACTGGCACAGTCCTGTAGGACCTCTTCTTCAGCAAGGAGGGCCTCAGGTAGTGTTGTATCCTGCTCAGCCTGGTTCTGGAAAACTGTGTGAATGAAGAGACAACAGAGACATACACAGAAAAGCTAGGAGCAGGTGCATTGTGCCAGCTTTGATGGAGGCCCCTCACTAAACCCAGGAAATCTATTATGGACAGCACAAGAGGAGGTGTAAGCTCCTCTGGCTAGGAGGGCTCTCTCTGTAGGGAGCAGTCTCAAGTTGTAGGTATTCTGGAGGAGGAAGCTGTGCTTGCTGGCCTTTGCACACATTATTAACATTCACAAGCCATCAACAGAAGGCTTTGCTGTTTCCATAAGCCTGACCAGAAGAAGGGTTGCCTTCTCCTCGGATCTGAGACACTGGGATCCTTGACACAGCCCTGGTACACAACTGAGGTCGTGTAAACAGTACACATTCACTCAGGACTTCTCCTATCCTTACACATTTGCTTAAGACTTCTTCCTGTGCTTCTCAAAGATAGCTTGCTGCCTGTAGGACAGAGGGAACCGAGGCAGGTGAGCAGAGTTGATCAGGAAGCACACCCACATAACCTGGGCATCACGGAAATGATCCTATAGGTGGCTCAGTCTCCACCAGCGTACCATCTGTGCTTGCTTGACTTTGATAATCTACAACAGCCATGACAAAAGAAGGAGGAGAGGATGCAGTTCTTACAATGTATTCTTCCCTTCCTCCCTTCTTCCTTCTGCCTGTCCTCTCTTCAGATGTGATATGAATTTGACTTTTTCTTTTCTTTTTTTTTGTTTTTTTTTTGTTTTTTTTTTTTTTGTTTTTTTTTTTTTTTTTTTTTTTTTTTTTTTTGTTTTTTGTTTTTTGTTTTTTGTTTTTCGAGATAGTGTTTCTCTGTGTAGCCCTGGCTGTCCTGGAACTCACTCTGTAGACCAGGCTGGCCTTGAGCTCAGAAATCCGCCTGCCTCTGCCTCCCAAGTGCTGGAATTAAAGGCGTGCGCCACCACAGCCTGTGACTTTTTCTTTAGGTCTAGAATGTATTTCAACTTAATTAAAATTTCATCTTTGCATACCTGTGCCATTGGGTCCCAGAAGCTGAACTCAGTTTGTTGTCTGGGAGAACAGGCAGTCTTCTTAATGGCTGAGTCATCTGTCCAGTCCTGTTAACTAAGATGCTTTATTTTATATTTTTATTTACGTGCACGTGTGTCTGTATGAGGTATGCCACATGTGTGCATGTACCTACAGAGACTAGAAGAGGGCACTGGCTCCTTTATAGTTGCAGATGTTGTGAGCATCCAGATGTGGTTGCTCGCACTCGAACCTGGGTCCTCCTGAAGAGCCAGCCCCAAGTGCTCTTAACCAGTGAGCCACCTCTCCAGGTCCCTAGTTGAGTCTCAGTTTGTGGAATGATAGAATGAGTTGACGTTCATTCTTGCCCCTTAGAGGTACACAGTTTGCTGAAAAGACTCACTTAAAAAAATGTTATTGGTGTCCTTGTTGAGAAATTAAATTTTCACTAAATTATGCAGGTCTACACCGGGACTCCGAGACCCTGTCGTATGACCTCTCGCCTTACCCAGCATCTTAAAAGCTGATGCTTGTAGTATAGTTTAAATCGCTAGTGTAACTGCTCTGACTTCGTTCCATATTAGCAACATTTTAACATTCTATGTCTTTTTTTAGATTCCACTTAAATTTGGTTGGCTTGCTGATTTCTAGAGAAAATAGCCCTGGATCTTGATTTTGGATTATGCTGAACCTGCAGATAGATTTCAGGACCGACATCCTAATAACACTGAGTTTTCCAACCCATTAGCAGGTATGTATTTAAATCCTCTTTAGTTTCTCTCAACAGTTTTGTAGTCTTTACACAGAAGACCGCAACACACATCTCTTACTAAATTCATTGCCAAAGTAGCACTTTAATCTTATGAGAAGAGACTAGAATTACCAGAGGGGTGAAAATGAAGCTACAGCAAAGCAGACAGCGAGGTGATGTTTGGCTTTGGGGCCTGTTGGGCACTGAGAATGAATGATCCCTTCCTCCATTTGGATATCAGAGTCAGGCTGATTCTGTGTGAGAGCATGTGACAGCAAGAAGTCTGCATTCTCTTATTCCCTGTCCACTGAAGTGAGCACCTTCTCAGTGCTCCTCTCTGATCCTGGCTGTTCTTCACAGACCAGTCACAGGCTAGAGGGGCTTGTGTACCTTCCCCAAGTGACTGACCTCGGGGTGTCTAGCATATGGCAAGCCTCTATTGCTTAGTACCAGGACAGCAGCCACTAAACGGCCTCTATGAGGCCTGGCTCCATTGCTATGCTCTCGCAGACTAGAAAATGTGGTGGAATCACCCACATGCTTGACCAGCAGGTGAAGCAAAGAGGTGGACAGGAAGAGGCAGAGCCAGAGAGGCAGCTGGGGGACTTTAATGGTGGAGTTCTAGGGTATGAGTCCTGAACGCTTCAGGGTCTGCCAGACTTTTTCAAGGTTCCTGTGAAGGTTGGTTAAACTCAGATTCATTTGTTTCTTATTTCCACAAGTGGCCTAGCAGCCTTGCCCCTCCCTTTACATGAGCAAACTTGAGGAAATGGTTGCTTCTTGATTCTGGATGCGCAGAGCTAATGTGTCTGCTGCCTCCTCTAGGGTCTCCTGTGTCTCCAGTTTGGAGTCTTTCCCCCCCACCCCCCATAGGTCGGTAGGTTCCACGAGTATAAACCAAACCAAACCAAACCAACCAACCAACCAATCAACCAACCAACCATCACCGGGTTTCCTCTCTCGTTTTGTGACACATAGGCAGAAGAGTTCTAGGAACTTTGGACTGAACCTGTTGGAGCCATTCTAAGACAAACAGAGTGTGTCAAGAGTGTCCTTAAGAACACTTCAGAGAGCCGGGGTTCTCAGGAGAGGACTCGATACTGCTCCCAACCTGAGCATACTTGTTCCAGTGCCACATGGGGAACAGCATGGAGCCACCGGAGCCACCGGAGCCACGGAAAAAGGTGTGGCTCAGTGTAAAAGTGTTTCAGGAGCCGTGCACCCTCGGAACAGGCCTCCCACCCGCATGAGAACTCTGCACACAAGGAGTGTGCCAGTAAATACCTTCAGAGCTTCCTTCCCTGGGCACAGGAGTTCAAGGTCCGTTTGATTCTGCTCTAACACTTCACCACAGGCCAGTTGATTATGCCTCCCTCTCCCCGCTCCAAGAGTGGAGAACTCCAAAGGAAGACATTTTCCTAAAGTGAAATTTTAAGACTGTCCATATTAATGTAGAGAGCTTTATCTGGCCCAGGGTGAGGGGTTGCCACCCCTAGACTGAATTAGGAGCTGGCTTACAAGATCAGCCATTACCAATTGTACCCCATTCCCATCCTCACTGATCATTGAGCTCCCCCAAATTGGTTGAGCTAGGCCCCCTGCCTCTGTGCAGCTCTGTCCCTGAGAAAGTACCAAGAAGGGATGACATCCTGGCTGGAGGAGAGAGTGGGAGCTACAGGCTGTGGGCGCCTACTCAGGCACTCAAAGGAGGCACCCTTCTCTCAGCAGAAGCTTGGAGCCAACTTTTCTGTTTCTTATGACTCAGCTATAGTTAATTAGCAAAACTGCCTGAGCATTCTTCAATTCAATCCAAAGCTCTGCCCATGCGCAACCTGTCGGTGCGTTGGCATTCGCCGATCCCCTCCGCCTCTCCCCTGCACTTAAAATCCCAGAGAGGGCTTGTCCTCTCCACAGGCCTTCTCCACAGTTCCCTGCGGTGGAGGGCAGCACACTTTGTGCCTTGTGCTTTTTACCAGGCCCTCTGTGTGATCTCTCTAGGATACTTGCCTGAGATCCAAGTGGGGAGCAGTGCGGGGGACTAGGGGTGAGGGTGAGTCACTTCCATCATGGGATATGAGGCATCATGGGTAAAGAAAAAAGCCTTGAGGCTGTTGAGCCTGAATCTGTTTGCCAGTCTCAACATGAATTAGCAGTGTGACGCTGGGCAGCTGCTTAGCTCACTGGGGCCTCAGTTTCTGTACGACAAATAGGAGGTCATGACGTCTCTTGCGCTAGATTGCTGAGATTGTTGGGTGAGATACTGGAGGTGGAGGCGAACGGTGTCAGACTGGCAGCATACCGTCCTGGCTCTGCCCCACCCCCACCCTTTCTGGAAATTCTGATTTTCATTTTGCCCAAGGTCTCTTTGATGGCTTCCTAAGCAGGAGGTGATGGATGTGGAAGGTCCCGATTTCTGTGGTGGAAAGTCTTGCTTCCTTTTTTTAGGACTCCCATGGGTCCAGAGACCCAGTATGTGGACACATTCTGTTACCCGAGAGGGTGGCCTGGGAAGGGACCACACACACCATCTGTCACTTGTTTGCTTACTCTGATGTGTTTGCAGTTCCTCCCATTAGTCATTGCCGTTTTCTATTGTCTTCTAGAACCATTAGGTACACCTGGACAAAGAGTCTGTAGCTGTCTGACCCTAGAAAGCCCTTTTCAAGGGTGGAGACCAGTACTGGGTAGGCCTGTGCGTGACTCCCTCTGCTCCCGTACTTCATTGGGCCCTTTGAGAAGGAAATGGGCTGACTGACACTCAGAGGTGACAGCCGTTCACCTTTCCCTTCACAGGATCAGTGGGCACAAGGCCCTGCCTGTAGCATGGCTTCACTGATACTTTATCTCTCATTTGAATTACATCTTATTTATTTATTTTGTATGCATATTATGTGTATATGTGGTGTATTTGTGTATGTTATGTATGTGTGTATATGATATATATATATATATGTGTGGTGTGTGTATATGGTGTATATGCGTGGTATATGTATATTTTGTGTCTATGTAATATATATATGTGTGTGTGTCTGTGTGTTTGTGGTATATGTGTATACTCATGGGTACATGTGGTATATGCATGTATATATGTCATATTGTGAACAATATGTTGTGTGTGTTCACAAATACACATGAGATCAACGTTGGGGATTTTTCTCAGTTGCTCTCCACCTTATTTTATGAGACAGGATCTCTCTGAACCTGGAGCTCATTGACTGACTAGACTGGGAGCTCCAGAGATCCCCCTGCCTCTGTCTCCCTCCTCCTGGAGTTGCAGACATGGCCTCCACATCTGGCTTTCCATGGCAGTGCTGGGGATTGAACCCAGGTTGTCATGCTTGCATAGCAAGCTCTTTACTCATTGATTCATCTCTAGAGTCCCTTCAGCGACTGTGTTTGGAGAATAATGTGACCTTTGACATGATGCAATTCCAACAGTGTTGGTTCTCCAGGACTTACGCTGTGTTAAACCAGACACAAAGGGAAGTGTGACACTTCCCTGCTCAGATGGGCGCTTAGAGCAGCCAGGATCCCAGAGATGGGCTGGGGCAGGGCACGGCAGGGCAGGGCAGGAGCTAAGGTTATTGGTGCCCATCACTGTATGACAATGCAAATGCACTTAATGTTATCAAATTACAGGATTATACACTGCAAACAGGAAGTGTCACGATATGTGCATCTTGTTACAGTTAGAACGTAACTAACTGTATGTATGTGTCTAGGTAATCTAATGAGCACTCTGAATTTTTTAAAATATGAGATTCTGTTATTTCTGAAAAGTAATCATGTGAACCAAGACATGTGACGTGAGGACGCTTACGAGCTTACTCATTTTTGGCCATTTCAGCCAGCACTCTGTGGCTGCTGGCTCCACCAGACTTGTGAGCTAAGCTTGGGGATGGATGGAGAAGCAGTCATGTGTTGGCTCCCAGGTCTAGGTTCAAACGGTAAGAGCAATGACCTGGCTATGTACCCCGATCTGCTGACCACAGTTTGTACTCGGGCAGAAGATGGGAAAGTGATGGCTTCCACCTGGTGTTTGGGGCTGCTTCATGGGAAGACTTGAGCGAGGCTGTATTCAGCAAGGACCTGTTTCAGAAGGGTCTCCAAAGAAGGGGGCAAGGACACTGTAAGAGGAAAACGTGGTCATCTCTTTTGAGGTCTGGACCACCTGACCATGGTTGGATACTTGGTACAGTTCAAAGTGGGGCTTTCTGAACATTGGGGTGATTTCAGTGTCCTTCAACCAGGTCCAGCTCCAGTTTAATTTCTGGATTAAACTAGTGACCGTGGCTATAGAGCGCAGTTTTCTTATAAAACTGAGTAAAAGAGAGATAATAAAGCCAGCTTCTCAGGCTTGTGGGATTAAGTTAGATTTTTTTTTTCTGGTCAAGTGTGTAACTGAGATATACCTATATCTATATCTCTACCTCTTATCTATAGTGGTAGAACTGTATGGTCCATGCCTGTGTCTGGTCTCCACACACACAGGTCAGTGAAGGGGAAATCCACACATTTAAAAACAAGCCTTGATTATTTTGAAATTACACATATTTACTGATTTTGTGTGTACATGCACATCTAGAGGTCAGAAAATAAGTTGGGGGGGGGGGTCAATTCTCTTACACTATGTAGGTCCCAAGAATCGAACTCAGGTCATCAGCCTTGTTAGCAAGCACCTTGACCTACTCAACAATTTTACCAGCCCAAGCCTTGATTATTTATAGATTTTGTTTCTCTGCTTTTCAACGAGGGCATTTTTGTCTGTGGGAAGCAGTGAGGTCATCTCGGGTGTGTCTGGCGCCCTAGGTCTCCCCAGCCTGGCCTCTCTGTCAGTGTTGCTGGAAGTGTGGGTCCAGAAAGGAGGACCTGGATGGACCTGGATCGGGTATAGAGATGGCCGTGAGGGTGGGGACTTGGGCTGCTGAGGCCTAAGGCTTGGCTTTTCTTTGGTCCCTGTGTCAGAGTCCAAGTCAAAAATCCACGTCTTTGAGTGGTCCTATTTGCTGTCTTGCTGAGGAGACATTCATTGCCTCAGTGTAGACGGACCCTCTGCCATCCCGGAGAAGCAGTTTGGGAGGCAACAGGGTCATCTAGAAGAGGATGGCTTCTTATACCTTCGAGGGCATTGGTGACTTAGATGTAATAGAGCCCAGGGATGATCTGCTTGGAAACACAGTTGGAAGACGAAAAGAGAGGCAACCCTGCCCCAGGTCTCAACAGCCATCCATGCTTCAGCTTGAGTCATGTTTGTCAGATCTTATGGCCACCGACAGCTCTGTGGGGACACTGAAGGGTGTGACACAGAGCAACGGAGACACAGTGAGATCAGGAGGTCACCTCAGAAAGTGATGGAGTGCCTTTGAATTCAGCCTGTACAATAGCTAAGCCTTGCTGAGTACTTGCTGCAGGCCAGGAGCCGTGAGAAGCAGTTCAGGCCTATCCTCCATTTGTATATCTTGAGAGTAAAAGCAGTTGTATCCTCTCTCAACATCTAGAGTCTGTTTAGCATGTCCTTCAACTCTGGGTATAGCAGCAAGCTGCGGGATTTACTCACAAGGATGACTTCGATCCTGGGTATCCTGAACTGAAGGGAACGCAGAATGGAACCAGCAGCTCCATTTTCTCTACTTCGGCTAGCTCAAGGTTTAAGAGTAGAAGCATCATTTGTTGCTGCTGCTGCTTTATGAGCCATGCTGGCATAGTCACTGAAGGAAGATGGCTGGCTCATGGCCAGAGAGGCCGTGTGAGCAATGCTTCCAGGATTGTGCTGGTGGAAATTTCCACAGATGTGTCTTCAGGGGAGGAGGTCAATTTATTGGATTCATATGGAACCATGAAAAGGGCTCTGATTAATTTGTCAGTTCTCTCTCTCTCTCTCTCTTTCTCTCTCTCTCTATTTCTCTCTCTCTTTCTCTCTCTCTCTGATGAAACCCAATGTCTTTTTACATGTTCAGAACTTTACAAACCTGCTAAAAATGTACCATTTTAAAATGCAAAATTTAGTGATTTTAGTTTTTACTATTTATCATTATTATCATCAATTATTTATTTAGATTCTTAAGTACAGCCTCAGGTAGTCCAGGCTAGCCTCAAACTCATTTTGTAAGCACAGCACCATCTAAATTCCTGACCCTTTTGCTTTTGCCTTATAAGTGCTACAGTTATAGGCAGGTACCACCAGGCCTGGCCTCAGTGAATATTTTTATATATTCACAAAATATGCACGATCTGATTCTAGAACATTATGTTGAAGATCACTTCTTAGCATAAATTCTCCATCCCCCCCCCACCCCGGCTCTGGTCATCACAAATCTACTCTAAAAAAGAAGTTATGATTGCAGTGTGTGCTTATGCACGCCTGGGGTAGGAGCAGTGCTTATGTAGTGGACAAAGGACAATTTTATGGAGTCCATTCTGGGGGTGGAGCTCTAGGTAGTCAGGTATGTGCCACAGGTGCTTTTTAACTTTGGCTAAAGAGCCTTAGGGCAGTGAGATAACCCAGCACTATAGGTGCTCACTCCCAAGCCTGGAGACTTGAATTCCGTCCCTGGAACCCACATGGAGGAAAGAGAACTGGCTTTTGCAGGTTGTCCTCTGACATTATCACGCATGCCATGGCATTCACATGTGCACATGTACACGTGCACACACACTAAATACACAAAAATGGTAGTGCACACCTTTAATCCCAGCACTGGGGAGGCAGAAGCAGGTAGATCTCTGAGTTTGAGGCTAGCTTGGTCTATGGAGCAAGTTCCAGGACAGCCAGGGATACACAGAGAAATTTGTCTCAAAAAAAAAAAAAAAATCAACCAAGCAACCAAAGAAAATAGTAAATGCTTCCTATGGATTCGCAAATAACTAATAATTTTGTTTCTGCCTGGTTCGTCTTCTACCTTTTGTTTTTCTTACTGTTATTACGTGATGAGAACACTTCAAATGACATTGAGTAGAAAAAAGCAGGGCAAGCTGTCTCTCTTGTCTTGTTCCTGACGTTCAAGGGCCCAGTGTGTGTGTGTGTGTGTGTGTGTGTGTGTGTGTGTGTGTGTGTGTGTCTGTGTGTGTGTGTGTTCTGGATTCCCTGGAGCTGGGGCTACAGTGGTTGTGAGCCAACTGACATAGGTGTTAGGAACCAAACTCAGGTACTCTGGAAGGCCTGCGCCTGCTCTTAATGACTGAGCTGTATCACCAGCTCTCTTGAAATCTAAACATAGATTAGGAACCCTCTATCCTTAGTTTCTTGAAACTATTACCAATAGTTGTCATGCTTGCAGGATTTTTCCACATCTGTGGACTCAGATCAAGGGTGGTACTAGGTTAATTACACTGGCTGACCTCCTGTCCACTGCCACAGCGCTGTGAATTGAACCCGTGTGTACACCCAGTTCCACGTTACTAAAATCTCTAGCATGATGACAGCCTTGTATTTCTGGGACATCCGAGCTGCACATGAGAGGGAACATAAGTCAAGCACGGAGCTCTGGGAACACAGGCAGGACACAGAGAGGCCAGAGCAGGCAGGATTTGCAGAGCAGACTCTTAGGAGGACCGTGTGCTGCGGGACACTGGAGGTGGCTGCGGAACCCTTAGTCTCTTGGACACAGAACAAAGATCCATGGGGCCAGTCAAGGAGTAACTGGGGAACTATGAACCTCATTATTCCTGGAGCTCGTAGAGGTTGGGAAACGTTTGACTTTGCCCAACTGGAGTAGAAAACCCCTTAGGAGCATGCATAACACCCAGGAGAAACTTCAAAGGTTAACCCTAGTAGCCGGTGAGCAGAGTGAAGGCTACTGAGGGCCTTAAGAACACCTTTCAAAAATGTCAACTGTATCTGCAGGTAAACCGCCTCCTGTCAGACAAATTCTAATGTTCTTAAAAACTAACATTAGGCACATCTGTGAGGGAGAGACTGGAAGGGGGATAGTGTTTGGGATGTAAATAAATAAATTAATTTTAAAAATTAACATGAGATCTAACATTCAACCAAGTGGACTTTATAATAAAATGTTCTGGACAGCAAAACACAGAAGCAAAATGTAATCCGTAATCAGAAACAAAAGCAGCCAGTGGACACAGACTCAGAAAGCAGAGGCAGTACCGTTGAGGGCAAGGACTTTAAAACACCTGTTAAATGTAAAAGAAATCACTCACATGTGAGGAGAAAAGTGGAGGATACTTAACAAGTAACCAAGGTGTAGTGGCTCATGCCAATAATTTCAGAATTTAGGAAAAAATGCAGGAGGACCATTGCAGGTAAGAGGTCAGTGAGCTCCAGGCCAGCCAGGACTACACTATGAGTGACAGCTGGTCCCCAAACAACATCAACACAAACCCAAGTGGATAAAAGTGCTCCCACCAGACTCAACAATCCAAGTTCAATCCCTGGAATCCTCATGGTGGAAAGAAGAGTCAATTCCACATATGCACAGTGACACTGGAGTGCTGTGCACTCACATACAAAAAAAGTAACCGAGTGTAAAAAACAAATGCCTTCTAGAGCTATAAAATTCAATAAGCAAAATAATTCATCAGATAGGATTAATAGCTGAGAGACCTCCAGAACAGATCAGCATGCTTGAAAACAGTAATGGATAGCTTTACAGTAGAGAGGAGAAAGTCACATCCTCTCTGACCTGTGAGACATCAAGCAGAACATGCAAGTAACCAGATCAGAGTCTGAGAGTGATGGGCAGGCATGCCTTACACTCCTGTAATCCCAGCATTCGGGGGGCAAGGCAGGAGGATGACAAGTTTGAGGCCTGCCTGAGCTTTGAACTCAGACCCTGTCTTAAAAAAAAAAAAAAAAAAATGACCTGAGGAGGAGGAAAGAGGGCCCTGAAAAGAGAACTATAAAATAGTTGTCCTCAAAAAAGATATGAAAATGGATGGGGGGACTAGTTTAAAAGGTGAGGAGAATCAGAAGGAATGGGAAGGCCCAAGAGAGAGTGACAATCAAGTACACATCCATGCATGCATGCGTGTGTGAGTGTGTATATATGTACGTGTATTTGTGTATGTATATATGTGTGTGTATGTGTGTGTGTGTGTGTAAATGTGCATGGAAGAGTGTATGTACATATGTGTATGTGTGTGTATGATTATGTATATGTATATACATGTGTAAGTGTGTGAAAATGTCATGATGTATAATTTGTATAATTAATACATTTGTATAATTAATATATGCTAATAAAAATACTCTCACTAAAATTTTTTCTTTAGAGCCAGGTATGGTGGCTCACACTTGTAACTCCAGCACCTAGGAAGCAGGGGCAAGAGATTACCATAAGTTTGAGACCAATCTAGGGGACAGAGTGAGACCTTGTATCAAAAGCCAACCCCCTGCAGAAAACCCCAAGTTTTCTTAAAATGCCCTTTAAGGGCTGTATCTGTGTGACAGAGTGCTTGCCTAGAGTGAGTGTGATCCTGAGCTTGACCTCAGCACTGCAGATATATACACACACATATATGTAACTATGTATATACATACACACACACATATATGTAACTATGTATATACACACACACATACATATATACATATGTTATATATGTATATGTTTGTTTTAAAACACACACACAGATTCCTTTAAAATAACTGCTGAGTGGTGGTGGCACACGCTTTTAATCCCAGCACTCAGGAGGCAGAGGCAGGTGAATCTCTCTGTGAGTTTGAGGCCAGCCTGGTCTACAGAGTGAGTTCCAGGGCAGCCAGGCTTACACAGTTTTTCCTGTAAGGAAACCAAAATAAGTAAATAAATGAAAGATAACGGCCTCAGGTATTGCTTGCTTGTAGCAGGTGGAGAGGTAAAGACAGGACAGCTACAGTACGAAGAAAAGGAAAGGAAACAGATTCTCAAAGAATTAGTGGAAACACTGCATTTTTAAAAAACAAAACAAAACAAAACAAAACAAAACAAAACAAAACAAAACAAAACATCACCACGTCTGAGTTTTCTTCTATTTGCTCCATGCCTTACACTGGTGAGAACAGCCCAGAATAAAGAGAAGCGAGGCTAATTCCAAAAGAAAGAAAGAAATGCAAACCAGGAGCCTGCATTTGTTTGAATTCCTAGAAAGGTGACTTGTGGCCATCGGAGCACTTTCTGGTCAATGCTCAGTAGAGGTGGTGTGTGGCTCTCAGGAGACAGAAAGGCAGAGGTCAGGCCTCTCCTCTCCCTGCCCCTCCTCCTCCACACCTGGAATCCTGGCAGTTATCTCGGATAAAAGGCTGAACTTTGTACCCTGGACCTTTACTTTTCTTTCCTGGGCAAAGAGAATGCGAGAAGACCTAAGGAACTTGGCTCCCTGACCCTGTGGGTCACCAACTCCAAGCTGTGCCTTCTGGACGTTATAGTATGGAGGAAAAAAATCCGTCTTATCAAGCCACTGGTTCTTGGCGTATTTCTGTAACTCTGTTCTAAGTAGGATGCTTTGTTATTAGAAAGAGTCAGGTAGTCAGTAAACCCACGACAACACGACTTATAAAAAGGAAGAGAAAACTAATGAACAGTGCGACTGTTTAAGGAGGGAAGAAGGGTTGTTCTGATCAGCCCTGCCTCGGTGTGCGAGAACCTAAGCACAGGTGCTTTGACATAAGAGTCAGCAGACCAGTGGGTCCCTGAGACTTGGTCAGAAGCAGGGGCCTCATAAGTGGTGAGGACAGAGGTAGGCTTTGTCCAAAGCAAGTGTCCCTGGTTTGCCTACAGCTACTATCAAAGACTTTGCATGTATTCTTGGTGCTGACCTGACAGGGTCAAAGTTCACATGAGCCCAAGTGCTTTTGTTTATTTGTGGTATTCTGGGAGACTATGCGGAGAAACAAAGCGGACTTCAGAGGGGCAGTCATGACACTCAAGATGGTCACAACTGGGCGAAGGTGAGCGCAGTGTATGTAGCAGATATTGTAGGAGAGACTGTGAATATCGTGAGAGGATATGGAAACACTTTTGTTAAAGTCTTCCACATTTCGAAAAAAATGAACACATTTATAGGGGAAAATTACTTACAGGAACTGTGAAGAGAAAGCGGTCATTTGTATGTGCATGTTCATAGTAACATGTTTACATTATGCCGGAATAGGGATGCTCCAGATGTCTGTCAGTGAAGGCACAGGCAGATAAACAGAGTTCAGAGGGTATATACCCACACCTCAAGATAATACAGCCTTCAAAGGGAGTGAACATTTGCTTTCTTCTCAGTACTGAGGCGGCAGGGGCAGGATCACCTGCGTTCAGGAATTTGAGAGTAGCTTGGGTGACAAGAGTGAGGTCCTGCCTCAAAACCCAAACCTAAGCCAACTGAGACACAACACATGCGACCGCACAGTACACTGGACGTAGTATGCTATGTGAATAACCCATTATTGAGGTATTTACTTGTACAAGTTTTCTAGAATGGTCAAATTTATGTATAAAAAGAACAGAGACTAGGCTGGGGAGATGGGCTCAAAGGATAAAGCTCCATCTCTGAAAGACTGAGGACCAGAGATGAGATTCCCAAGTGGGCAGGTGGGCGTGAGGGTCCTCCTGTAACCCCAGCACTCAGGAGAGAGAGAGAGAGAGAGAGAGAAAGAGAGAGAGAGAGAGAGAGAGAGAGAGAGAGAGAGAGAAAGAAAGAGAGAGAGGAGATGCTCTGAGCAAGCTGACTTAGTTATCTAAACTCTGCGGAGTCCAGAGTTGTGAGAGACCCGGCCTCAGTGAACAAGTGGAGAGTAATAGAGGAAGACACCGGACATCAACCTCAGGCTTTTACATGCATATGCACACCTGTGAGCTCACACACACATATGCAACACACAGACAGGAGAGTTAGAAAGGGGCCGGAGAGACGGCTCAGCATTAAGAGCATGTACTGTTGTTAACAGAGAACCCATGTTCAGTTACTAGCATTCACATCAGGTGGCTCACACTCACCTGTAATCCTGCCCCAGGGAGTCCAAACCATTTGGCCTCCTCAGACAGTGCACGCCCATGTGTTGGGAGCCGACTTTAAGCAAAAAGCGGCTAGAAAGCAGCTATCAGCTTTGCAGCCATCTTGAGCCATATACCTTGACATGAGACTTGGTTTTCAACAGCCTACAAAAGCTGAAGCACACTCTGATATCCCACATAGCTTGTTTTGCTGTTTAGTGCCCCCAGCTGCAAGGAGCACACGGTATCCACGACTACAAAGCATGTGGTGCACGTGTTATCCACGTGCTATCCACGACATATATGCCTGTAAGGCGCACGTGCTGTCCACGCCTGTAAGGCTTACGTCATATCCACACCTGCAAGGCATGTGGTATCCACGCACCTACAAGGCACGTGGCAAAAGCCTATAAATACCCAGGATTTCCTTGTTGTAGTGTGTGTGTGTGTGTGTGTGTGTGTGTGTGTGTGTGTGTGTGTGAATGGGGGTGTAGTAGTAGTAGGTGTAGTGGTGTGTGTATGGTGGAGACAGTAAAGAAGACTTTACTACAGATCCTCTGACTTGTCTCTATTCTTTGAGGCTCTTCCCCTTCTTCCCTCCACTCTCTCTCTTGCTAAACCCGGACCTGCGGAACAGAGTGGGCCGCTATAGTTTGGCCCCCAAACGTGGGCCAGAGTGGTCCGTTACAGTTAGCTCGGGGCTTTTACACCCATGTACATGCCTCACAGACACACAAATGCTCAAAGAATTACAAGCAATAAAATAATTTTGTAAAAGAGTGAGAACAGGACAGGCGTAGCCATGGACTTGGGGACATTCACGTTTCCAAGGGAGAGTCTGTTTGAGAGTTGAAGTTTGGAGATGGTTGTTTACTCGGAGGTAGTTTTACACCGCTGTGAACAAATTCATTGTCATAGTATCTGTACGCTTAATGATTGCTAAGAAGGCAAATATTACATCGTATGTATCTTACCACAGTGACTCGTTTTTCTTTTCAGGGGTTTAAAGCGGGAAGATTTTTCAGCATTGTTGGGCCTTCTTACTAATACAAACGGAACACTGGCCATGACATTCTAAAGCATCTAGGCTGGTTCCTTCTGTCCTTGTCCTATCTGGGCGCTTAAACGGTAGAAGAAAGATGATGCAGAGATAGGACATGATAGCAAGGGCAGCATAAAGCCAGGGACAGTGGTGTGTACCTATAATCCCAGCATGCAGCCAGAGCAAGAGAATTGTAAGTTAGAAACTAACTATTCATAAAGAGGAAGAAAGAAGCCCCTAGAATGACCCACTCTGCCTTGCCACCAGAGAGGCTGTGCCCATTTTGTCCTGGAGCCAGCAGGGCCTTTTGTTCAGTTGCCCCATGTGAGCCAGGCTTTCTGCCGTGGCCTGCTCTTGGAGTCTCTGTAGGAGTGACGTCCACTCGGCATAGGCTGAGAGCAGGGCTCCAGGACAAAGCTACCTCCCTCTGCCCACCTTGCAGAACCTGTCACTGGATGCTGCCTACCATGACAGCTTATCTAGAGAATTACCTGAGTCTCAAAAATGCACCAGGAATTCACTTTGGAGCATAGCACATTCCAGATCCCTGCTGCTGGGTGCCGCACCCAGATTCCAGAGGAGAACCTCAGCAGCCCTGGCTCCTCCTGCAGGCTTTCCCCAGCCTCTCAGGTGGATCTGCCCCGTGACTTTGGACCAGGTGCTGTCATGCTGGGATGAGGCTGGCTCGGGCATTTCTGAGTGGCATCCCCTGTTTTGGGCAGGAGGTAGGTTTCTTCTCCATCTTCAGCACACCTCTCTGACTGTCCTGGCTCTATTTTGGTAGTAGACACAACCTGGGAAGTCTGTGTGACATAGTTTGTCAAGGACTCTCCAGGCACTTAAACTCCTCCACCAATTTCCTAAGGGTTTCCGGCTGACCTCTGAGCCTCCTCTCAACCTGCCTTTCCTGTGGCATTCCCAGATGTTTCCTCTTGTGCCCTGTGCTCTGGCCTCCCTAGCCTGCTCGTCCCCCACAGCAAAATCTACATTCTTGCCTGGGATGTTTGTCCTTGTGGCTTCTGGCCACCAATCTTGTGGTATTAGAGTTATTCAGAGAAACACAACTGAGTGAGTGGATATACAGCTAGGTCTGTACCTCCCACCCACCTAAATCTGTCTGTCTGTCTGTCTGTCTGTCTATCTGTCCATCCATCCATCTTCTATCAACCAATATCTAGAAATCTATTACCTGTCATCATTTCCTTATCACGTATATGTCCATCATCAAATGTCAGTTTATTTTAAGAGATTGGCTGCTATGGCTGTGGGGGTTGAAGTCTCAAGGAGCAGTTGTTCTTACAGTCATCAGTCTGGCAGTAGAATGTCTTCCTCAGAGAGCCACAGTCTTTTTTCTCTTGAGACTTTCAGTTGATTGGATGAGGCCCACCTACATTATGGAAAATTATCTACTTTATTCAAAGGCTACCAATTTAAATGTTAAGCACATCTAAGGGAAAAAAAAAAAACAATTCCCAAACAAAAATATCCCCCTAGAAACATCTAGCCTGGTGTTTGTTTAAGCACCGAGGTTGCAGAGCCTGACCTAGTAGCCGGATACATTTAGCCATCACACTGGGCTTCTTCAGGGCTTACCGCCAGTGTGGTGGACGAGTAACAGGCAGGCATTAGTTAAATATTTGCCCCACACCAGGTACTGAATTCAGTTCTCTCTTTGGCTTTCTTGAAGTAATCTTCACTATAGCACTATGGTGTGGGTTCCATTGTCGTCCTCGGTTTACAGAAAAGAGGGTTAATTAAGAGAGCCTAAGTGACTGGTTCAAGATCACACAGGAGCTGAGAGGAACAGGTTGGAGGTCAGGGGCTCCCACTTCAGTGACTACTGCGTTAGCTGCCTCTTCCAGAGCCCACACAGAATGCCTTTCCAACATGGATTTATGGACTATTTAACTTACAGGTCTTTGAGGTAATTTTCCATTGCCTGCCCATGTCATTTTCCTGCTTGTTGGAAACAATAGTAGGTTTGTTACATGTGAGTAAAACCCCAGATTGCATGTGGCAGACATCTTTGACATCTCTCTTCTTTGTCTCAACTTGAATAGCTGGATATTTATGCAAAGCCCCTGTCTCTGGTGAGGCACTCTGACTACAGGGTCCTGAGTCCTAGCCTCAGCTGATAAGGAATAGGGAGGAAGCATGGCTCTGGGTTGTGAAGTCAAATGAGGTTAGTTAGCCCCAGGAGGGCACTGTGGCCTGGCCTCAGCAGAGGCCATCAGCCCAGTCCCGCCCTCTCTGGATAACTGAGTTGCTCAGGAATTCGATCTGAGCCCTGTCTTAGCAACGCTGCCCTGAGCTCCAGCCTCTCTGACCCTCACAAACCACAGCTCTCATACTGGTTACTCCAAGAGCCAGCATGCTGGCCTCTGGCCAGCCTTGGCCCCAGGGAATGGAAGCTGCTTTCTCACTGCCTGCCCCACCAAGGTCTGGCCTGAGGTAGCCTGAGGGACAGAGTGACTCTGTGGGCTTAAGTCAGCATTTTCCTTGAAATAAGTGGATAGAGTTTCCCACAAAAGATTTGTCCATCTCCCAACTCTGAGTACCTGCGCATATGATCTTATCTGGAAAAGATGTTTTGGCATATAATAAAGCCAAGGATCTAACAACAAATCAAATCATTGTCTCCCTTTCTCTCCACCTGCTCCCAAGTCTGGCCTTAAACCCCAGTTCCTCAGCTTGCTATGCATGCACACGAAGCTCACATGTAGCCCAGGCTGTTTTCAAATTTGTTAGGTAGCTGAGGATGGCCTTCAGCTTCTGTCCTCCCTGCCCCCACTTCTCAGTGATAGGACCACAACAGGATTTATGTTGTGCCAGAGCCCGAGCCTAGGGCTTTGTGCATCTGAATGCACTAGGCAAGTGCACTGACTCAAGCACATCCCGGAGCACAGGGGTTCTTTTTCTATTATTGGTATTTTTGGGGGTGGGGGGAAGATCTCACTAAGCAGCTCTAGCTGAACTGGAACTCTCAGTGATCCTCCTGCCTCTGCCTCTTCAGTGCCAGCATTAATGGCGTGTGCCATTATACCTGCCCACAGGTATCCTTTAAAAAGTGAGGTATGGGAGGTGTGTGCAAGCAGGTAGATTTGAAAGTCAGACTGCTTTAGGTAAGAAATACTGAGAGGGGCTAGAGGCTTGAGGGCCCAGGAAGGCTCCTTTTGTAGAGCCCATGGAGGGAACCCTTACTAGAGGAAAAATGTTTTCCACTGGAATCTGCTAGCACCTTGATCTTAGACTTCTGGCTCCAGACTATGAGTGAATGTATCTTTTGTCATAAGCTGCCCATTGTGTGATTTGATAGTGGTCCTTATGTATCAATGCCCCTCATATTGGGCCGGGGTCTAGAGAAGCCAGACCTGCGCAATGCTGCCTGGCTATCATGCCTTGCCCCGTGAGCCAGTTTGGGATAGCCTGTTCCTTAGCTATACAGCACATGTATTTTCCAGGTACCCAATAAAAACTGGGGGGACTTGAACTGGAAGAGTACATAAGACACGCAGCAGTGGTGGAGATGGTCTGTCTCCAAGAACACTTTGAGTTCAAGTTCTTCTAGGATTTGTTGGCCAAAGCCTGATATCCTTGAAGGCTGGTGGAGGACTGAGGGGAATTATAAAGGGACAATGGCAGGCACAGGAGAGGTGAATGTAAACGGTGGTTGTTGCTCTCAGGGAAGAACAGAAAGGAATATGGGGCTAGGAAACGTGATTTGCAAGCCTGGGTACATCACAGCATGGCTGTGGCCTTAAGAGCTCGGCCAGCACCCACTTCAGGGGCTGGAGTGTCTTGCTTTCCCATCACCAGACTATTCTAAGACTCACAGGAAGGAGGTAGGATACAGAACGTTTACAAACTACTCTCACCAGTCCCAGCTGTACATACCCTCATCACACAGTTATTAACCGAGTCCCAGGAGGATCTCTGAGTTCAAGCCCAGCCTAATCTACAGAGTAGGTTCCAGGACAGCCAGAACTACGCAGACAAACCCTGTCTTGGAAAACAAACAAAAGTTTAAGAAGATGTATCTTTATTAGTTTTAATTATGTGTGTATGTCTGTGTGTGGGATTGTGCACAGGAGCACTGGCACCCGTGGAGGCCACAGATATCAGCTCTCCTGGAGCCAGACTTACAGACAGTTGGGCTCTGCCTAACGTGGGTGCTGGGAGTCGAGCTCAAGTCCTCCAGAGGAGCAGCATGAGCTCCTGACACTGAGCCATTTCTCCAGGCTCAGCAGCTCACAAATTTGCAGCCATCTATGTCTCAATGACTTCCTGCAGCAGCTGTATGGAGGGATCCTTGTCCAGGGGCCAGGTCACTTGGACAGCAGCCTTTCCTATGGCCCACCCTGCTCTCCCGTCTTAGACCACTTTCTGGTGAATTGCAGTGTTAGCTCCAGGCTGCTAGAATACGAAGAGGGATCAATTCTTTGCAATGGACATATGAATGAAAGCGTGTCGTAGAACAGTTCCAGGGCCATTCCCATGAATCTCAAGAACTTGATATTCCTGTTCCCCCAAATCCCTGGTTACAGAGGTGTAAGGGGGTACAGAAGCAGGGAGAGGCATAAAGAAGAGAGATCAGAGAATCCGAAAGATTTAATGTAGTTCTCTGTGCATAATGGGGCAGAAAGTGGGGTGACTTTGTGCTGACCTTTGAGTCTGAGCTAACGTCCCCCCTGCCTGCTTGTTGCACACCTTTCAGGGTGCTCCAGCCACACCATGTGTCTCCAGGCCATGGCTCTGTCCTCTGCCTGTCCATCTTTGAGTGCATACCCCACCCCCACCTTTCCTCTTGACCGTAAGTCTGCCTGTCAGGGATCTTGCTCTGCTCTGCTAAAGATGATATTCTAAGTCTGTGTCCAGCCACGCTCCTGTTCTTTCTCTCCCTGACGGCTTCCTCTCTTGGGTACTTCTCATGTCTAACTGTGCTGGGCTGTGGAGGAGCTCTCGCCATCCAGGCATGCAGGTGGTTGCTTCTCTTCTGAATATTCTGGGCCTATGATTATTCTCCTTCTTAACTGGGAAAGCATAAACAGCAATAACAAATTTTCTAACATAAAGTTACTTTCTTAGAGCTGCCACAGTGCAGGGCGGCTCACCCAAAAGAAACCTTTTCCCCCCACAATTCTAGATCCAAGAACTCTGAGAGGAGTTCTCCAACAGCCACCCTTTCTCCCCGTATCTTCCCGATATACTGTCTGCGACTATATGTCTTCTTATAAAGCCAATCCTTTTGGACTAGGCCCTACTCTAAACACCTCTCATCTTAAGAGACTCTCTTTTCCAGTGCATTCAGTGCTGAGATATTGGGGCTTAGCACTTCAACAGATGAACTTGGAGGTAATTCGATCCAGTCCATCCTGACACTGTTATAATTGCTAAGTGTACTGCTGAACAGCATCAAGTTTGCTGTAGTCACATTGTATGTATAACTGTCACCACCATTCACCTCTGAAACTGGGTCAGGGACAGACACTGGTGCCATGGAGGAGCCTTGTCTGTGGTGGATTGCGGATGACTGCAGTGGAGCCTGTAGTATGGTCGTCACAGGTAGTGGAGTCTTCCTGTCTGTCAAGGACTTTCACAACGTCCGTGTTAGAATTTGACAGTGGTAGTGTCAGTGCTGTGAGGGTTGGAGCACCCCAGTCTGGTGGTATCTTCAGTGTCGAGGAGCCTGTTTTCCACCCTTGACTGCAGCCTGGTGTGGTTGTGAGGTAAGGAGGACTCCTGGAACTTCATCATCAGGGAGCACTGCCCTGGACTGTGCTGGCTGCTTGCAGTAGTCTTCTGGCTACGCATGGCTCCACAATGAAGGGATTGTCGTATCAGTCTTCATTAAGGGTGCTGCTATTCTCTTCACTTGCAATATTGATTGTCCTGCAACACATCCATATTTCTGGAGGGCCCCAGCCAGCTAACCCCTAAAGAGGGAGCATGGCCCCTGCTTACTCAACTACCATCTGAGGGAAGCCATTGCCTACTCCTGCCACAAAGTGAGCTGCTCCTCAGTTCTTCCCAGATGGCCTACCTCCAAAGGTGGGCTGGCTCCTACATAGCCTTGACACCTTCCAGAGAGTATTTCTTCCTTGTTCTGTGGTAGAGTGAGACATCCCAAGGCATTGTCACATGAGTCCTCCATTAGACTCTCAGAGTACCACAGCTTCACAAATGTGACAAGCGCTCACCCCAGAGCCTTGCTGTAGACTCAGATGAGTATTTAAAGGCAGCTCTGAAGTATCAAACACTAGATAAAAACCGAATGTGTCTGTTAAGTCGCTTCTTTTGCCTCGCATGATGTCTTCATGGTCCACCAGTGGAATGGACTCAGAGCATCTCTTCTCTTAAAGGCTGACTCACATTCTGTCGTACGCAGGGAAGCAATTGAATCCTTTAAGTTTATTTTTAGTTTACTGACTCAGCACGCTACTTTGAATATAGTGTATAGGGCCAACCTCTGTTTAATTAAGTTTGGTGAGCGTACCTGTGTGGGGTTGGCGTGTGTCCTGAAAAAACCCTAGGCATCTGGTATCATTCCAAGGATCAAGACCTTCATCTTTAATGAAAGTATAAAACAAAATCGGGTAGTTTCTAAAGTGTGGCAGATACAGCTTAGAAGCAGAACTCTTGTTTTTAGTTGAAGAGTTAATGCCCCCAAAGCACCAGGGTGCCTAGAAAGTTACCCAGCTCTTCCCAGTTACCTGAGGTGGGCTAAGTGGAAAGCTCTGAAAAGCTTTTTGGTATAAGAAGGAAGTGACTCAACCCTCATGTTTACTTCCGAGATACCATGGGCTGGACTAGAAAGAGCTTGGGTCAAGTATGCAGTCTCTGTGGAGAGAGGCAGGGACACAGAGGACTCGGTTTTCCTTTTTCTTTGGTGAAAGAAGAATAAATCTTGGACTTGCAGCTGTATGAGTCTTTAAGAATCTTTTGCCTCCTTTTCAGTTGCTTTAAGCTCTCTCCACATGGAAAATGTGTACTCTAAGCTAAAAAGGGGTGAAAGGTTCAAGGAAAGAAAGATGGTCGGTAACCTTCAGATAATCTACATCTAGCTCACGGATTGGTTGTATGTTTACCACTGAGGCATAGATATGTCAAGTGCTCTGGGGACACATTCCACACATGATCAAGAAGAGCTGGTGCAGGAGGAGCCATGAAACTATTCAGTCCGTACCTCAAGCCATCTGCTCAACCCCTCCCTGGTATACACTACATTTGAGAAAGACAAAACTCTTTTCCGAGTAATGTAGAATGCTGAAGTAGGACCTGTGAAGTATAATACCTCCATGTGAGTCGGTAGTGCAGATTCCCAGAACTTTATTCCACAGATGTATGTCTCTTTCAGCATCACTGTAGACTGCTAGAGAAGACCGATGTCTGGCCATTGCTGTGACCAACTAGAACCCGGATGAAAATCAAGGCCTGGAGACCCGCTGGCTTCTCCAAGGTTAGCTGTCTTATAGTTGTGGTTGGGAGGATACTCATGTTGCCTTAAATGACATGGCTGTTCCCATAATACTATAGAAAGAAAGATGGCAGTTAACCCCCAGATACTCTACATCTGGTTCACAGATTGGTTGTGTGCTGTCTTAGTCAGGATTTGTATATCTGCATAAAACATCATGACCAAGAAGCAAGTTGGGGAGGAAAGGGTTTATTCAGCTTATACTTCCACATTGCTGTTCATCACCAAAGGAAGTCAGGACAGCAACTCACACAGGGCAGGAACCTGGAGGCAGGAGCTGATGCAGAGGCCATGGGAGGATGTTACTTACTGGATTGTTTCTCCTGGCTTGCACAGCTTGCTTTCTTATAGAACTTAGGACTACCAGCCCAGGGATGACACCACACCCTTCATCACTAACTGAGAAAATGCCTTATAGCTGGATCTCATAGAGGCATTTCCTCAGGGAAGGCTCTTTTCTTTATGATAACTCCAACTTGAAGAAAAAAAACAAAAACCAAACCTCCAGCTTGTGTCAAGTTGATACCCAAAACCACCCAGTACAACTGACTCCTTGTCAACTTGACACACAAACACATCACTATTAAGCCTCAACTTTACTTTCTTTTTCATCCCCAAGATCTAAATAACTTTAAAAGTCCCACGGTCTTTACAAATACTTACATATTAAAATTTCAATTCCTTTAAGATATCCAGTCTCTTTTGAAATTCAAAAATCTTTTTACAATTCAAAGTCTCTAAGCTGTGGGCTCCACTAAAAATACTTTCTTACTTCAAGAAGGAAAAATGTCAGGGCACGGTCACAATCAAAGCAAAATCAAACTCTAACTGTCCAGTGTCTGGGATCCACTCACAATCTTCTGGGCTCCTCCAAAAGCTTGGTCACTTCTCCAGCCCTGCCCTTTGTAGCACACACCTTGTCTTCTAGCCTCCAGATGCCTGTACCCCACTGCTGCTGCTGTTCTTGGTGGTCATCTCATGGTACCTGCATCTCCAAAACACTATTGTCTTCTGCTGCAACTGAACTGCATTTTCACAAATAGCTTCTCATAGGCTCTTTTCATGGTGCTAAGCCTCAACTTCTCTGCATGTCCCCTTCAGCCAGTACATGTGTTTACCACTGGGGCATGGATGTGTTGGGTGCTCTGGGGACACACTCCACACATGATCACGAAGAGCTGGTGCAGGAGGAGCCGTGAAACTATTCAGTTCCCACCTCCAGCCATCTGCTCAACTCCTCCCTGGTGTAAGTTTGTGGCCATCAAGAGCCCAAAAGCAATAAGTGGGCACAAAACCTTTCAGCTAGTCACGGAAATGGCTTGGAAACATCTTGGAGTCTTACATAGGCCTCTGTTGCTCACTTCTTACCAGAAAGGCTGCTGTCACTTCATACAGCCTCCTCTACAGAGTGAGAAGATTTATAAGACCCACAATAGTGATCTTGGGGGGAAAAGTATGTGTGTGTATGCACGTACAGCGGGTGCGCTCGCATGTAGAGCTGGAGGAGGATATTAATTATCTTCCTCTGTTACTCTCCATTTTATTTCTGAGACTGAAGACTTACTGTCCTGCCTCTGTTCTCAGTGTTGAGGTTAAAGGCCTGTGTGACTGTGCCCTGCTTTTATGTGTATGTTGGGGATTCAACTTGGGCTGTTACGCTTACACAGCAGGTGCTCTTACCCACTGAGCCATGTCTCTATCTGTGGCTTTTGTTGTTGTTGCTTAAATTATTTTGAGATAAGGTCTTATTATATAGCCTAGGTTGACCTGGGTTCTGTTTGCCTAGCCTAGTGCTGGGATTACAGGCTTGTACCACCATGTCTGTCAGAGCTGGGTTTCTATCATGCCTTGTGTTAAGATTTCTGTCCGGAAGCACCAAAACATAACAAATGCACTGGAATGGCAGAGATCCCCAGTGAGAACCCTAATGTCTCTGTGCAGCCTGTGGCCAGGAACTTAGATGGTCGCAGATAAGGAATTAAATGGTTCCAAGAATTGGTTTGCATGCCTGTGTTTGTACATATGTGTGTGTCTACGTGCATGCATGCCAGCAATTCATCATGGCTATCCTCCTGTACCTCTCTCCACCTGCATGTTTAAGGCAAGTTCCCCCAGTAAGCCTGGAGCTCATTAGCTTGGCTGGGCTGACTGGTCAAGTTCCAGTGATCCTCCTGCCTCTGGCTCAATTCCCAGGGCTGGGATTGTAGACACACATGCACGCGCATGCACACACACACACACACACACACACACACACACACACACACGCCATGGCTCAGCTTTTCATGTGGGTGCTGGGAGTAGAACTCTTCAGGTCTGAATGGCAAGCACTTTTCTCACTGAGCTCTTCTGACTAAAGGTTTAGATGCTGCAGGTTAAGACTGCCAGCTGCCCTTTGCAGCTGAGTGGCAGTGGGCTGGAAGAGCTTTTATTCATGAAAATGTGATTAATCTGAGGATGAGAACCTGCAGATATTGACAAGGGAGTGGGAACATCCTTAGGTAGAGTGATCTACGTAATCATTATAACTGGAGAGTCAGAAAGGGGAAGCAGACTGTAGGAATCACTGAAGACAACTCAAGAAGTTTCCTAAGTGAATGAACTGAAAGAAACCAGGAAGTACCTGATACAAAGGATGAAAACAGACGCCCCCACACGCAGCCGGGTAAAACTTTACAACCTCAGGGAGAACTTACAGAGGGCAAAAAGCAAGTTCCAGACCAAGGGTCAGGAGTGAGTCTTGCACCTGATCTCAGAGCACCGATCCTGGGAGCCACAAGATTCTTGGCAGCTCAACAGCACAGGCAAAGAATTTTCCTTCTTAGCTCCAATTCTTTGCCTGTAAAATGGGCACAGAGTTGTGTCACCTGAGTTTCAGGGTCCTTCAGCACTTTTCTGAACAGAAGTGGGAAGAACTTCCTTCCTTACCCAGCCACCAACTGGTCTTGTGATATCCTTGGGAACCCAGAAGTCCTTGGGCTCTTATAATGCTGAAGGTCTGCTCAAATCTGCTGTGGAGTGGGGGATCACCACTCACCTGTCCTCTGGTTTCATTCGCTCTGGTTAGAGGAGGTCACACAGCAGTTCTTTATAGTTCAGGCTGTTGCAATTTGAAGTGGCTTGCATTAGGTTCCTACCCCATTAAAAAACTCTGCAATCTAGGTTACTCAGAACAAGAACAATTTACTCCTTCATAGATCTAGAGGCCAGGATTCTGAAATCAGAGTGACAGTGGGGCCCTGCTTCTCAACCTTCCTAATGCTGTGACCCCCTTAATACCGTTCTTCATGTTGTGATGACTCCCCCACCATAACATTATTTTGTTGCTACTTCATAACTGTAATTCTGCTACTGTCATGAATTGCAATGTAAATGATCAGCAACCGAAAGGGTCGGAAGCCACAGGTTGAGAAGCGCTGTTGAAGAGGCAGATCTCGTGCTTCTCCTACCTCTGACAGCACCTGGCAGTGCATTACTCTCTCCCTGTTTCTGTCTGCACATGGCCTTTCCCCCATGTTTCTCTGAATCACCTACTTTTCTTATAGGGACGTTAGTCATTGGATTTAAGCTGACCTTGATCCAGGTTAACTAACCCTTCATTAATTACTTGTGCAAAGACCCTATGTCTCAGCCAGGCTCTTGGTGGTATGTGATAGCAACATTCAGAAGGTGTAGATAAGCTTGCAAGTTTGAGGACAACCTAGGCTGCACAGCAAGACATCCATGTATACACACACACACACACACACACACACACACACACACAAATGTCACCACCACTACCATTTCCTCCCATCCCCCACCAACTCTCACTTCCAAGCCTGGTTAACTCCTGAGGTTCCCTGTGGGCATGGATTTTTCAGAATACTGTTCAAAACATTCCACAGTGCCTGCAGTTTCTTGTATTTGTTTTCCACTTGGTCATTGTCAGCTGTGGAATGGGACAACAATAGTTTAGCCAACGGGAGCTGGGCCGGGTGACGAACCTGAGTGATGGACATCCTGTCTTACTCGGATCCTCCTGTCCTCCTCTAAGCTTGCCTTGCTGAAGCCAACAGCCAGCTCTTCCTTTGAAACACAGCCACCGAGGAGGCCTGTCTTCCCTGCTCCAGATCACAACACACCCACCCCAAATTTTAGTTTTGGGTTCAGAACAAAGCCTCAAGTACAGGTAGAGAAGAGCTGCCAACACATGAACATTATATAAGGTGTTCCTTGTCCTGCTTATTAAAACAGCCGAATCTGGGTGTGGTGACACATGCTTGTAATCCCAGCACTTAGGAGGCAGAAGCAAGAATTTAAGAATTAACAACCTGATGAATCAACAATAACAGCCTGAACTACCAGAGACCCTGTCTCAAAAAGAGCTGAAATAATAATAAGTAAATAAAAATAAAGAAAATCAAGAGTAATTATTTTACATACATCGTATTTCATATATTTATTCACTGAAGACTTGTCGGGGGATATCTGTAGCTAGTTTGAATACTCCTGGATTATGAGGGAATCTGTAAAAAATTTGGGTAGTCTTCAATCAGTCTTCTCTGCTTCTCTGTAACAACTGGCCCCATCAATGTGAAGGCAGTTACTCAAGACTCACGAACACCACCTAGACCAGGAACTCAATGATGGAAAAGTGTGCTGGCGTCTGAGAAGTTTACCCTCACTGGTCATATGCACAACTTGTATTGGCAGCCTTGGCATTGAGCAAGAGGATTGCATCTTCCAGTTGGTAGTTCTCCTAGATGCTTGTCCTCCTGACCATTGAAATAATGTGGGCACTGCTAAGGTCTCGGTGAAGTGTTTATAAAAACATAAAGAGATAAAGAGAGTACATTCTGTGGGTGTGTGGAGAGGTATGGGGGAAGGGGATGTCTCAGTGGGCCCATGTAGAGGCCTCTCTTCCCCCTGAGGGACCAGTCGCACACCGGTATAGTATAGAATAGAGTTTATTCAGGGGCATGGGGAGGGGGGGCCAGGAGGGTAGTAGAGGCAGAGAGAGAGAGAGAGAGAAGCAGAGAGAGAGAGAGAGAGAGAGAGAGAGAGAGAGAGAAGTAGTGGTCGGTCATGACCACGTGGAGAGGGGGGAAGGGAAAGGGAGAGGGGGAGGGGACAGAGAAGCTAGAGGCAAGAGAGCAAGAGATCAAGAGATCAAGAGATTAAGAGAGAGAGGAGGGGGAAAGAAGCCCCTTTTATAGTGGGCCAAGCCTACCTGGCAATGCCAGGTAACTGTGGGGAGGAGCATATCTGGCTGTTGCCAGGTAACTGGAGGTGGAATTTAGACAGAATACTAACACTTGGGTCTATCATGATGACTGTGCCCAGAACTGTCAACATGCTACTTTCTCTCAAGGCTGTGTGTGTATGTGTGTGTGTGTGGTGTACCTGCCATGTGTACCTACCTATGTGTGGAGACCAGAGGTCACTGTCAGGTGTCTCTCTTAGTCACTCTCCCCTTTATTTTTTGAGACAAGTTCTCTTATTAACCCTGGAGCTCACCAGTTGTCAAGACTAGCTGTCCAGAGAGCTCCAGGAATCCTATCTCTGCTTCACCAGTGTTCTCGGGGAAGCCCCATCTCTGCCTCCCCAGTGCTGGGTTTACAGGTGTGTCCCTTCTCTCATCTTTCACGAGGGTGCTGGGGGTCTGCACCTCATGTGTCCATGGCAAGCATTTTATTGACTGAGCATCTCCCAGCCCCCATGTGACTTCTTATGCCTTGGCATCAAAGTTCTCAGATGAGAAACCTTACAGATGAGGGAAAGTGAGATCAGAGGCTAAGTGAGGCAAAGATGTTTGTGTTTGTAGAGTTTGTGCAAACACATCCTAATTCATACTGGGTCAGAATGTGCACTCTTAGTGAATCTGAGATGGAGAGAAAGCCTTGTAGATTTGGCAGCACCGTATGTTGGGTGTTTGGAGAAAGTTATTACATCTCTACCATACATCCTAGGTAAGAAGGCCTTTGTACTTTGTGAAGGTGGAGAAGTCAGACTCTTCTGTGGATCCCTCTGGCTTTTGACATTATGAGAGCGTGATTAATAGTTTTTGTAGAACTCACTGTTACATGCAGTCTGTCTCCAGGCAGAGTTGATTCTGTTCTCATCCTTCCATGGCATCGTATAGATTGGGATGCACATCACTGGACCAATAGCTTAGTATACAGTGTTGGAACCGGAATCCCAGGCCACAAGGGTGTACAGAATGATCCACACCCTAGCCTGGAGGTCAGGACATCTCTGGCAGCTTGTAGACCTCAGCAGCAGGGAATGCAGCCTCACCGCTTCCAGAAACACAGAGAAGGAAAGACACAAGCATGCTCATTACCCACGTCTAACAACCTAGCAGAGTGAAGTCAGGAATTTGAAAGTTGCCATAAATGGTGAGTGCATTAAAATGATTTGTGGCAGGCAAGGAGAAATGCAGACAGGTGAGCTTTTCCATCTTGTAAGGTGACCAGGAAGTGAGGCAGCAATGTATTAAGGGAGAAAAATGGAAATGGTGAGACCTATCTCTCAGAGCCTCTCACCATGGTGGATTGAGAGAGGAGACAGGTAGGGCCTGTGCTGGGTCACGGTGAGCTTCAAGAATGTCATAGCTTCCAAAGTCTGAGGTCTGGTTTTAAATTATTATTGCCCTTGTTGGGACTTTGGGCACGTTACTTTCCAGTTCCTGTCTTCATGGCTTTAAGTGAGGGGCAATAATATCTTCCTTGAGGCCTGTGGTCAACAACAGGTCATGAGGGAAAGGGTCTGCTGGTCTCTGGCTCTGGGGCCCTCAGGTCAGTATCAGCTGACCACTTTTACTTGATAGCTTTTGCGGTGTGCTCCAGTTTTCCAAACCTCAGATACTGGAGGCACACAGTTGCTGCTCAATAAGCATCCATTTTATCTTTATTCTGAAATAGTTTTAGAGTTAGAAAAAAGTTGTAAAAATACTAGGAAGTTCCCCTGCATCCTATGCCCAGCTTCCCCTGGGGTTAATGTCTTGGGTAAGCGCGGGACACCGGAATGCCATTAAATAAACTGCATGTCACAGCTGCCTTCCTCTTTTCCTGTTCTACTTTGCCCTTTAATGACAATTTGCCCCTTACTTGTGACAGTACCTTAGACTCTGCCTTTTGTGACCCTGGCACAGGGAAATTTGGTTGTGGAGTATTTCTCATTTTAAGTTCCGTCCTCAGCTGCTTTCTCATAATTAGATGGAGATTTTGCACTCTGGGCTAGAATATATCAGCAATGACACGTTTACTTTAAAAAGTTTCTATCTGTTAACTGTGGTGCAAATACACACCACATAAAATTTATCATTTAAGCAGTTTTACTTATCAGTAAAGCAGTTCAAAGGGTACATTTATAACACGTGCTCACTACAGAATTCACAGCGTTGTGTTCCTGTTAGTTCCAGACGTTTTCATCGCCCGAAAGGAAACCCAAGGCTTGATAGTGTAGTCGATATCCAGTTCTTCATACAACCGCAGGCATCCATCACCTGTAATCTCTCTACGGATTTGCTTGTTCTGGGCATTTCACGTTAATATAATCATACAACATGTGGCCTCTTGTGTTTGGTTTCTTTTACCCAGTGTGTTTCAGAGGTTGTAGCAAGTGTTCTTCATTTCTATAGTCGAATAATATTCGGTTGTATAGGTAGTCTATATTTTACCTCCCTATTCCCTAATTCCACAGTGACTGTGGACTCCTGGGATGGGCCTGAGAGCTGTGGGAAGGAAGGGTCAGTCCCCTGTGGTTGCAGAAACGGACCGTACCTTGTGGCGGCCAGGGTGCGACCAGGGAATATAGGATTGTGTTTATTTGGGCCAGAGTTTACACAGACCAGTGTAGAGCTTGTTCATGGGAAGCTGACTTCTTGGAAAGTTTCCCTTGCGAAGAGGGAAAGCTGTTCATGTGAAGGATGAGAGATCTTCAGAGATGGGACGATAACTTCCCCAGGGGTTGGAAAAGGTGGTCCTCAGAGGCGGCTTGGCTGGCGATGATCATTTCCATCTCCCAGCAAGTTCAGAGGGGCCTAGCACAACAGGGAACACGCCTTCATTGCTGGCAGAAGGGGAGGTCACAATCGGGCAAAGCCGGGAGCTTAAAACTTCGATGTATCCAAAAGGTAAACTGCGCTCCGATGCTTCCTGTGCAGACTTGGGGGCCCGGCTGCGGGGCAAGTAGTCAGAGGCAGCCAAGGCCTCGGAAGAAGGCGGAGGCCTGGTGCCCACAGCAGGCGGCCCAGGCGCCGAGCGGCCAGGGGCGGAGGGCGGAGCCCAGAGCGCGTCCGCCCGGCCCCGCCCCGTTGCAGCCCCGAGCCCGGCGCGCGCTCCTAGGCGGGGTGGCGCGCTGCCGGTGCGCGTGTCCGGGACCCGGCGGTGGCGTGCGCGGGCCGCGCGTGCGCGCTGCGGCGGGGGAGAGGGGCGGCGCGGGCGCGCGTCTGTCAGTGACAGCGAGAGCGGGAGGGGGAGGGGGAGGGGGCCGGAGATGGTGGTGGTGGCTGCTGCGGCTGCTGCTCTTCCGACATGAGGCAGCGGCTGCGGGAGAGCGGGCGGCGGGCGCAGCCGCAGCGGCATCTGTAGCTCGGGCAGGGCCCCTGAGGCGTGGGCGCGGCGTGCGGGCGACCGGCGTGCGGGCCGGCCGGCGTCGCGGGAGTCAGGCTCTGCGGCAGCCCGCACCGCCGTCCGCGGAGGGGCCCGCGCAGTGCCCGGAGCTCGACCCTGGGCGGGGGTGCGGCGCGTTCGGCTGCGGGCAAGAGGCCCTGCTAGACTGGCCGCTCCGACGGGCGGCCCTCGGGCTCCGCAAGCTCGCGGGCGGGGGCGCGGGGCAGGGCAGCCCGCTGGTGCTCAGCGGCGCGGGGACGGGACGCGGCAGGAGCCGCAGGTCGGCCCGCGCGCTTTGACGCACCGGGCGCCGCTGCGGCAGGATGAAGCGCTGCTCGCCTCCGGCCGAGTTGTTTTTGCGAACGCTGCTCCCGGTGCCCGGAGCGCTCAAGGTCTGAACTTCCCTCTGGAGCTGCAGTTGGAGGCGCACGGGGAGAGGCCACCAGCGGGCGACGGCGCCCGAGGGGAGCGCAGCGCAGCGCAGCGCGCCGGGAACCTAAGTCTCAGCGCGGCCGCGGCACGAGAACCCCGGGAGCACCAGGTAAGGCTCTTCGCTCGCCTTGGCGCTTTTATTCGCCGTTATGGGCAGTTTTTGTGAACATATGGTGTCTTCCCAAGTGGCTCGCCAGAGCTCGCACTCGAGACTAGCATAGATCGCGTGGCCCTCCGGGAGTGTGTGTAGTAAGGCCGCTCTAATTCTGCTGGTTTCGCCTGCAGGTACCCCTGACCTGGTCGGGAAAGGTTCCAAGAGCTAGGCAACATGGCTTCCTCACCCCACCAGCAGCTGCTGCATCACCATAGCACCGAGGTGAGCTGCGACTCAAGCGGAGACAGCAACAGCGTGAGGGTCAAGATCAACCCTAAGCAGCTGTCCTCCAACACCCACCCGAAGCACTGCAAGTACAGCATCTCCTCCAGCTGTAGCAGCTCGGGAGACTCAGGGGGCCTTCCCCGGCGGGTGGGCGGCGGGGGTCGCCTGCGCAGACAGAAGAAGCTGCCCCAGCTGTTTGAGAGGGCCTCCAGCCGGTGGTGGGATCCCAAATTCGACTCCGTGAACCTGGAGGAGGCCTGCCTGGAGCGCTGCTTTCCCCAGACCCAGCGCCGCTTCCGGTACGCACTCTTTTATGTGGGCTTCGCCTGCCTTCTCTGGAGCATCTATTTCGCTGTCCACATGAGATCCAAAGTGATTGTCATGGTGGTCCCGGCTCTGTGCTTCCTGGTGGTGTGTGTGGGCTTTTTCCTGTTTACTTTCACCAAGCTGTACGCCCGGCATTATGCGTGGACCTCACTGGCTCTCACCCTGCTGGTGTTCGCCCTGACCCTGGCTGCGCAGTTTCAGGTTTGGACACCTCTGTCAGGATGTGTTGACAGCTCCAATCATACGCTCACGTCCAAGCCGGCGGACACTTGCTTATCTCAAGTGGGGAGCTTCTCCATGTGCATCGAAGTGCTTTTTTTGCTCTACACAGTCATGCATTTACCTCTTTACCTGAGCTTGGTTTTGGGAGTGGTCTATTCTGTCCTTTTTGAGACCTTTGGTTACCATTTCCGAAATGAAGACTGCTTCCCTTCCCCGGACCCTGGGGCCCCGCACTGGGAGCTGCTGAGCAGAGCCCTGCTCCACGTGTGCATTCACGCCATCGGGATCCATCTGTTCGTCATGTCTCAGGTGAGGTCCAGGAGCACCTTCCTCAAGGTGGGACAATCCATTATGCACGGCAAAGACCTGGAAGTGGAGAAAGCCCTGAAAGAGAGGATGATTCATTCTGTGATGCCGAGAATCATAGCTGATGACTTAATGAAACAAGGGGATGAGGAGAGCGAGAATTCTGTCAAGAGGCACGCCACCTCCAGTCCCAAGAACAGGAAGAAGAAGTCCTCCATACAGAAAGCGCCTATAGCATTCCGCCCCTTTAAGATGCAGCAGATTGAAGAAGTCAGTATTTTATTTGCAGACATTGTGGGTTTCACCAAGATGAGTGCCAACAAATCTGCTCATGCCTTGGTAGGTCTACTCAATGATCTGTTCGGTCGCTTCGACCGGTTGTGTGAGGAGACCAAGTGTGAGAAGATCAGCACTCTAGGAGACTGTTATTATTGTGTGGCCGGGTGTCCGGAGCCCCGGGCTGACCATGCCTACTGCTGCATTGAAATGGGCTTAGGCATGATAAAAGCTATCGAGCAGTTCTGCCAGGAGAAGAAAGAGATGGTGAACATGCGTGTTGGGGTTCACACGGGGACTGTCTTATGTGGCATCCTGGGCATGAGGAGGTTTAAATTTGATGTGTGGTCCAACGATGTGAACTTGGCTAATCTCATGGAGCAGCTGGGAGTGGCTGGCAAAGTTCACATATCCGAGGCCACTGCTAAATACTTAGACGACAGGTATGAAATGGAAGATGGGAGAGTTATTGAGCGCCTTGGGCAGAGCGTGGTCGCTGACCAGTTGAAAGGTATGTGCTTTTCTTTGTCTTCTCCCTCCCCCATCCTGTTTGCATTCCACTGTATTAACAATAATTGACAAACCTCTTTCCAGGGTAAGTGTCTGGAGGCAGTTGGCTGTTTCGATACACCTGACTGTTGGGAATCAGTGTGCCTATTTTTTTTTTTTTTCTTTCCCCTAGTGAGTCAGATGTTACAGACCTAGTCACACTGCAGACAGGGACACAGAGACAGAGCTGACCTAGATGAGACCTTAGAAGGAGGAGAACTTTGAAAACTCACACCCTGCCTGTTGGCTGCAATGTCTTAGAAATTCTGGTGGAAAGCCCAGTAAGTGAGTGAGTTTGTGTGATATCAGAGACCTTTGAAAGTTGCAACTTTTTAGCACTTAGAGAAATGCTCTTAAATCCCATGCAGATGTTTCCCTATCTCTTTTGACAAAAGTGTTAACTTCAAGCCCCTTTTCTTCTTCAGGTCTTGCTTGGCTTATGGTCAGAATTGGGCTGGGAAGCTGACTGTTTTGTAGGGTCCAGGAGAATTAGACGTATGTGCTTGTCAGTGTACAGTGCCTTTGCCTGAATCAGTTAACAGTTTCCCTCCCTCATTTCCTTCTTCCCTCCCTCTCCTAAGTTTTCGTTTCTATCTTTCAGCTTTCATTCAGTGCTTTGTTACTCTGTCTGCCTTGCTTCGTACAGCCCAGATTTCAGAACTCAGAACCCCATGAGCTACCAGGTGTTCTGAAGGTGGAGTCCTTATGTCTCCCTCACTTCCTCAGATTTGCATCCAGCTCTCTGTCCTTAGTCTTAAGGTCTTTACTGTTCTAGGAAGTTTTGCTGGGTTCCATGGTACTTTAGTTTATTTTCTTATTTTTATATAGGACAAAAGACTCTGAGATCTGGAGATGGATGTGTAAAATGGACTGGAGATAAAGGATCCTTAGTGATCTGCTACAGTTCTCGCCCCATTCCTGGGGTTTTAAACAGTCCCTGGGTTTTACTACACTTTTTATTGATGTGTGTGGTTGTTGGTTTTTGGTTTTTGTAGACAGGGTTTCTCTTTGTAGCCCTGACTGTCCTGGAACATGCTCTATAGACAGGCTGGCTTCAAACTCACAAGATCCTCCTGCCTCTGCCTCCTGGGTGCTGGGATTAAAGGCATGCACCACTACCTTATAAATCTTCAGGATTGAGGGAACATTAATTTTAGAAGTATATAGAGAATTAACACTGATTTTGAAAAGCTACAATAAATCTGTATTTTGTTTTGTGGTACTCAAATGCCGCATAATTAGACAATTAAAAAGCCCCAGGAGAGGGACCTGAGGGAGGAGAGGTGATGGGGTGGGGGGGGGTGGTCAGAGAGTGGCGGAGTTGTACTAGTGTGGGCTGTCTGCCTTAGAGCACTGCAGGGAGTTCAGTGGGAGTTTGGGATCTGAGCTTCCTTGTCTTTTGTTCTTTGGCCAAGGTAGGCTTGCTTTCTCCTGAGGTTTTGCTAGTGTTAAACAATTTATGGACATAGCAGGAGAAATTTCACCAGAGGAGTTCCTTGGCCTAGAAGAGATTCAAATGTGGGCATTGACCAGCTCACAAATGACGCTTTGAGTTCCCTTGGAAAGATCTCGCCATGACAAGTGTCTTTCTAGTTATGAGTGTGGCACCCGCTTTGGGGCTTTATGGCATAAGTGGATGTAAGCCCTCCGTGACATTTTGCCATCTTTTGGACTGGTGGTTTTGGGAGTTGTGGCACAGTTGTAGGCTGTGGTGCTGGACCACACCGCACTGCATTGTGGGTAAAGACTGACTTGAGTTGGATCACAGACAGTGGACGTAGTTTGGTGAGGTGTACATTGTGTGATGCGCAGCGTTTGGGCTTTGAAAATAACAGAAGGTGTAGTTTATATTTGGAAATTTTGAAGTCATAGAATTCTTGGAAATACCAGTGTTTGTTAACTTATTGGTGATATTTTTCTTTTAATTTGTAGACCCAGGGTCTCAAAGCAATCCCCTCAAGAAAAATACAAACAGAAATCCTAAGGGGGGAGGGTGATGGTTTTTTTTTTTTTTAAAGTTTAATTACAAATAAATTTAATGGTTTTAAATAGTGTAAATTTGGTAAGTAAACTTAAAAATAAATCTGCATGAAAATAAATGTGCACTATATGTGTACAAAGCATTTGTAAATGGACAGAGAAAGGAAGAAATAGAGGGAGGGAAGGAAGAGAAGATAGAGGGCTCGGGTAAGCTATTCCTGATTTTTAAGTTCAGTGTTCTCTCCTTGAGCCATCTTCTCAAGACTGATTTGTTGTTGTTTTGTTTGATTTTTTTTCTGCTCATTTTCTACCCCTTTTGAAACTGCCTTCTTTACTTCTTATCCCCTTGTCCTGTTCTGGATTTGTGGCAGCATGGCAGGGCCACCTCTGCCTGAAGAATCTGAATGGAATGCTGATCTCTTATTTCTTCACATCCACATTTTCTCCCTTTGTTTTCTTCCGTCTGTCTGTCTGTCTCCCCTGATTATAGCACTCCTGTGTATGTACACCACTGTGAATGGACCATGACAGTCCCGACCTTGGCAGGCTCCTGGTTGGCAGAGTTGTTGCTCAGTGTGTCTGTGTGTTTGGGACATAGAGGGGCATGTGCTTGAGTGATTCTGAGATCTACAGACAGGCAGAGGAAGAGTGCTAAGTACAGAGCAGACAGCTCGGACCTAGACTGCCATTCACGTTTCTCAGTAGGGTTGGGCTGTTGGACTCAGTTTATTAGGACTGGGAAGGCAATGGATGATTTAAGGAGTTTGGATTTGATCCACACTCTCAAAGTGGGGAAGGATTCCCTGTTGGTGCCTGGTGATGTTGAACTGAAAACTCAGTTCTAGGTTCTGGGGCTACAATAGAGTACAAAAGATAAAACATCCTGTTCTTGTCATAAAGACGCTGGGTTTTGGATGGACAGTTGGCTCTCTAGTCTCATACAGGGGGGTTCATTAGTGGATTCACTAAGAAGCCCAAGATTTTGGAAATAATCCACAGAATAACAGCAGTTATGAAACCAAGAAGAAGCAGCTAAATTTGAGCTAAAGGAAGAGTGCCTGTGCTGTAGTACTGAGATAAACCTCAAAGCTAAAGGGATCCTGACTATTCTGTGTGCTGCACCCAAAGACTGAAGACTGTTATCCAGAGGTTTGCTTCTTCCTGTGGTAGATGTGGACTTCTGGGGGCAGAAAGTGAAATTTAGAACTTGCTTCCAGCTGCCCTCTCCTCCCATGTGGATAGGATTAAGCTTCGCAGAAGGAATTCCTGGTTGCCGTTACACTGTTAGACAAAAGACATTTCCCCAAAATGTAGGCTGAGGAGCCCCAGAGAGAGAAACTCAGTTTCTACCACGTATGTGCTTGGGTAGCGTCTCCTGTACACACAGAGACACAGCCTCTCAGGAAGCAGGTGACTTAGAGAACATGAAGCAGAAAATGTGGCTTCATAGCTGACAAAGGAGACAACAGCCAGCTGTGGAGTGGCAGCCCTGTGAGTTCTGTCTGTCTGAGACGATGCCTTGCTACATAGCATATGTATAACCCAGGCTGGGCTTAAGCTTGCAGTCCTCCTGCCTCAGCCTCTCAAGTGCCAGGATTACAAACATGTGCTTCCATGCCTGGCCTTCTCTATGACAACCTTTTCAGGCCCTTTGGGACCAAATTACATGGCTTCAAATAAGTTGCACACAGCTGTTAATTCCCAAGATAAGCTTTTGAGTGAATTAACTTTTGGCAAGGGAATTAAGAGTATGGTTTGCTGAATTCCTGATGGAATGCAGAGGAAAGAAGGCAATCTTTTCGGGTAGAATTACTAAGAATGTGGAACACTTAAAAGAAGATGCATAATAATCGTGTTTCTGCCGACTGGTTGGAGTTGCCTCTCAAAGCCGCACTTACTTTTCTGTGCTTGGGTACAGTGTGTGCAAGCCTGTCGGCCGGTGCTTACGGTGTTTCTGGTGGGATTTTGGTATGCTTGTCTACCCAGTCATCTTTAATCTGTGTGACTATTCTTTTGGTGATGACAAGAAACTGTTGTCCACAAAAAGAGTGGGACAAAGCAGCAGCACATCCACCAGGCTTGGCATTCGTGTGCAGTTTGCATTTGAGACACTTCAGACTTTCCTAAACAGGATCTAGAACACCAGAGGGATTTTATAAAGAGAAGGAGCCGAGCCTCACAGGGAGGGATGCTTGGTCTGCACAGATGGAGTGATGGGCCACGGAAAGCGGCAGGCTTCCCAAGGGAACACCAGAGAAAGCTGAGATGATGTCCTGCTGAACCTGGTTGCACTGTGTCTGACCAGCCACCCTGTGCCTCAGCTTGATTCAGAATTCGTGAAGGGAGCTGTACTGGAAGGGCCTGCTTCTGGAAATTGGGTGTTTACTGTAACATTCATCAGTGTACTGGAGTGTCTGGTACCCTCTGTTCTGAATTGAGTGGAAGACTCAGGTCCTTGGAGTAGGTGAGAATGTCAATCTTCTCCTTTGTACTGCAGTAGCAATGGGACAGAGGCACCGGAGGCCGACTGGGGAAACCAAGTAGATTTGAGAACAGGGTGAAAAAAGCCCAAGCCCTGGGACATTCCGGTTTCTGAGGCTTTCTGTAAGCTAGTTACTTGAAGCATTTGGTCTCAGGGTCCTTTACACTCCTAAATTACTGAGGTCACTCTTGGTCCATAGATTTTTCTCTTACCACATTAGAAAACAAAATAGAGAAATTTAAACAGATATTTTAAATTTAATTTCAAAATAACAAACCACCACCACATTAATATAAGAAATATTTTAATGAAAATAAAAACATATAAGAAATAACTATTTTAAAAAAATAAAAATTAAAAAAAAAAAAAGAAATAACTATTTTTAGACAAAAGGAATTGGTGAGAACAGGAAATCTGTTTTGCAAGCTTGTTTAATGTCTGTGTTAATTAGAAGTTAATTTGAGAAATTATAGGCTCTGTACAGTGGAAACCTGCCATGTTAGCCTTCCTAGAGAATCAGCTGTGTTGTCGTAACCGCCTCAGTGTGCTCTGTCCCTGGGTAGTGAAGGACGCATAGCGCATAGCGTATCTGTCTTGATGCAGACGAGGCCTTGGGAAGTGAAAGGCTGTTTTATTGAGATCACTGTGGGCCTTTTTCTTTGACTCCAGGCCAACATTAACAAACAGGAGTTCCTTAAAGCTTCATGATGACGTGGAGCCCTGGGCCCCGTTCTCAGTTTCTTTCTTATGTCATCACAGGATGTTTCACTGGGTCTTTTAATGAATTTTCTTTTTCAGCTGTGACTTTATATTGGCATGCATTGGTCGTTTGGAAAAATCTGAATTTTTCCCAGTTATGAAGACATCCTAAGTGCTGCTGTCAGGACTCTGTCTGTAAACACCGGCCAGATGCTGACTTGCCAGTGTCTGGTAGATGCTCTCCAAGCTCCTGTCTGCACTTCAGAGTCTGAACTCTTATCGTCCACAGCCAACACTTTTGATTTCCTTGAAGCGACAGCCTCATTTTGTTAGTTTTTCAGAAGCGGTTTGGCAGCACTCAGACTTGTCTATAGTTTGTCTGTAGGTCAAGTTCAGATGATGAGAAAGATGATGAGGAGAAAGGCCACCAATTTAGCTTGCAGCCCTGGCTACAGAGTGGCTCTCCTTACAGCCGTGGACCTTGGCGTGTGGCATAGTGCTAGAGGCATGTTTCCCATTTTATCACAGATACTAAAAAGATACATGCTCAAGGTTGAGATTTAGTAGTCATTAATTATTACTGCTTCATCAAGGACATTCTTCAGTGAAACTGATTTTCTCTGCATGCCTGGCCTGGTTAAGAGTGCCGTGATAGTATAGTCTGGTCCTTTGCCTTGCATAGCTCATGGCATTAGTGTTTTTACCCCCATAGCTACTATAACACCATGACACACCTGCTCTTCAGCACCTTATGAAAATAGTTTTGCCCTCACAAACGCCCTGCTGTGTGATTAAAAAGATCGCAGCTACTATGTTTGTCTCTACCATTATGGTATTATGGGTTTGATCTGCAACACTGCATAAAACTGGGTCCAGTGGTCGTGCCTGTATTCACAAGCATGCAGGACGTGGCAGCAGGATCAGAAGTTCAGGGTTGTCCTCAGTGACATAGTGAGTTTGAGGATAGCCTGAATTAGATGACGCCCTGTCACACACAAAGAAATAGAGAAGAAAACAGGCAGTGCTAAGTGTATATTGCCCAAACAGACACATGACAGGCATTTTACATGTGTTGTGGAAGGAGCTAGTGACTTTAGCGCAAAAATTTTGCTTTTCCTTAAAGCTCCTCGGTGAGAACATCAGAGTTGTTCTGCGGCTTTTTAAAGTACCTACTTTCTCGCTGTGTAATTTAGTGGGTAGGTGCATGGTTTATGCTTTCTGTTCTGTGTCTCTTCACTGCGGGACCCGGACAAGCTGCCTGGGCCTCTTAAGTGCACGGGGGCCAGATCCTCTGATAGTGGTTGTCTCTCATGAGAGGAGTATCAGATGAGATGTTTCAAGTGATTAGCATAGTGACTTGTTTACATAGTGGCAGTGGCCATTCAGTGCCAAGAACCAAGTCTCCCCCTCTGGGGCAAGTTATGTTTTGTCCTCACAGAGGGCTCTCCTCCTTTGCTGCACTCTGTGTGCTGAACACTGAAACCCAGAATACACCAGGGACTGGGACTGGGTCAGTTTCTTGAATCAAAAAGGGCAAGTCTCCAGCTTGCTCTGGTTACACTGTAGCGGCTGAGCTTGGCAGCTTCCTCCCTACAAGCCCCCAGGAGCTCACCAATATTGTTTTTGGGCAGCTTCAAGTCCCTCTAGCTTTGAGGTACTTACAATGATGTGGCCCTAGATAATTGAGGAATTATGGGAAAATCCTCAGCTTTGCGAGCCTGGAGATATGGCTGAAGTTTAAGCAAAAGCTGTTATTCTACTGTAAACTCTTTTATTTATTCACTAAATATTGAAGGAGTTCCTACCCTTGGCGAGGCATGGACAAAGACCTGGAAACAGACTGTGGTCCTCTCCTGGAGTATATGACTGGATGTGTGAGGAGCCACCAGTCAAGTGACCACACAAGTGTGTACCAGACTCGCCGGTTTTATACTTGTATTTATATTTATTTATATAAGGCCCAGCAAGACAGACTCCTGTTGTCTCTATTTTGTAAGTCCTTTGAAGTGTGAAGTACGGAGAGATTCAGTAATTTGTAATGTTCAAGCGGTTAATCCAGTACTTAAATCCAAAGGACTGGATCAGAAAACAGGAGTACCCACCTCATTGAGTTGTAGCGATTAAATGTTAAGTACATGTCAAGTGCTTAGAAAGGACTTGACACACAGTAACTCATCAGAGCTGAGGTCCAGCAGCTGAAAGGGGTGATTCTTCTTCAGCAGTGCTCAAAGCAACCTTACCTCTCTCTGTCCCTTTGTAGTTCACATAGCACCTTTACATGTTGTCCCAGCTGCTGTGTGCACACACACATGCATATCACCTTTGTGCACACATGGAATGTGGAGACCAGAGGAGAACTTTTGAGAACTGGTTCTTTCCTTTCAGCATGGGACCTGGGGCTTTTGTAGCCAGTGCTCTTACCACTGAGCCACCTTGCCAGCCCTGTTTCAAATAGATTTTCTTAAGAAAAGATTATTTTGATGATACACGCGTGAGGGGCCTTGCCTGAGGAGGCCAGAGGTGTTGGGTCCCCAGTGCTGGAGTTGCAGGTGGTTGGGAGCCTTCTGATGTAGTTGCTGGATCCAGACTCTCCTCTTCCAAAAAAGCAGTCAGAACTCTTAACCTGTGAGCCATCTCTCCAGCCCCAGTTACTCTCCTAACAGCTCTTGCAAGGAAACAACGGGTTTCTTCATGAATACATATAGATTTCTCTTGGATTTTATTGGTTTATGTTAGTTGATATTGCAGTCCATTGCAGATCCCACTTTTTCTTTTTTTTTTTCTCCGAGCTAGGGTTTCTCTATGTAGCCCTGGGCTACAAAGTCCTAGAACTTGCTTTTAGACCAGGCTGGCCTTGAACTCAGAGGTCTGCCTGTCTTGCCTCCTGAGTGCTGGAATTAAAGTCATGTGTCACCACATCCAGCTGAAGATCTTTTTCTGAAATATTTTTATTTTTAATTATGTATATGCTTGTGTGTCTACGTGGGCATGTGTGTGTATGAGTTCAGTTGACTGTGGGATTCAGAAGTGTGTCAGTCCACTGGTACTGGAATTATAGGCAGTTGTGAGTCAACCAACATAGGGACTAGGATCCAAACTTCAGGTCCTCTTGAAGACCAGCAAGCACTCTTAACTGCTGAGCCACCCCTCTACAGAATACCCCATTTTGATACTCTATTTGTATCATCTTAAGCATGTGGGGGCCCCCACAGCTTGCCTGCCATATCCTTTTTCATGCAACCTCAGGGGCTTATGGTAGATTTTCTTCTCAGTAGCATTTTTAAGTAGCCGAGAAATTATAGGTATTGAAACCTCATTAATTCAGTTTTTCTGATATGTTTATACAGACAGACAGCTAAAGTTTACCCTCTCCTGTTTTGAAAAGAAAATTAATAGCATATGCATGTTTACATGAAGGAATAAACCACAGAGGAAAGCCACATCTCCAAGTCCCTGGGAAGCTCTAATTTGCATTCTTGCAATTGGCAATTATGAAGCAACGTGGCATTTATTTTTACAGTATCTCCCCACTAAGGTCTGCTGAAGGACATGTGTCTGCGACTATAGATAAATAGTGGCAAGGATCAGTAAAAAGGAAAACCCTACACCAAGATGAAGATGACCTATTTGTAGCTGAGAAGTATACTCAGTATCGCTATGGAAGGTTCCGGAAGACGATTCCAGTAGTTCCCTTCCTGGGAGCCTTGTTCTGAGCAGTGCCTCCTGGGAGGGAGTACTGTGCTCTCTCATTTCCCTCAGGCATTCTTATGTTTGACTTACTTATTCGTGGGTGGTTTCTCTCCACTCCGCAGCAGAGTTTTGAGATAAGGGCTTTTCACAACTTAAGCACCACTGACGTACTATAGCTACTCAGTGGTCACGCAGCAGTGGTCACACAGCCCTCTGTCTTCGGCGTTGCATATCTGTGGGCTCGATCAACCTCAGATAGAAAATATTCGGAAAAGCATATTGTATCTGCATTGAATATATACAGCCTTTTCTTCTTGTCTTATTCCCCGCACAGTCTATAATAATGCCTATTTACATGTCACTTACAGTTGGTATTGTAAGTAATCCAGGGCCCACCAGGAATATATGCATGTATTATGTGCAAATGCTGTGCCTTTTTATATAAAGGACTGGCGAATTTATGAATGGGCACTAATATCCTTGGAGATCCTGGAAGCAGGCTCCCTACCTACCATTCCACAAATGCTAAGGGACCGCCACTTGGTTTTGAAAGTTTAAGAACCACCTTTTAAATGTCTCAGAGAAGATTTAAAGTGAATATAATTGTTTAAAAAACAAGCTTAATTTTTTTTCTCTGTGAGCATGTGAGTGTGTGTGTGTATGTGAATGGGAGTGTGTGTGAGTGAGTGTATGTGAGTGCATGAGTGTGTGTGTGTGTTTGTGGATATGTGTATCACAGGACAGCCTTGGGTACTAGTCCTTGCTCCTATCTGGTGTAGGAAATATTACTACAGCTTCTTACATTCTACATTGTGGACATGTGGAGAGCCTAGCAAGACTCAGAGGACCTGCGTTCAGTCCTCACTACAGAAGACCCAAAACTAAACCACTGCGAACAGTAGCCCACCTGCAGCCTCTGGTCAGTGAGCTACCTAGCCATTCCGAGCGAGGCCCTGTGGCCCTCTCTGGCTTTCTGGTTTTTCTGTGTAGGTGTTTGGAGTATAGTCTGGCATGGAACAGGATCCATTACTGAGTTAAGTCTTTAACACAGAGGGGCTTGACAGGAACTAGAAGGGGCAGTGGAGGAGAGCCAGTCAGGACACTGGGCCTGAGCTGACAGCCTCTGGCCTGGTGTGTTCCTGTGGCTGGAAGGCAAGGAGGGCAACCTGGGCTGTGTGTAAGGAAAAACACAGGGTTGGGGACATGGGAACGGTGAGTGAGTGAACTGGCTTCCTTTAATCAGGCAATCTGTAAGCTTTAAAATGGACGTTTCAAGAAGTTTATTTATCTTGAGTAATTTTCTATTCGTGATAATTCTTATTTGTCATTTGTGTACATAAAGCCCAGCATTATCCACTCACCTCCCCCCCCCCCCCTTGGGGAGCAAAGCTTCATGGTGTTTGTTTCACGTAATTTCCAGGATTTTTATGTAATGTTGTTAAATTCTCTTCAGTTTCTTTTTTTTTTTCTTCCAAAGGAGGAAAAATGCAGTATAGAAGTCAGCTTTTCAGTCATTTGTTTCCATGTTTGATTTCTTTGCACAATATTAACTTACTTTAGAAAAAGCAATCTGGAAAAAAAAAAAAGAAAAAGCAATCTGGTCTAGAGAGAGGAAGAAAACCTATATATATATATCTCATATATATATATATATATATATATATATATATATATCATATTTTTTGTGTACAGATGTTAGAATACACTATGTCACGAAAGCTGTGCTGTTTTAAGTAAATGTTGTTGTTTGTGATTGATTCGGTTACCTTTACATTGTTAAGTGTGACTGCTTGAAAGTGCAGGTGGCACTGTATTCTGTGACTCTGTGGTGACTGAGTTCTTATCTCCAGAAGTTTCTAAGGTTATCTTTGTTCCTTTTTGTTGTGTAAGGGAGCTGTTTGATGGCGGGGGAGGGGGGCTGTGTCTGGAGGGGGAGCGTTGTTACAGAATTATCACGGTTGTGAAATGGATTCGCCCTCCATTAGCTTTCCATCTTAAGATGCTCTCCCCACCCCCAAGTTCAGCACATTTGCAGAACTCTTCCCTACTCCTGCTTAGCCTTGCTGGCTTTCAGATTCCTCTTGTTTATAAAATATAAACTCTGAAGTGGATGAGCTTTAAGGTCCCCACTGTCCTCTAGGAATAGCTGAGATTCTCCCAGGATTGGAAAATAGTACTTTTCTTAATATGGAGAAGTGGTTTCCCCTTTGTCCATTTATTTAAACTATGAACCCTCATTAGACAAATTTAGCATAGGGAAACTCAGATTTACAGAACCACTAAATTATGGGGTATGTTTGAGATTCTTAACTTCATAGAGGGTTCTTTGCTTCCTTTAAACATAAGTAAGGTTGAATTCTAGAAGTATAAATTTACACATGGGTTTTCAGGATCGCATTTGTTATACAAGACAAAAATATCCCACAAGGACCCCCACTTTGCTTTGAAAGTTTGAGAGCTGTTTTTGAAATAGCTTGAGGGAACTGAGAAGTGAATACGATTGTTTAAAGGATGTGTTTCTTTTTTATCTGTGTTTGTGTGTGTGTGTGTATGTGTGTGTGTGTGTGTGTGTGTGTGTGTGTGTGTGTGTTAGGTAGGGGTAGTGTGTGTGGGTGTCTTGGCCTGGGGCCTTCTGGGAATTTCCCTTCTCTGCTGCCCCACCTTACATTAGGAGCACAGGGGTTACCTATGTGTGCTGACCATATCCACCTTTACAGGGTGCTCCTTAGCCTGCACATGAGTACATGAACATTATATCAGAAAAAGACCCGAAGTTTAGTTGTCAATAAAATGAGCAAATAGTAGACTAATAAAGTCGTTACCAAGTGTGCCATTCATAAAGTGCTTGCTTCCCCTGCCTTTAGCTCCTAGTTTGACTGCCACTTATAGTATGTCAGAGACTTGGTAATCTTTCTAGGAGTCTCCAGATATACTTGAACTCTGGATATTATAAAGACTTTTTTTTTTTTTTTAATTTTCTCTCTACATTTTGCTTCACTTCAATAACTGCTATAAAACATTTGATCCAGGTCCCCCCCACCCAACACACACACAATGGGGAGAATGTACTAGGAGCAAACACAGAACCTTGAGCATGCCTTTGGGCACCACCCTCTGCTTTGTTTATGGTGGTTTGAACCTTGCCTTTCTCTTCAGTGCATTCCTTATCCTTTCTAAGGAATAGCAAGGGCACTCCTGGCAGGGAATGTAACATTTGCTGTGGTTTGCAAGGCTAGTGAAATAAAGTAGCAAGAGGGGAACAGCTCTCTTTGGTTTTGAAATACAGTGTTGTCAATGAGTACCTTTGTCCCATGACCTGTGGGCAAACTTGAACTCCACAGAGGCCCAGGTAGTGAGACTGTAGCTGTGCTGAGAGAGCAGCTGCTCGGAGCCTGCCAGCCTGAGTCATGGCAGACGTCCAAAGTGACTGATGGTGTTCCTGTCAGTTTGCAAGGGTTAGAATCTTAGGATTATCATGCGAACAAGATATTTCAGAGGCCTTTCCTTGTCTTTTACACACATTTCCCAGAGAATTTCTCAGCTGGAATAACTTAGCACAGTGTTCTTTCTGGCTCAGGAGTGAAATTTTTATCACCAGTGCTTTGAGAGCTGAGGGTTCTAAGATGTCAGCTTGGTTCTTCTGCCGTGGGAGCTCAAGTGGAAATGTTTGCTTTCCCAGCTCTGCCCATGCTGTTACTTTATTTAGTAGCAGTTGAGTTTCTGATGCTTCCCCGGAGAAGCCCTGCCCTGCAGTAAGGTTTCTGTCTCTTCCGTAGCCTTGGCTGAGGTGTGTGGACTATCAGCAAGTGTTGCTTGGGTAATAAATTTGAACTCTTCTTTGACTTACTTTTTCATATCAGAGGTTTTTTTTTTTTTTTTTTAGATACGGTTTTCATGGCATGCAACTTGCTTATATAAAGCACTCAGTAAATGGTTTTCAAACTACGTGTACTTATTTATTTGTGTGAATGTATGTGGGTGCATGTATGCCAAAAGTCAGAGGATAACCTGTGTGAGTCTTCTCTCTCTTCCACCATGTGGGTCCTGGGGATTGAACTTAGGTTGCCAGCCTTGGCAGCGCACACACAGTTTACCCATTGAGCCATCTGACTTACTTATTTAAAAAAAAAAAAAAAAAAAAAAAAAAAGAGAGAGAGTTGTGTGATCATCACCACAAACAATTTTTGGAGTTCTTATTACTTATTAGCTGTCACTTCCTGTTCTCCCCAAGCTTCCCTCCCAGCCTCTGTTGGTGGTGGTGCAGAGCCTGCAGACTTTTCATTCAAATGGAGTCACCGGCCCTTTGATGTGTGGCATCTTTTGCTAGCTATCATGTGCCCCTGCCCCACATGCTGGAGATCAAAACTAAGAGCCTACATATGAGACGAGCTCTCTGCTGCTCTCTGCACTCTGGTGCCTTCTGAGCTCGGGACCTTGAAGCAGGAACTCAGCACTTCACATCAGTGTAAGGGCAGACTTCGTTTTCTTTGTCCATCTGTTGATGGAAAAGCTATTCTTTTTTTTTTTTTTTTTTTTTTTTTGAAACACCCAAGCTAATTAAAATAAGTTGAATGATAGGAACTTTTATTATTTAATAATGTACCATGTCTGAGATGTAGCTTTTTAAATTTTTGCCATTGTTTTGAGGTTTTCTGAAAAAGGTGGTTAAGTGAGATTTAGTACTGGATTATAATTTGATGTACATGTTTTATATAACCAGTTTAGTTAATTTTTTAAATAGTCAGCCTCTCTTCTAGGCTTATTCCAGGTTGATTAAACATTAAGTTCTTGGGGCCTTTTCCCTTTCTTCCAGCCAATTCCTTAATAGAGGGTTTTGGGGGGAAGCATGTGGTTGAGCGTGAACCCCCCCCCCTGCTCTCATCTGCTACTTTGTAGCTGTAAGTACCAGTTACAGTACGTCTCTCTGGATGGCTGAGTTCTCTGAGAGCTGAAGATTTCATCCAGTAGTTGATCAGAAAACAAAAAATCCTTTTTCTTTATTTATTTTGGAGACAGGGTCTCACTTTGTAGCTCAGGCTAGCCTTGAGTTCTTGGCAAGCTTCCTGCCTCAACCTCCCATGTGTTGGCATTTCAGGCACCCGTCACCTTCCATGCCTGCCCAGTAGGCTTTTTCCTGTTTTAACCAATGTAAACATCTGGTTCTACATTTTTGCAGTGTATGAAACAGTTTCATAAAAGTGAGATATGCCAAATAAAATGTAATTTTCTTGATAACTCAGTTATTTTTACTACTTGTTATTCGGCTTTCACTGATACAGAAATTTTCTTTTAAAATAGCTTTTTTTTTTTTTTTTAATTTTTGCTTTAAGCAAATGAAGATCGCTCTGTTTTTCCAGTCCTTATATTTTAAAAATTAATCTTTTTGCTTAGCCTCTTGCTGTCAACTCTTACATAACTGTTAGTATGTTTTCTTGTAGCAAGTTTGCTCTGGCTTTTACTTTGTTCCATAAAAACAAAACAGAAAAACATTCAAGCAGCTTAATCCTGCTGGGATAGTTTGATTAAGACTTGGGATGCGAGCTATGCTTGCTGGCAGTGGCCTGTAATCCTAGCACTCTGGATATAGAGGAAGGAGTATCAGGAGTTCAGGATCATCCTTGGCTATGCGGGGAATTCAGGGCTAGCCTGGGCTACTCAAGACCCTGTCCTAAGACAAAATAAGAAACAACAACCTAGAAAGCAAACAAAAGGATCAAGAATCTCATCTTCGGGCCATTTTTTTTTCTTGGTATAAGTTCTGAATAAATGAAGTTGTACAGTACATGAGTTCAGAGTGAGTATGTCCTACAGATTATTTTTTTTTAGTATTTACTTATTTATTCTTGTGGTGATGATGGTGGTGGTGGTGGTGGTGGTGGTGGTGGTGGTGGTGGTGGTGGTGGTGTGTGTGTGTGTGTGTGTGTGTGTGTGTATGAATTGAGACAGGTTATATAACCACAGCCTCAGACATACTATCTTGCCAAGGCTGTCTTTAAAATCTCTCCTGATTCTACCTTCCCAGAGCTCCGATTACAGACATGTACCACCATGAATATTTTCTTTTCTTTTTTGTTTTTCGAAGACATGGTTTCTCTGTATAGCTCTTGCTGCCCTGGAACTTACTCTGTAGACCAGCCACTTGCCTCTACCTTCCAAGTGCTGGGATTAAAGGTGTGCACCACCACTGCCTGGCACTTTTGAATATTTTTAAAGGGGAAGAGAAAGAAATTTCATTGGAATTTGTATTCTAATCAAGAGACATGTTTGTTCCATGAGACCAAAAAGTAGGTTTCTTTTGTGTATGTAAAAATAAAAGGTGGTAATTCTAGGCAAGATTCTATAATTGCTAATTAGAGTTAATAATGAACTCCATAACTAGTCATATTACAAACCTAAAATGTGAGTTTATAGAAAGGATGATTTTTATTAAAGTGTACCAGAATTTCACAATGGAATTTTGCAGAATTCACCAGAAACATCTGGAAAACTGTAGAAACTATTACACATAGAGCAATTTTATATGTTCTCTGACGCGTCACCATGGAGAACTGGCTACTTTTCTTTTTCTCTGGTTTAAACTGAAGGTATGTGTGGAGTTTTGTCCTGGAAATCTTGTCACCTGATGCTCAGTGTACTGACAGTGCTGGCTTGTCACATGTGTTGGGAAGCTCTGTGCTTGTGGAGGGGTACTGTGCGCAGCTAGCTTGCCCCGTTCAGGCTGTCAGTGCCTGAATTGTCAGTGTAGTCTGTCCTTTAAAAATAGTGTCTAGTTACTTAGGCAATGTGAGTATCTATTTTCTCCTTGGAAAAGAGACTCACTAAGTTTGAAGAGTGTGGATTAGGATTGATGAGATCATATATAGAGAGTCCTACTAGATGCTCGGAGAACATTGATTTCACCCTGCTGTCCTCCCCCAAAGCCTGTTTTCATCAACACTGAAACTCACATATTTGCTGCTGCCCTGGGCTTAGGTTGTGTCTGATCCTCACATCAGATGTACTGGCCAGAGGGAGCACGGCTGCCCTCACTCTGACTTTCAGAGATGGTCCCTTAATGTCTAGCAGAACTGTGTTCTTCCTGTGGCCTCCCTAAACCATAATCTCAGTGTGCCAGCATCTAGGGCCTCCAGGCTATGACCCTGGTACAGGGGCACCATGCTGTGACTGCAGCTAAGAGGCACACTCAACAGTTGCAGCTGCAGTCAGTCATTTCTTCATCTGTGGACACATGCCAGACCCCTTCTCATCACAACAAAAGTCCCTGCCTGGGGGAACTACCCTGAGGTAAGAGAGACCAGTGATAGACAGATGCAAGTCAGTTGGACTCTGTGTCCAGTGGTGGTGTGAGACGGGGCTCAGATGCTGGCATTCTGGAACTGCTTCAGTCTCCAGGAGATATTTAATAGTTCTGAGGCTGTATAAGACTGAAAGCGCATTAGTGGGGGTAGTTCATGCCTGTCGTCTTGGAACTCAGCTGAGTGAGGCAGGAGGAGCGTCACATGGTCTAGGCCAGCCTGGCCAAGAATAAAACTCTATCTCAAAAAACAAAACAAGAAGAAGCTGGGCATGGCAGTTCATGCTTATAATCCTAGCTCCTAGGTCTGTACGGCAGGAGGATGACTGGGAATTTAAAGCCAGCCTGAGTTGCAGAGTTAGGCCCTGTCCCAAGCAAAACAAAACCCTCTCATACCACTCCACGAATGTGGGGCTCTGTGACCGGCCACTTTTTCAGAGCTCACAATCTGTCACACACACACACACACACACACACACACACACACACACACACACGCCCCCAAGCCTTGCTGTTACTCTTTTGGTTCTCTGTGCTCTGTTAACTTTTTAAAGCATCAAAGTGAAACACGAAACTATCAGTTTGAAGCAGTCCGTACCTTCAGAATGTGCTGCTGTCAATCTCCTGCCCGTTTTTTTGGTGGTGTCTACCTTTTGGCTCAGTGGTTAGAGCAGCTGCGAGTATTTGTGTACAGAGTTTCAGTACGTGTTTTGAGGCCTTGCGTGTTTATGCCTTGGAGTAGAAGTGCCAAGTCACCTGGTTATAACTTTTGGACAATAGTTGCCAGTTTCAAATAGGTAACTTACAAAAGGGCAATGAAAGTCACATCTGATAGCTAGATGTTTTGGGAAGCATCCCAGAGGCTTAGAGTGAAGCCTCAGTTCTAGGAATCGTGTCAACTCTTTGTTGTTTTGTTGTTACTGTGTTTGAGATAGGGTCTTGCTGCGTAATCCTGGCTGGCCAGGAACTTGCTGTATAGTCTACAGTAGCCATGGACTCAAAGATACCTTTCTGCTTTTGCATCCTGAGTGCTGGGATTAGAGGTGTGTTCAGCCTGTTCATTTGATTTTTGCAACAGGTTCTCCATGTGTGGCCCAGACTGGTTTCAAACTTGTGAGCCTTTCCGCAGCCAGCTGAGTGCTGAGACCGTAGGTATCCCTGGGGTACTCAGCTTTGAATGATATAATCTGGATAGCATTGCTTTGTTGACTGTAAGTTGAAGTAATATTGAGATTCAGATGCAGTTAGAGGGAAGATCCAGTATTGAGAGACTTTTAAATGATACACATGATTTAAATTCTGTGGTGAAGAGTACCTCGGGCAAGCTTAAACATGCTATATAAATACAGAATATTCCCAACAAGTCTAGGAAGTTTCTCGTTCAAATTAACTGGAAGTATCTGGATGTAGTGTGGTAAAATGTGGCTTCCCCTTTGCTGCATGAGCTCCTGTGCCCAGCTGGGCTGCACCGCTCTTGCCAGCTGCCCCGAGAGCTTGGGACACGGATACTTTCCATAGCCGGCCTTGTTCCCACACACTTCCTTAATATAGAACGTTTTCAAAAGAAACACTGGCTACCAGCAAGCTCTGCTCCCAAACATGGCCATGGGTTCATAGTTCATTTTGTTTTGTTTTCATGCAGCTAAAACAAGGATAATATGTAAACTTTTCAGTGTAACTGAGTGTCAGTATGGCTTAGGGTGAAAATGGAGCAAATAGAGTTTTGTGTCAGTAGAGGAGAAGCCAAAGTCCCCCTGCTGCTGAATAGGTGATGTGGGAGTTAACAAGGCCTTGTAGAGAAGTTGGGGAGGGTGGGAATTCCCACAGGTTATGAGTGTGTGTCTTGACATTGAACTGGGCTGACTCCCTTCCTAGCCAGTGACATTAACTCTCCACTGGTGTGTACTGGCCCACCTGGAAATATAACTTTGTGAGCCAGCTCAGAATGGGTCACAACATGGCCTGGTTATACCCCGTACTGGGGATGGACTCCAAGGCTTTTAGCCAGCCCTTAGCCAGAGTCCCAAGAAATGTGTGCTGTTAGTTGGGATGTAACTGATGCCTGCAGATAAAATTGTTCAGGGGTAGTAGAGCTTCGCTAAGAGACAAGGGGAGCTGGAATGGGTGTCAGGCAGAGAATGTGCTGGAAGGTGGTTGGCGCTGTCATCCCAGGAAGGAATCTCTTTGGCTCTGAGTTCAAAGCCAACCTTGACTACAGAAACTTGATGGTGGGGAGGTGCCAGGATAATGAAGGAGGAAGAGGAGAAAGGAGGGATAGAGGAAAATGCTCCTGTGTCGGCTGTCAGCTGTAGTCAGGATCTTTGGATTTTGTATGTAAGTGAGTGAGTTGTATGGTTTATGGGTTTTATTTAAATATAGCCATTACTAAATACTGGAGTCAAGTTAATGGCTCATCAGACACATTAACACAATGGGACAGAACAAGTAGAGATTGGTGGTACACATTTGTAGCCCCAGCACACAGGAGACTGAGGCATTGAGGCAGGAGCATCTCTGGGAGCTGGAGGCTAACCTGTTCTGTATATTGAGTTCCAGGAAAGCCAGGACTACACAGTTGAGACCCTGTCTCTAACCACCATTACCACAAAAGAAATAATGATTTATACAGCTGAGTCTGAGATGGACGGTGCTGTTGTAGTTTTGGGGGCGAGACAGTGATCTTGATTTGAGGTCAGGTCACAGTTTAGCAGATTTAGTGTCTTCATTTCTGTGTTCAGACTTGTGTAATTTAGGAGGTGATCTGGGTTAACCATAAGACCATCTGTAAGCAAAGGCGCCAGTGTATCAAGTTACCTTGGGGAATAGTATGTACTTTTCTAGTGTCGAGAATATTTCTACATACTGCCTGGGGTCCTCTCTCCATATCAGGGTGTCTGGTAGCAATATGTCTGCTTACAGTGCAGGGAGCTATGTTATTTGGCCTCAAGGAAGTCAGTCAACACACCTTATCTCAGGCAGAGAACTTGTGCGTCTTCCTGAGCCAAGCTCTTCCCTTTGCTCTCCTTAAGAGAGAAGGTGTGCAAGACAAGTCCACGTGCAAAACAAAATCTCTTTATAAGGTGTGCGAATGTGTGTACAGTTGCAGATCAGGTGAGATGGGTTTAGATCAGTGGAGTGCAGGGAATCTGTCGATGGAGCACAGGCAGGTAGAATCCACAGCATGGGAGACACCTTCCTAAGGCAGGGATGTGGGAGGGAGAACCTGTGTGTGACTGGGGAGAACAAAGAGAGGGGTTTCTCCAGAGATGGGCCTGCTAACTGTACTTTACTTATGGTCACATGACGTAGACATACTGTGAGCCACGTTGGAGAAGACTGCTTCAGTGTGCAGTCAGCGTGGACGTGCTAATGAAGATGTTGGTCATGCATCTTAGAAGGACAGAAAATAGTCCCAGAAGGAGTCTGGGTCATCCGAGTCAGCAGATGAGTTCCTGCAGGAACAAGATGTGCAGATACGGACGGCCATTACAGGGCAGTCCCGGTGCGGGCCAGTGGTTAGCCATGGGCACATTGTGCTGCACTCTTGTTGAACTGACATCTGCGGTGAGTGGGGGGCAGGGCTGGGCCTCCTCTCCTTGTATCACCTTGTTGGAACTGGAGTCTTAAGTGACCCTCCCCCTCACCTCCTGGTCACATTTTGAAACACGACCTTTCACTAAAATCTCACACTGATAGAGAGGAGTCTGGTACTTCTTGGTGTGATGTGTGTTTTAGAGACATTTGTGGATGTGGATATAACCTGTATCCTGTCATTATTCTTGGGCCCTGATCCCTCCACCAGCCGCTAAGCCCTTTGTAGGTCTTGATGTGTCTTCAGAAGTGTCTGGGTTCTTTGTCTTCAGATGTGGCCGGAGATGCGGCTGCTGTTTCCTTCTCAAAATTCCTGGGAACCTCGGGGTTAAGTGGGGCCCTTCCTTGTCCTGGAGCACACAGGATGCTGCCAACTGTCTTCAAAGCACTAGACACGGGATTCTTCTTCCCTTCCCCCTCTCCACTGTGCACAGCCCCAAAGCAGAACACCATCTCCCCCTGACTCCTCTGAGCTTTCAGCTCTCACCTCCCCGTCTTGCACACACCCCTTACCTGCTGTCATGGAGAGCTTGTAGGTGTGACGTGATGTGGTGGGAGGCAAAGTCCTCAAGAAGGTTGTGAGCAGAGCTGAATGTCAAGGTGAATGTGCTTTAATGCGGTGAGAGACTTATCCCTTTAACTGTCACTGCAGAGTGCCTTCCCTTTCACTAGTTTGTCTTTGCGGAAAATGTAACAAGCATAATTCTTCAACTTTGGCCTGGATCACCAAGAAGTGTCTTGTTCTTGGGAATGAGTACCTCCCATGGGGCCAGCTCTTCCGTGTCAGAGGCCTCTCTCTGGCCTGAGGAGGACATAGACTCGGGCAGCTGGACTGTGGTCCAGTGTGATTGGTGTAGTCTCTTCTGTACATAAAGTGGCCAGTTTCTCAGGTGCTTGTTATTCCTATTTCTAGTCTGTGTTCGATGAGAAGAGACACAGACAAGGTGCCTGCAGTTCTAGGAACGTAAACATAAATGTTCCTCGAGGGTTGTCCCCAACTTAGTCCCTCCCAGGTCGTACCATGCACATACGTAAGCTTTCTTTTCCTTCTTCTTAAAGCTCCCTCCTATAAATACTCCTCAGTTTAAAAATAATGTTTCCCTACCGTGAGTCAAGGCTCAGCTCTGTCTAATTTTAGCTCCTTGTTTTTATGAACTTGGAGATGTTTTTCTTAGCCAGAAAACAGAATAAAGAAAGAGAAGAAAGAAGAAGTCACAGATAATGCACGGTCCTCATGCTGCAGTTCCCAGCAGCCCTCATCTCTGTGGGTAGGGTTTTTAAAAATATACCACTATTAAGCATCTGACTGAAAATTAAAATTGTGAATTAAGACAGGTGTTAGATGAGACACAAAAGGAAAGAAAAAGCTTTGGTTGGTCTTTTGTCGTGCCGTGGAAAAGGGTTTGGGAGTTTAAGACTAGTGTGGGAGCGTGCCACACTAGAGGCCTGGGGAGGACTACCCGGGTTCTGAAAGCATGTGCTTAAATCACGTCTGTTGTATCAATTTTGAGTGAAAAAAAATGAATGAAAAAGTCAAAGTACATAATTTGACTCCTGTTACCAAAAGTGACCTTTGTGTAAGACTGTAACTTATTCTTTCATATAGACAGTAATTATTTGATTAAAAGTGGTACCAGCAGGTCAGGAGAGATGGCTCAGCAGGTAAGAGGACACGCACACCGCACTAGCATAGGATTAGGTCCCGTTCCTAGCACTCGTTAGGTGGCCCACAATTGTAACTGCAGCTCTGGGGATCTGACACCTCTCGCTTCTGCAGGCCACACACATGTGCACACACACTCACACACACTTAAAATTAAGAAAAGCAAATATTTAAAAAAGTGATAACCAACCAACTTCTCTTAAATTTCTATTGCTGCTTTATATGGTGTGTGTGTGTGTGTGTGTGTGTGTGTGTGTGTGTGTGAGAGAGAGAGAGAGAGAGAGAGAGAGAGAGAGAGAGGAAGAGAGAGGAAGAGAGAGAGAAAGAGAGAGAGAAATAGAGAGACAGAGAGGGATAGGGAGAGGGAGAGACAGAGGCAGAGACAGAGGCAGAGACAGAGAGCGAGTGTTGTTTTGATGTTGTTTTGAGACTGGGTCTCACTATGTAGCTTAATTCTGCCTTGGACTTAATATTTTACCCAACATAGCCTCAAGCTTGCAGTGATCTTCCTGCATCAGGCTCCTGAGTACTGAGATTGCAGGTGTGTGCCACCATGCTGTCTATGCAGACCACACATTTTTATTTATAAGGTGACTATTTCTTGAATTGACAAAGCATAGTTCGATTACACATTTCTTTTGTGAGCCTCTGGATTGTCTCAAGTCCCCCCCACCTTTTTTTGCAGTTGTAGCTCTAAGGAGTTTATAACTTTCAAACTTCTGTATTCAAGCAGATGGCAGGGTAATAGACATTTACTTTTTTATTATAAAGATAGACATGTTTATACTCTTAAGTTTTAGAAAAGTCTTATGGGAGAAAGGTCGTTTTTATTTTTATTATTTAATATAAATAAACATATAAAATTTAATATGTTTTCTTTTTATTAATTATGTATACTGATGGTTTATTATGACGTTTCATGCACGCATATTGCATTTGAATTGTACTCATCTTGTGGAGGTCTTCAGGTCAGTAGGCAGGCAAAGCTGCTGGAAGTTAGGAGTGCTGAAGCCACAGCCCGCCAGGAAGTCAGCACTCCAAACCTCTCTGGCTCCTTCCTTTGGCTCTTACGCTCACTCAGCCTTTCCCCCAGGGCCTGATGTGCCTTTATTTTTGGAGGAGATGGTATAGATGTCCTGTTTATGAGAAAAAACTTTGAAGGTAATTACCACCAGAAATTTATTATTAATAACATTATTAATGTTTTAATATACTGCTTAGATTTTTTCAAATGCAGCTATCAATAATTATCAATATACATCAATAATTATCTTGTGAGAAATGGTATTATTGTAAGCATGCCCTTTCATAACCTTATTTTCATATAAACAGACCAAAGACTTCTTTTTCCTGTTACTGTTTATATGTATCTCTATTTCCACTCTAAGCGATTGTTTGTTTTATTATAGGGACATTTATCCAGGAAAATCCACCTTGTTGGAATTTGTGTTTGCTTCTAGCATTGTGTATGACATCATCAGGATGCTATATGTACATTTCCCAGACATATATATCAGGCTCTGGCCTAAGTGGTGTGTCATGCTTATTTGGTAGCATTTGGTTCCATTCGTAATGGCACATAGTGGCATGTTACCATCTCTAATTCGATGGGACAGCCACAGTATTGTAGGCGCTAGTGGCATAGCATAGTGATTAGTCTTATAGGCACTGTCCTTGCCCATGTTCAGTGCTAGTGGAACCAAAGGCTCCCCTTCTATGTTTCATGAGTTGTGGACGAACTGGGATATTTGACTTTCTATTGGTTGGCCTGGGTTAGTTCCTTACATAAATACCTTAAATTTTCTTCTTCTTCTTCTTCTTTTTTTTTTTTTTTTTTTTGTTTGTTTTGTTTTGGTTTTTGGTTTTTGGTTTTTGGTTTTTGGTTTTTGGAGACAGGGTTTCTCTGTGTAGCCCTGGCTGTCCTGGAACTCACTCTGTAGACCAGGCTGGCCTTGAACTCAGAAGTCTGCCTGCCTGCCTCTGCCTCCCAAGTGCTGGGATTAAAGGCGTGCGCCACTACCGCCCAGCAATACCTTAAATTTTCATCTTCCAAATAAATTGAAATTTGCCTTTCAATCATTGATATTTTTCAACATATTGAAATGTTTTTCTGTATTAGTCTTACCTATCACTGTTGTCTTTTGTGTTTCTATATTTGGAGACATGATTAAAAGAGTTGCCTTCACTCCAAGATTATATAAAATATGTACTTGTATTTTCTCCTAATGGTTATGTCAACTTTTTTGTTTGTTTTGTTTTGTTTTGTTTTAACCGTTTCTTTATATAATTCTGGCTGTCCTGGAACTCCCTATGTATTGAATTCCCAGGTTGGTCTCAAACTCACAGAGACCTGCCTGCCTCTGTCTCCTTAGTACTGAGATTAAAGGCGTATACCACCATCCCAGGCATATATCCTGGCTAATTCTGTTTTTTTCTTTTATTTGAATCTTATCTTAATCTAACATTTGTGTTGGTGTGGGGCATAGGTGATCTCACTGGCTGGGCATATGCAAGGCCACTTATATACGTACAGTTGATATATACCACTTGTGAATTTATAGAATCCTGTTTTATATACATCTTTTCTTGTAGGTCTTTATTGTTACTTTACATCTGTTCTTCCAGATAAGCCTTAGTGTTCTTGTTTCATCATAAGTTACCAATTGCGTTTTTATTCAATTCCGACGGAGATTAACCTGATAGTGTGAGTTTAGAGCCGTGGTTCTCAACCTGTGGGTCTCGACCTTTCTGGGGGTCAAATGACTGACCTTTCATAGGGGTTGCATGGCAGGTATGTGCATTACAGTTCATATCCGTAGCAAAATTGCAGCTATGAAGTAGCAATGAAAATAACTTGATGGCTGGGGTCACCCAATATGAGGAGCTCTAGTAAAGGGTCGCAGGGTTAGGAAGGTCGGAACCACTGGCTTAATGTGGCCTAGCTCCCTCAGTAGTCTGTTTAAAGAGCTTTTGCATACAGTGTACATCCCCAGACTACTTATACATACTTGTTTGTTTGTTTGTTTGTTTTGAACAGGGTTTTTCTGTGTAGCCCTGGCTGTCCTGGAACTCACTCTGTAGACCAGGCTGGCCTTGAACTTGCAGAGATCCACCTGCCTCTGCCTCCCAAGTGCTGGGATTAGAGGCATTCGACACGACACGACATCTGTCTACTTTTACATACTTCTTACATTTATCCTTAGGTTTTACTATTTTTCATTGCAACTACAAATAGGACTCTCTCCCAGCAAGACTTCCTAAGCAAGACATGGTTAGAATTTAGGAAATTTGCCATTTGTATCATTCGAATGCAGTGAAATCTACAGTTGGGTGAGTTTTAATAAAAGCGTGCAGTTGGCTAGCCACTGACACATTACATGCACACAGCAATGCCATACATTTCTTTCTATAGCTCACCCCTCTTTCCCCAGCAGCCTTGGTGACTACTGGCCTGCAGACTGTCACAGGAATGAGATTATAGGGCTGGAGAGATGGCTCAGTGGTTAAGATGGCTGCTGTTTCAGAGGACCTGGGTTTAATTCCCAGCACCCACACAGCATCTCACAGCATTTAATTCCAATCCCAGGGCATCTGATTTTCTCTTCTGTCTTCTGTACACATGTGATATACAGACATGTGCAGGCAAAACACCTATACATAAAAATAAATTGTATTTTAATTAAAGATAGAATTGGTATTATATAGTGTGTCTTTGGTGGCTGTTCTCTCTCTTACCCATTGCCCGCTCCAGGCATTTGTCCTGTCTTGAGTTGGCTGAGGAATATTCATTTATTTAGGTGGCCCACAGTTTTAATCAGTCTGTTTATCAGTCAGGGAACATTTGGTTGTCTCCAGCTCTCAGATATTATAAATAAAGCTGCTGTGAACATGCAGATGTGTATCTCTTAGGTTAAACAGTGAGTGTACCATATGGTGTGTTTAACTTCTTAAGAAACAGTAAAGCCGATAATGTTATTTTTCTTTGAAATTGGCCACTAATTGAGTGCTTATTGGGTCTAATTGTTTTTGACACAGTCTCTCACTGTGTAGTTCTTGATTGCCTGGTGTTCACTGTATTAACCAGGCTGGTTGCAAACTTGGCAATTGTCCCCGTCTCTGCTTCCAGTGCTGAGATTGCAGGTACTTACAACTATTCCTAGCTTAGATTGAAACATCAGTCCTCTATATTCTTTGTAGGAAAAAAGTGTATAAAATTAAAATAACCCTTTAATCTTTATTTTTTAAGATTTATTTTTATTTCGTGTGTGTGAGCTTTCTCCCCTAACTCTATGTAAGAGGAACTGGAGTTACAGACAGCTGGGAACCAACATGTGGATGCTGAGAACTGAACCTGTGTCCTCTGGAAGAACAGCCAGTGTTCTTCACCTCTGGGCCATCTCCCTAATCGTCACCTCCCTTTAATCTTTAGTCTCATTTCTTTTTGTTGAAATGAAATGTAAAGGCTTATAACAAACCTTTTCTCTTAGAAGTATGACATTAGACTCATCTGTATACTTGCGCATGTATTTTCCTTTGTAAGACTAGTCATTGGCTTTGAGGAAGTACATTTGATCTCCCCACAGCAAAAAACACCACAAGAAATGTTCCCTGTCTGCGACTATGTTCTCTCTTGCACTCAGAGGTCATGAGAAAATGTACTGGGGTAGAGTGAGGCTGAGCTGTTGGATTAAGTAGTGACCTCATTGTCCATGAGTGTGTGTCTCTTCCAAATAAGGCTTGGCTTGCTTGTTTGTTTGTTTGTTTTGAGACAGGTTTCTTTGTGTAGCCCTGGCTGTCCTGGAACTTCCTCTCGGTAGACCAGGCTGGCCTCAAACTCAGAGATCCATCTCACTCTGCCTCCCAAGTGCTAGGATTAAACACATGCCCCACTACTGCCCAGCTAAGGCTTAGTTTTTTATACCCATCAGTTGGAGTAGATTGCCGGCTGCATGTATAGGACAGGGCTGAGTCTTCACTCTTGATGTGTCTTTGCCCTCTGAAGCATTTCTAGGAAGTGTCTTTAGGGCCTGCAGGGGTGAATCAGTAGTATGCTTCACAAGCATGAGGCTCTGAGTTCAGATCCCGATCACCCACATAACAGCTAGACATGCTGCATGTCTGCAGCCCTAGTACTTGGCATGGGATGGGCAGAGTCAGACAAAGGCCCCAAGTAGCCTTTCTAGCCAGTTGTGTACCCATTTGGGCTTTTCTATGTCTGCCCTAGTTCCTGAATAATGACGTGGAAACTTACTTTATTTACAGTGCTTATGGCCTTAGTTTAGGCTTATTCCCCGACGAGCTCTTAACTTAACCCATTTATACTATTCTGTCTGCCATATGGCTGGTTAGTTACCTTTCCTCAGTTTCATTCATCCCACTTCCTCCGAGTCTCAGTGGCAATCTTTCCAAGCCTTACTCTTTGCTAGCGTTCTGTTCTCTTTCTGGAAGTCTGGCTTACTCTTTCCTCCCCTGATGTAGGCCAGTCTGCTTTTGATTGACAGGTAATGTTTTACAGAGTGCGTGAGATATTATCCCTACAAATTGGGAGCTCTGGGTTTCGTTAGAGACCTAGTCTCAAAGAATGTGAGGGATGATTGTGGAACAACACCCAACCTTAGCCTCTGGCCTCTCTCTATAACCCTACACACAAACACGCACACACATAAATTCCACACGCGTACCTACACTGCACTATACATACAAACAAACAAATGACTCTCGTCTGTCAGCGCATATTTTGCTGGTGAGGTGGATGGATGTCTCTCCTCATCCTTTGTGCCATTCAAGTTATTCTTTTTGTTCATCCCTCCCACCCTGAGCCTGGCCTTGAACCAGTGATCTTTCCAGGGCCCCAGCCTCCTAGGTGCTGGGGTTGCAGGTGTGTGCCACACATCCAGAGTCATTGCAGGTGTTCTTAACTCCCTAGGTGTCCTCTTCATGCTCATCATTGTAAGAGTCACTTAGACCCTAAAGCTTGAGAATGCCTCTGCAGGGAAGACATTGCTTTCTCCTTTTATGGCAAGAACTAGATGCTGTAAGTGAACAGGAGCTAGGAACCCAGAGCTTTTCTCCAGATCTCTTGCTGGTTGGGGGTTTTTCATTTATTGTTACTATTTTTTTTTGTTTTAGTTTGGTTTTTGGTTTTTGATTTTTTGAAGACAGAGTTTCTCTGTATAGCCTTGGCTGCCTTAGAACTCCTTCTGTAGACCAGGCTGGCCTCTGCCTCCCAAGTGCTGGGATTAAAGGTCAGTTGAGGCCTCTTAAGCCTTACTTGCCTGTTGAGTTTTACATGCATAGATTTGTAGACTTGCTGAGTTTGGTTTGAATTTTTCTTTTCCTTTTAAAATCACAAACACAGTTTTTTTTTATTTGTCACTATTTTAAAAACCTGCTGCATTTTATTTAAAACATTTTTATTTATGCATCTGTGTGCATGCATCTCTGTGTGTGCCTGTGTGTGTGTGTCCGTGTATGTGTTTGTATGCATGTGCGTGTGTGCGTGCGTGCGTGCGTGTGTGTGTGTGTGTGTGTGTGTGTGTGTGTGTGTATGTGCATGTGCACACATCTGCACTGGTGTGCCTGCAGAGGATGATGGGTTCTTTGGAGCTGGAGTTACAGGTTGTTGTTAGCTTCCTCTGGTGCCATCTCTCCAGCCCCAACATCTCCTTGCTAACAGACCCTTGGATAGCATGCATTGGCACATTCGACTTTAGTTCCTGTCTCATCGCTGTATCCTTTCCAGAGTTACAGTCTTCACCATGCAGCTCAGTTTTGAAGTGGGCATTTTCACTGTTCCAACAGACATGATGGATGTAAGTAGACTGGCAAGCCTCTTCTGGGTGCTCCCTGAAACAGTTAGGAACTGTTTCTTTCTAGTCATTTGTCTGTCTTGAGATGCGGTTCCATCATGTTCTTTCTCATCAGGTGGACCGCCATCACTCCTATCATAAGTCAATGTTAAATTAGCGCTTAAGTGAGAGATTGAAAAGAAGCACTAACACTAGCAGAATATGAAGTCTTTCCCTCTTCCACATCTCCCTTTACTAATTTAGACGTGGACATCTCATTCAGTAGCACATACTGGCCTTGGCCTGTCTTCTTGCTTCAGTCTGCCTCGTGTTAGCATAACAGGTGAGCATGGCTGTGCTCAGCTTTGCTTTCTTTAAACTGTAAAACTATAACTATCAGTGATAGTATTGCAAACTTCTCAGCATTGATATTATGATCTTTTAAAATGTCTTTAAAATTTTTACAGTTATTTGTTATGTGTTTGCATGCAATGAGTGCATGTATGTGTACCAGCTGTATGTGTGGGGTGTGTGCACACAATGAGTGCATACGTTTTTTTTGCTTTGTTTTGTTTTTTGAGACAGGGTTTTGTCTTGGATGCTCTGCCCCATGCCTGGGGGCCAAGTGTCAGAGACCGCTCTATCAATGTTGGAACCCACACTGCCAAAAGCCTTGGGGGCTAAATTGTTAGAGCCTGCACTGCCCCAAGCTTCTCCCGTCCATGAGTCGGGGTTCAGCAAGAGAGAGAGAGAGAGTGAGGACTGACTCGAAGAATGGAGACCAGACAGAGTGTGATTCAATCCCATTTATTCTTCAGTCTCTCTTCTTCTCTCCAAGTTTCTTGTTCCTAGTCTAAATCCCAAGTCTCCAGTTCCTAGTCCCTAGTTCCTAGTCCCTGGTGCCTCCAAGTTCCAAGTTTTCAAGTTCTCTTCTGAGTTACAAGTCTCAAGACCCTCTTCTGTTTGCCTCTCACCTTTTATGTCTCGCTTCTAAGTCATGCCCTTAAGTCTTGTCTCTAAGTCACACCTTTAAGTCACGCCTTTAAGTCTCACACACCCAAGGGAAGATCCTGGGTATCTAAAACAAAATGTTATCAGAGTGTGCTCAGCTGTTGTAGGCTGTTGTAAACAAGTCTCTTGTCAGGGTATATGGCTCAAGATGGCTGCAAGGATGATAGCCGCCTTCTGTCGGCTCCCCACAGGGTTTCTCTGTATAGCCCTGGCTGTCCTGGAATTCACTCTGTAGACCAAGCTGGCCTCAAACTCAGAAATCCACCTGCTTCTGCCTCCCAAGTGCTGGGATTAAAGGTGTGTGCTACCACTGCCTGCAGTGAGTGCATACATGTGTACCAACTGTATGTTTGGGGTATGCACAGTGAGTGCATGCATGTGTACTGACTGTATGTGTCAGGGTCAGAGTTGGTTCTCACCTTCTTCCATACTGTTTACTGGATTTTTCTTTTGAAGAAATACTGAACTTTTTTCTCTGTCACGTTCAACCTTTCTCCTTGCAAAGAGTTTGTTATTTTTTGCTTGTTTGTTTTGTTGTTGTTGTTGTTGTTGTTGGTGTTGTTGTTGTTGGTGGTGGTGGTAGTGGTGGTGGTGGTATGTGTCCTTGTTCTGTTCCTGGACACACTTTGATGATGAGCCCCTGTTCTTGGCTGAAAAGCGAGAAGCACCTTCTTCCATGTGGGGGATACAGAGTTGTCCAGCAATCACTGAATGTCTAGCAGCTGTCACCCATGTGTACACATCTTGACTGTTCCCAAGCTTATGCGGTTTTAGAGACCGATGACAGATACCCTATCAAGGTGACCAGAACACCAAAACCATTGCATTTGGCAAAGTGCACCAGCATTTCCAGTGCCAGTAATGGGGCAAGGAATCATGAAGACTCTTGCCTTGTTGTATAAAGAGCTGGCTATTATAGTATATTTGTGATAGTTCAACAACCCCTTTGGAATTAGTACAGAGACAGAAGGATAGACGTAGAGTCACGCACATCTGGACATATGCTGACTCCTTACTTTACTGCAGGAGCAGTGTGGTCTCTGACAAGGAGCCCTAGCTGCAGTCCTCTATGAGGTTTGCTTAGTTCTTAGAAAACCTGGTCATTTGGAAATTCTGTCATCACAGACTTGGGAGGCAGAGGCAGAGGGTCAGGAGTTTACTGAGTCATGAGTTGGAAGTCAGTCTGGGCTATATGAGGGCCTGTCTCAGAAAACAAAAGTGGCCAGTCGTGATGGTGTTCACATGTAGGGTATGCTGAAGAGGAGGAGGCAGGAGGATACAAGTTCAAAGCATGCCTGGGGTACACATAGCTGGGCATAGAGGTACATCCCTGTAATCCCAGCACTGGGAGGCAGAGACAGGCAGTGTCTGTGAGCTCAGGGTCAACCTGGTCTACATAGTGAGTTCCAGGACAGCCAGGTCTACATGGAGAAACTCTGTCTCAAAACAAGCAGACAAATGCAACACAACACAACACAAAACAAAACAAAAAAATGGAGACAGGAAAGATAGCACAGCAATTGAGAAAGAACCCTTGCTACTGCTCTTCCAGAGGACTCTCCAAGTTTGCTGTTCAGCGTGCACACCAGGCAGCTACAACTGCCTCTAAATCCAGATCCATAGGATCTGGCCCCCCTTTCTGGAGTCTAAGGGCATCACACATACACATGCACATGCACATACACATATACATACACACATAATCTTTTTAAAAAGCTCAATGTTCTCGTTGATTGTGTAGCAAGTTCAAGGTCAGCTTAGATACATGAGGCTGTCTAAAAAACAATTGGTTTTTAAATAAAAAAGAGAAATCAAATACAAAAATAATTTCTAAATATGATAAACACTAAGTTTTATACTTCTGTTTTGGGTTTAAAATGTATTAATATGAGTTCGAGGCCAGCCTGGTCTACAGAGTGAGTTCCAGGACAGCCAGGGCTACACAGAGAAACCCTGTCTCGAAAAACCAAAAAAAAAAAAAAAACTGTATTAATATAATATAGACTGTCTGGGTTTTTGTTTTCATTTAAAATTAAGTTAGGCACAGTGATGTATAATGAACATGCACTGAAATTCAGCCTTTTAGGAATATATTCTAGCTGCTAAGAACAGATGGTATTCCTATGTACTTGTTTGTTTGTTTGTTTGTTTATGTGTGTGTGAGATGTATGTGTGTATGTGCTCATGTGTGTGTAAGAGATACATGTGTATGTGCTTGTGTGTGTGTGAGAGAGATGTATATGTGTATGTGTGCGTGTGTGTGAGAGATACATGTGTGTGTGCTCATGTGTGTTAGAGAGAGATGTATATGTGTTCATTTGTACATGTGAGAGAGGTATGTATATATGTACTCATGTATGTGTTTGAGAAATGTAAATGTATGTATGTGCTCAGATGTGTAAGAGATGTATGTGCATGTGCTCATGTGTGTGTGATATGTGTGTGTGTGTGGTATATATATGTATGTGCTCATGTGTGTGTGGGTGATGAGCCCAAGCCAGAGGTTGATGTTGAGTGTCTTTCTCTATTGCTCTCCAACTTTTGTTTATTTTAAGACAAGGTCTCTGACTGAGCCCGCAGCTCACTGTTTCTGCTAGACTGTCTGGCTAGCAAGCCCCCAGACTCTGATTGTCTCTGCCCCTTCCTCTAGCTGAGGGATTGTAAACATACTCAGAATTTATCTAGATGCTGAGAATCTAAACATAAGAGATCATGCATGCATAGGAAACAATGTCCACTGAGCCATCCCCCAGCCCCTTTTGCATATTCAAATAATCCTAGTTTTATATTCTTTCCTAATGTATTTTAGTGATTGCCCAAAGTTTACAGTTTATATCTCTTATCTTTCTCAGTCTGATTTTAAATGTTATGCTACACACTGAATTGCATAGGAACCTAGTAGCCAGTTGTGATGTTACTTTCTTGTTGAGTACTCAGGAGGTCCTGGCAGGAGGACTGCAGATTCTAAGACTAGCATGGGCTCTATAGTTAATTTCTGCCTTCTAGAAACAAACTGACTGAGTTCTTTGGCCAGTGTTGTCACAATACTGTATTTTACACATACTGTAAACTCTATAGCATACTGTTTTTGTAGTTAACCATATATGAGAGCTGAATGTTTCAGTTTTACTTTTCTTCAGTGATGGAAACATTGTATCCTATGGTGCAGTATGGTAGGTGCTAGCTGCTGACCCTGAATATGGCTGACTGGGACTGAATAGCTGAGTTTTAAATTAGGGTCAGCTACCAGATTAGACAGTGGAGTTTTACAAAGATGAAAGATGCGAGGGTTTTGTGCTCACCTTCTTATGCTCTCTCAGGACTTGGGTGTCTGTCCACTCGCTCCTTCTCCACTCCTCTCCCCTGTCCCTCAGTTCTTCCTCATTTCTTCATTTTTAAAAGATGAGGTCTCTAAGATTACAAGACCCTCTAAATGAACATGAACAAAGTTTGTATGAGCTCACAGAGACTGAGGCAGCATGCCGGGGCCTGCAGAGGATGGGGCTGCACCAGCCCTCTGTGCTACACTGTAGCTCCTGTGATTCTTGGACCTTCTCTTGGGATCTTTTCCTTCTGATGATCTCTGTCTTTCTTGTCCAACTTTGATATGATAGGATTGGGGTTTGCGCTATAGTGCTATTTTGTTATATTTGTAGAATGAATAAATAAATGTATGAAAACCTAGCCACTAAGCAGTGGAGCTCAACCTTCCTAATGCTGCAATCCTTTTTCGTTTGTTTGTTTGTTTGTTTGGTTTGGTTTTTTGAGATGGGGTTAGACTGTAACCCTTTAATACAGATCTTCATGTTACGGTGACCCCTCAACCATAAATTATTTCATTGCTACTTCATAGCTGTAATTTTGCTACTGTTAAGAAGTGCAGTGTAAATGTCTGATATGTGATTCCCCAAAGAGGTCACGACCCACAGGTTGAGAACTGCTGCACGAGGGTGAGGGTTAACAACTGAACTGTTATTTTTATCTGCTACGAGAGGGAAAATCAATTTTCTCCAGTGGAATGACACTGGATGTATCAACCAGTCCAGGGCAGGCTCATGTTCAGGAATAGTTGACTAATATAAAATGGTCTCCACGGTCTTTTTGTGTGCTTTTATTAGGTTACAGTTTGGTGGGTTTTATTTTCTTTTAGGTGGTGTTTTGTTTTCTTGGTTTTGTTATATTGTGTTTTTGTTTATTTTTTTGAGAAAGAACTTAAAGTTGGGTAGGTAGGGAAGGGGAAAGGATATTGAATAGTAATAAATAATACAAATATAATGAATGAATGAATGAATGAATGAATGAATAAAGGAAGGAAGAAAGAAGGGAAGAAAGAAAGAGAGAAAGAAAGGAAGGAAGAGGCAGCCCAAGCTGCCTTTGACTTGACATTTATCAAAGAACAACCTCTTGTTTCCTCCTGGGTGCTGGGATTCCAGATGTGTGACCGCCATGTGTGACACCATGCCTGGCTCCACGTTGTAACTACATGTTCTCTTCCAGGGTCTCACTGAGTAGTCTCGTTGGCCTTGAACTCCCTGTGTGCATGCTGTAATTTTCGATTGTTCATATATATTGCCTACCTGTCCCATTCATTGCCCTCTGTGTGGTGACCATGTCTTCCTTAGGAGCTGTGTGCCAACATGTGATAGTCCTAAATTCCTCAATTTCTCATGTGATATCACCTCAGACATCAGGCAGCTTGGTTGCCCTGTAACCCTATGATTTAATTTGGTTTTGTTTTTATTTGGTGAGTAGATTTAGTTATATTGGAAAACTTGGTTCAACTCAGAAGATTTATAAGATAATATTTAAAAACTGTATGTGTCCTCTACTGGTGAATAAAGATCACATATAAGAAATAGGTTTTCCATATTCTCATGTATTTGTACATTTCCCAGTTTTTCAGTTATTACTGGCATTTTTCAGCTTTTTAATTTGAAGATATACAAATGCAGAAATCATAACAATATAAAGATATTTTCCAAAGTAAAAATGGTTGATGATTTGGAAAAAGTGTGATATTGTTTAAAGGCACAAACAAGGAAACTTTAAAGTACTCTTTCATGCTTTCTATTTTACTGCTGTGTAGACTGTTTTTTCATTGTAGTAATTTTTGAAAAGATTTATGATCTATCCAGAAAGTTGAATATCTGTAAGCATGTATGCAAATGAGATTGATATAGATGTACTAACCCACGATTAATTGAAAAGAACAAAGTAACAATGCCGTGTGCACAACGTGACTTCATTCGCCAAGCACAGTTTTGAGGCATGGATGAGGTGTATATGGATGAGGTATAGATGCCAATGTGTGAAAGACACTCAGCAGTCTATATCAGTGCTCTCTGAGTCGGATTAGGAAATGTTCTAGTTTTAAAAAAACCACATTTATTCCTTCAGTTTTCTTCCTCAGTTGATATTTACCACTCTTGTTAGCAGAAAAAGAATAACTGGTTACTCTTGATATTTATTTACTTGTGAATACATAGGTATGTGTCACACCGTGCAAGTGGAGGTCAGAGGGCACTTGTAGAGGCTCTGTTTCTCTCCTGCTATGTAGGCCGTAGGGATTGAACTCAGTCCCTCAGGCATGGTGGCAGGTGTCTTTACTCACTGAGCTATCTGACTGACTCATGATTTTTAAAAATATTTCATCATAGGAGTTATCCTAATTGGTGATAGTGCGTGTGGAGAGAGGGGTGTTAAATCACCTTCACAGTGTGATGCACACTCATCAGACGTGAGCCCGTTCTGTGTGGTCATAATTAAATTATGATTCGTAATATTAAGACTCTTTCCCCCATAGAAAACTCTCTTTAATTAAAACCTTCAAGCTCAAAAGGGAAAGAGGAAACAAAAACCAACCAAACAAAAACACCTCCTCTATGTGTTTACCCCTTACCTGTTTGAAAACAAAATCGCTTTTTCACCAAAAGTGAAACTGTAGTGTTAGTTTGGCCACAAAACAAGGTTGAGATTTGTATCTGCAGTCTCTGTGAAGGTACACAAATTCAAGCAGCAAATATTTGCATGCATGGCTGACAGTTAAGGTGTGTCTAGGGAGGGAGTGCCAGCTTACCTACAGGTCACTTCCACCCGTCCTCATGATCAGTGAGAGCCTGCTCTTGCTGGCTCTGCTAGTTCTCTGTTAGAACAGATCCTAAAATAACAGCCTTCCTGGGGTGCATAGAGTTACCCCAAAGCAAGCATCTAGCTTTGAAGAAGACTCAGCTTCTTGTGTAGGATGGCTATGTTGAACCAGCATGATATTAATTGGATAACTATCCTAATTTGAACCAGAAGTCTTGGGTTTGACCCAGAACCATGTTGGTCTGCAGTGCAGTTATGGTGTGTGTAATGCTGTCAGACGATGGTCATGGTTAGAAGCCAAGGGAAAGGAAGTGACTTGTTTGGCCAACACAAAAATAGCTAGGGTACAAGAGGAAGGATTTAAAGACTGAGCATTTTACTATCTTGTGGTACAATGTTAGCTATAAATACATGAGTGCCGTCAAGTTTTACGAGTCCATTGTTGTTGTTTTTAAGCCTGCATTTTTGACAGGGTTCTTATTTCTAAGTTGAGGTAGTTTTTTTTTTATTCTCCTGTCCAACCTCGTTACTCCAATGGCTTCTTAAACCTGACATTTTAATTAAGACTGTCTTCTGTGAGAGCCAGGCATCAGCAGCAGACTAAGTCTGTCTCAGATGGTGACTTATAGTTAACTGTATAAAAGGTAAGAGAATTGGGTGATGTAAGTGCAGATGCTTTGATGTTGTAAGGAAGTCTTTCTTATCTCTGTCATCTGAAGGACATGTGACATTCACAGAACAGTGAAGTCTTTCTTTGTATGTAAATGAGAACACTGGAACACACAGTGTTGTGTTTGACCCGGTTTCTTTTAAGTTGGGATGGCTCCTGCCGGTCAGGTTCTTTTAAGACTAAGGGTTTTTTTTTTTTGTAAGAATGATATTTTAAATAGTTATAGTCACCTTTTCATGCATATCTCAGAACTCTTACTGGATAACTGGATTAGTTCTAATAAAAAGTAAACTTTTTATTCTAAACTAGTGAGAGGAGAAAGAAAAGCAGTGCACCAAAGAGTAGAGAAGCTTGAAGTGGGAGATGCTGCTGAAAAGGCCAGGAGCATTGTGATAGTCAGAGATTTCTGGGGAAATATATATCATAAGTGGTTAGCTGATATCTTAGTGGGTAGTTTACCTAGCATGGATGAGGTCTTGGTTCCATCCCAGTACCATATACATCAGATGTGGTCGTATGTGTTTGCTATTCCAGTACTTGGGAGGTAGAGACAGAAGAATCTGAAGTTTAAGGCTATCCTAAGCTATGTAACATGATCAAGCCTGGGGTACAAGAGATCCAGTCTCAAACAAACAACACACAAAAAGAACTATTTAATACTTCTTAAAACTTGAGAATTATGTCAGGGGACTGGAAAGATGGTTCAGCAGTTAACAGGACATGCTGCTATTCCACAGGACCTGGGTTTGACTCCCAGTACCCATATTGGGCAGAACCACTATAACCCCGGCCCCAGGGCATCTGAAGCCTCTGTCTTCCTCAGGCACTGAGACTCACGTACATATGCTTCCATGCAGACATACACATCATTTAAAAAATCTTAAGGAAAAAGAAGAATTATAGTATTGTGGTGCACACCTTTAATCCTAGCACTTGAGAGGTAAAAACAGGTGGATCTCTTTAAGTTCAAGACCAGCCTCATCTACATAGCAAGTTTCAGGTCAGCTAGGGCTGTGTAGGGAAACACTGTCTTTAACAACAACAACAACAACAACACCCCCAAAACAACCAACCGAAACCCCACAACAACAAACTAAAAACAACTTAAAGAATTGCATGGTTTCATATGGTAGACCTTCTCTACTGCCCCTCAGACTGTCTGGGAAAATTTATATTCTGTACTCATTCCTAGACTGGTATCTCCTTTGTTGCTAGAAGTCATCTCTGTGCCTTATGGCCCAGCATCAGGAAGTGGGAGACATGTCCTACTTGCTTTAAATGTTAGGCCTGGGTGGGAGGCTGGATGAGTCCTCAATGACGTGAGACTTCTGCCCTTTTATCAGGCTTGACACAACCTACTACCAGGTCACAGTGTTTTCCTGGGGATCTGGACAGGCCATGGATGGATGCTTTACAAAGTATAACTCCATTGGGAAGAAAGTCCCAGTACTTGGCAGGAAGCACAAAGAAGGTTTACTTTCCCTCCCTGCCTGGCTCTCGAGTGTGTACTCAGGAACAGAAAGAGAAAGGAGTGTGCAGAGGTTTGGGACAGGACAGTGGGGAGCTTGTGGATGCAATGAAGATGGCAGTATTAAGAGATGGTGCTTTAATCTGCAAGCCCCAACCTTCTCAACTCAGATCTCTGGCAATTACCATGCAAATGTCATACAGTTACCCATGGCTTCCAGGCCAGTGGTTCACTAGAGTCGGCACCTGAAGGGTGGAGTTACTATCACTGGTGATGGGTGGTTTAGCTGGTGTTGGTGACCCTTTACCTGCCGTGCTATGCATTTAAGTGCCACCTTAAATGTTCCCACGAACTCACTCCTCACGCTTGCAGAAGCGGCCTGTGAGCAAAGAGCAGCCTGGAGGGAAGGCATGCAGGATGAAGAACTGGGTCTGTTATGGCAGTCCTTGGCTTAACTGTTCATTTTTTTTCTTCCACTGGTATTTTTAGCAAACAAAACCCTCTTTATTATGAATAAATTCAAGCATATAAAAGTGAAGAGAATTATCTGTCAAGTTAGGGTTTATTTCTATAAAGAGCTTTCAGGATGGTGTTGAGTCAGTAGACTTGATTTGAGAAGAAATGCCACCCTAACAGCACCAAGTCTTACAGACCATGAACATTCATGTATTTAAATATCAAATGTGGTTTATGATTATCTGATATGTAAATGCTGATTGAAAGTGTATAGGTTTGCACTTCTTTTATTACATTTGTTTCTGAGTAGCTTTTTGTTTTGTTTTGTTTGTTTGACACAGGATCTCTATATGAAATCCTGGCTGTCCTAGAAATCTATCAGGTTAGACCAGGCTGGCCTCTAACTCATAGAGATCTGCCTGCCTCTGCCTCCCAAGTGCTGGGATTAAAGGCACATGCCACCACCACTGCCTGGCTCAAGTAGTTATTAATTTGCATGCTATCATGGGTGGAATTCTTTACTTTTTTTTTGAGATTTATATATTTTTATTTTATGTGTTTGAGTGTTTTGCCTCATGTATGTGTGTGCACTATATGTGTGCCTGGTGCCCAGAGAGGCCAGAAGTAAAGATTGAATCCCTTCGAACTGGAGTTATAGACAGTCGGGAGCTGCCATATAGGTGTTGGGAATCAGACCCAGATCCTCTGGAAGCAGTCACTCTATTAACCTCTGAGCTACCTCCCCAGCCTCTGGATTCTTTCTTGATTTCATTTTTAATTCTTTATTGATATTATATAGCATATCGAGTTGATCTTCTTATTCTGACCCTGTACATTACGTTCTACATTTGCTTGACAGCTTTGGTAGTGTTTTAGCAGAGTCATTCGGATGGGTTTTACAAAGGGCATCCATTAACCTTGTCATCTTTGAATATGAGCAGTTTTGCTTCTTTACTGATATCTATTTTAACTCTCTTTCCAGCCTTCTTGCACTGGCTAGGACCTCCTGTACCACAGTGTGTAGAATTGGGAAAGGTTATACTCTTGCTTTGTACCTGACCAAAGAACCAGCTGTTGATTGAATTAATTTTCCCACTAATTGTTTAACTTTGGCTTTGGCCAGTAAGTTTCTTGTCGTTATGAAAAATCTTCATAGAAAATCTCTTTAGCTGTCAGCAGCCAGTCCCGGGTTTGCCTTCTTTTGAGCAAAACCATCCTTGTTCCTAGCAAGGTAGTTTGGTGAAGTTCTATCCTTAACTTCTCTCTTGAGCTTCTTCTCATAGACTGAATCCTCTCAGATAGCAGCGTGAGCTCTCCTCCACATCTCTTCTGAACCTGGAGTTACATTCTTACCCGAGGACAGAGCTGTTTCTTATAAACACCTTCATCCACCGATAACACGCGTAGTCTGTAGTGTTCTTCCCCGTGGGAAGCTTCCCATGCTCTCCTACCTTGAGCACCTTGCTTTCAGAATCATAACTAGGGAATCATTTGGTCCTGTGATGGACAGACAAGCCTCCATACTGCCAGTTGTAGTTCAGCAAAACCTGCATCCAGGTAACAAGCGAAGGCACACAGGCTGACTGGAGGTTTTGATTTTAGCACTTTGAATATGGCTTGCATTGTTTTTAATGTAAAGTCAGCTATTCACCTTTGGTGGTTCCCCTCACAGCATCTCTTGCTGCAGTCAACATCTCTCTGGCTTCCAGCATGTCCTAGCTTGTTTTCTATTGCTGTGATAAACACATGACCAAAAGTGATTTAAGGAGGAATGGCTCTATTTCAGCTCACAGGGGACAGTCCTCTGAAGGGAGGCCAGGGCTCAGGAACTGAAACAGGCCATGGAGAAATGCCGCTGCTGGCTTGTTTCCCATGGCACCTGTTGTGTTTTGTTGTTATGTTTTCCTTATAAAACCCAGGGGTGGCACGGTCCACAGTGAGCTGGGCCTTCTGTCACTTCAGTCATTAGTCAAGAAAACGCCCCACACCGTTGTCCACAGGTCAGTCTGATGGAGGTGATTCCTTAGTTGAGGTTCCCTCTTCCCAAGTGACTCCAGTGTGTGTCAAGTCAACAAAGATATAGTCAGCACGTGGAAGCTTAGACAGATGTGTCATGGCTAATCTCTGTTTATTGTGTATCTGCACGTGTGTCATCCTTGGAAACGTCTACTAGACTAGCTGGCCAGTAAGCCCCAAGGATTATTCTGTTTCCATATGCCGCATGCCCTGAGATCACTGGCATATGCCGCTATGCCTGGGATTTGTATGTGGGTTCTAGGATCCCCATTCTTGTAAGGCTCTCCTGCCTGAGCTCTCTCACAGTCCTGTTCCTTCGGATTTTGAGACAAGTCTCATTCTGTGGCCAGCGCTGAACAGGAGAAGAGCTTCCTTCCTTGTTAGTTTCCCTGGTGCTGGGAATATGGGTGTGCACCACCAGCCTCATAAGTTTTCCTTTTTATTTTTTTAGACAAGGTCTTATCAGACAGTTGAGACTGGCCCTAATTTTATGATTTCCTGCCTCAGACTCCCAGGGGTTGGTATTGTTGGAACTCATTTACATGTGTGTTTTCTGCAGCAGCAGCTGCTGCTGCTTCTGCTTGTTGTTCTTCTTCTTCCTTCTTCCTTCTTCCTTCTTCTTTTTTTGTTTTTTCGAGACAGGGTTTCTCTGTGTAGCTCTGGCTGTCCTGGAACTCACTTGGTATACCAGGCTGGCCTCGAACTCAGAAATCCGCCTTCCTCTGCCTCCCAAGTGCTGGGATTAAAGGTGTGCGCCACCACTGCCTGGCTTACAGTATTTCTTTATCTTCACTTAAAATTTTTTTTCATGTTGCATAACTTTATGACCCTTGACATCTTAAATCTGATATTGAGCTCCAGGTAGTGACATTTTTATTATAATTATTATAGCTTTGAATTTGGTTCCTTTTATTATTTGATCTCTTTATTGGTCTCCCTTTAGGGAGTTTGTTGTAATTACACTTGTCCTTAATTCTTTAAATATAATTATTTTAGGTTTTAAAAAATGTATTTATAATAGCTTCTTTGAAATCTTTGCTATGTCCAGTGTTGCCCCTCCTCAGAATTTCTAGTAATCTTTTTTTTAAAAGACAAATTCTCAGTATTTAGCCTGTGCTGGCCTTGAGCGTACAGTGATCATCTTGCCTTCCCTTCCTTGCGTTGGGATTGCAGGTGTGTATCAACACACTTGCCTAAGGTTTCTTTTTGTTGTTGTTTTATGTTTGATTTTTAAAGATAGGAGCTTCAGGAAATATGTAGCACCTGTAGACTATAATTATTACCTTTGGCAAAATCTAAGATTTTTTTTGTTGTTTGGGTTTTGCTTGTTAGTCGTCTAGGTTGACAATAGAGACAGTACCTGGGGCACTGTGGGTTCTCACAAATTACAGAGGATCTGCAGGTGGTTTGCTGGGCATGCTTACCATTCAGGCCTTTAGAAGTCAACTTTGGCCTTTGCCAGGCCTTCCCCCATTTCTTCTGTGCACACACTTAAGCTTTTGCCTTAGCAGGCATGAGCAGATATCTAGGGCTCTCTTGTGCACATGCAGCCTTCCAGTTCCCCAGGGCCAGGTGAGCGTTCACCCCAGCCCACAGAAGTTCCCCACTTCTCTCCTGGCTGGTGTGTTGGTCTTGCCACACCGGTATTGCAACCTCATGCTGGCTGAGGTGCTGACCTTCTACAGTTTTCCATGACCACTGTTGTTTGTGACAATGCCCTTGGGCATGTGCCCTGCTCCAAGTCAAGCCATCCCTCTGGCAGCAGGCAGCAGTTTTCAGAGCCTGCCCTGCCCTGGTTGGTCCATGACAAGAGAGAGCTGAGGTCAGAGAAGGGTGTCCCGGTACCTGAGTCCACCGGCTGTACAGTCCCAACACAAAGCTTCAGAACAAATACTTCTGGATGTGTTGTTTGTCTTTGGTAGATACCCAGCCCTGAAATGGTTGTTTTTGATAAACTCATCCAGTTTTATAATTACTTTTTTAGGAGAAGTTTTGCCAAGTTTTTATTCTGTTACCTAAGAAGTTCTGCTGTACTCAAAGCCTCTTAGCTTTTTGGGGTTATTTTCCCAACTTTCTGAGTATTATAAGTTCATGGTGAAAGTACCACATTGTAAACTTGTTTAAAATAGAAATGCAGATCGTTAATGTCCTCCCATGGAAATAGCCTCTTCACTAAGTGTGGCTCCAGAACTCTGCCCAGTGTCTCTTTGGCTGTATTCTTGAAATCAGAGAAATACTCAAGCAGAGACTTCTTTTCGCTTTCCCCGCTCAAGCAGAGACGTCTAATGAGCAACAGTCACTTCATGATAATAATATTGGCGTAAGCTTTGTCCTCTGCCTGTTCTGTGATCTGAAGTCAAAAGTGATCCAGTTGGGGTTGTTGATCATCTTTGTTTTTTGTTTGTGTAAAATCATTAGACCAGGGCCTGTGTGTGATAGGCAAGTAGTCTATCATTGTGTTCATAAAGAAAACAATTTTCAGCCTGGCGTGGTGGCACCTACCTGTAATCCCAACACTTGATGGGTAGAAGCATGAAGATGAGAAGTTCAAGGCCATCCCCAGCTACACAGTAACTTTGAATCTTGCCTGGGTTATGTCACTTGCCAGAGACACCAATTGAAACCAGAAGTGGCCTTCTTCTCTTGGGGTCTTATGGCTCATTCAGGTACCTTTGATGGGGTAGTCCTCATAATACAGGAGAGATTCCTTCATTCTGTTTCATGAATTGCTCCACAAAGCAACCCAAGGCCACCTTCTCTTATGGAGTGCGTTCACCAGAACTGGCTTTCCAGATGGTCTTTTCTGTGCTGGAGAATTAGCCTTACACTGAGACCATGGCAGCCCCAGACCCTTGGCCCACTTGAGTTCTGCTTTTCTGCCTTATGCTCTTGCCTCCCTTTGAGTCCCTGATCTGGTTCTTTCTGACCCTGTAGGGCTTTGAGATTTGGGGATGTATTAATTTCATCTCCTGCAGTCATGTGTTAGGGTTATTAATGTACTGATGTAAGAAAGATAACGGCAATCTCAAGAGTTGTCGAGTGACATGTAGAACTGTTACTTGTTGTAGACAGTCACTTGAGTAGGGATATACTTTTCCATTTGCAGGAGACTTCTGGCGTCTACTATCTCTAGCAAGCGAACAAAGGAATCTTGAATGGCTAGTGACATACTTTGAATGAGAATTACTTCAGACGTGAAATGTACCAGGTATCTGTTTACTTACAATTTCACATGCTGCAAATTTGTGAACAAAACTGGAATCCTCACAAAATTGGTAGTGTGTATTTAGGACTTAGGAAGATGAAACAGGAAGATTGCTGTGAGTTCAAATTTAGCTTTGACTACATGTTGAGTGTAGGGTAGCCAGGGCTACATAACAAGGTCCTATCTCAGGAAATCTAGAAAAACAAAAACTGGAATCTTTATGGGGCCTGGGGAAGGCTGCCGTCAAAGTCTGGAGCCCAGTACCAGTCAGTCATCAGAATTTATGTTTCCTGAAAACGTTGTCTCTGCTAATTCCACAGGTATGTGCCCAATAAATTGTGCTGGGTACTATTTTCAGCTCTGCAGATATGCCAGTCAACAACAGAGACGTAAGCCCTGCTTTTGTGGGACACATAGAGTAAGCAAGTCTGAAAGTCAGCACCTCTGGGAAGACTATGTGGTATATGGCATATCACTCGCTTGGCCACATGCTGGGAAAGTAGTATATCCTGGAAAGTAGTATATACTTTGAGCAGAGAAAAGCATGGCCTTATTGATGGGTGAGGGCAGTTAAACCCTTCTGGTAGTGTTGATGGCCATGCTGAGTGGCCAGGGAAGTCCTCACTCCTCTGGGCATTCCCTATTGTGCAGACTTTTGCAAGTTTATGAGGCTCTGTTTATTACCAGGAAAGAGTCATTTGTCAGCTTGCTGAAGCAGAGAACTTTTGAAGTTGGCATTGGCAGGATATTGTGCAACTGGGCTTACTGGCTGCACCCCAGCCTCCACATCTGATGTGAACCACAGCTTTGCAAGCCTTCCCTGTGCCATCCAAAAATATTTTGTGACCTTGCTGGTTGGCAGTTTTTAAAATGTTATTTTAAATCTCCAAAAAAGGGAAACATGAAAGTTCAGGCTGTCCATCCGTGTGTGTCTAGATACACACATACAGCTGCGAGATACAATCCACTATTGTAGTGACATGAGCCCCGCTGTTATAAATAGATGGAGCTTGAACGCGGAACACTCAGATGAAGGGCAAGTGCACAGGGGATGAATGCCAACTGCTGTTCTTGTCAAAAGTCCTTCTCAAAGATCAATATTATGTTTTGTTTCACTGGCTGAATCTAAAAAACAACTGTGAAAGGGGCTGCCTAACTTAACTGTTTGCACTGCTCTGGCCCAAATGCACTTTCTCTCTTTATTCAGCAGAGGAGGCCCCGTGCTTGTTTGGTGATGGTTGCCTGATTGCTCACATCTTTGCATTTAAGATTTCATATGGTCTGCTTTAAACAGTACATTTATAGATAATCTGTTTACATATGTGTTATGATTCGTGGCTGGAAATGTGTGCCTGCTAAGTATGTCCATTTCATACTGTAGCCCTGTTCTAAGAAACTTGTATTGTAGTCTATGTGTGACATGTCAAAATGTCTTAACAGGGTCTTCTTCATATGGACGGTCCTTAGTAATTTACAAAGCAGTCTGTCTCCTAGGAAAGAAAAGTACAGTGTGGCGCTCTGAGCCTTGAACAAAGTCTCTTTGTTCTTGGATCAGTTGGACAGCAGGGCAGTGTCAAAGAGAGACTGTGATTATATAGTCTTGCAGTCCTAGGACTGATGCAGTTGGTTGAAGGAAGAGTGTCTTAAAGTGGCTAATCTTCATAGTTAATGTGTTAAGGGAGAATCTGGTATAGCAGAAGAAAACGTGTTAAATATTCTTTACCTTGGTATTAGCATCCTTTGGCTGCTATAACAAAACCCCTGAAACTGAGGCCTAAAACAACAGAAGAGGGGCGTGAAGATGGGCAGGGTTGATTCTGGGGTCCTGAAGAGAGTCCATCCCACCCTTTCTGGTTCTAGTGGGGTTGTTTCCATTCTTGGCTTGAAACTGCATCTCTCCAGGCTCTGCCTCTTCATACACAGCCTCTGCTCTGTGTCTCTTTGCCTTTTGCTGTATCTTTCAGGGATGCTTTCTTGGGATTTAGGCCCTACTCTATTCTAGAAGAATCTTTGTCTGTCATTAAAACACACTTGCAAAGACATTATTTCCAGGTGAAGTCACAGTAGGGGTGTTGGAGGCTTGAATTTTGTTGGAATCCAGCTGACACATAAGCTTGTACTGGGAACTTGTTTGCTGAACACCCCATTAGAGTATTTATGGAGTACTGATCATGCATTTGAGGTGGGGTGGAGATCCCAAGACAGTTACATAGCCCTTTCTTTGTCAGGTTTACAATGTCCCATGACCCACTTTTTTTTTCAGATGCCATTTAGTATTTAAGGTAAGAGAGTAGTAAGTACCAGCAGACATTTCTACTGGGGTGTCTGGTCAGAGCTGTTATGGGGTACTGCCATGTTACATGTGGCTGGTGTCTGAGGGACCTGGCCACTGGAGGATTGGCTAGTGGCATGGTAAGCATGTCTCTTCCTTGGCCCCACAGCTCCTGCCTTTTATTTCCTACCAACTAGTTGTGTTTATTGTGACAGATCAGCCACACTTTGGAAGTAAACAGCATTCCCTTTGAGAATTAAAACCTCCATTTTCATTTGCCTGCCAGGAGTCATTTAAGTTGAGGGCTGACAAAAATCTCTGGAGTCATTGTCCTTGATAGAAAGGAGCCAGGCAGTGGTCCCTTGGCATGACCTCAAATCATACTCTGTGACCTGTGTTTTATTCTTTTTCTTTGAACCAAAGAGGATTATGCTAGAGTAGTGACTGCTTTCTGAACAGTCTGTAACATACTGAGCCATGGAGAGCCGGGAGCACTGAATTCCAGTGCTCATAGTTTCCAGCTGTCCAGAAAAGTTTCAGAAGACCCCAAAAATTCCCGTCTGTATCTTCACTCACTATGACATAGACACATACACACCTTTTTCATTCCCCAATCATTTGGGAACCAGGTTTGAGCCAGTACCCTTTAATATACCTGAGTATTTCCTGAAAGCAAGTGCCCTTTCTACATGTCCAACAACCATCCACCTTCCCAAGTCAAGAAGGTAACTTTGCCATCGTGCAGTACCTAAGCCACAGGCCCCTGCATACTGTGCCAGCTGCTGTTTTGAGCAAAGTCCATCAGAGCCGATCCATGCTCCCAGTTGTCACAGCTCTTTAACTCCTTCCTTCAGTCTTTGACAGCTTATTCCTTCATCTGTGTCCTTTCATAACCTAGACATTTTAAAGGACAACTGGCTGGTTATTTTGTGTGGCGGCCATTAGTTTAGGCTTGCTCATGACTAGATTCAGGATGTGTCTTTGGGGGAAGAATACTGCAGAGAGGTTGTACAATTCCAGCCCTTCTGATGCTACACACAGTTTTGATTTGTCCCATTTCTAGATCTGTCAGGTTTCATTACTTGAGGCAGAATTGACAAGATTTTTCCATCATAAAATTAATTGGTTATCATTTGCAATTTAGTTAAAAAGTAGTACTTTATAAGGGAGACATTTGTAACTGTTAGAATTGTGTTTCTCATTAGACTTTCAGCCATCATTGCGTGTTTCCTTGGATGCATTAATTAGTATGGTGGTCACCAAACAGTGACGTTCTAATTGCACTATCTCATCTATATTTGTTAGTTGTTCCACTATAAGAGAGTGAGTGTGCCTGCCTCCCTTCCTCCCTACCCTCCCTCCCTCCGCCTGCTCCTCCACCCATTGGTACTCCTTGGGTTTATGTAATTCTTTACTATCCACGTTTGCTTTCAAGCTCAGATTGTCCTAGTGGGAGCTTGGTCACGCTGGCTTCCATGTCCTTTTAGTGTGTTCCTGTCATCCTTGAATACTCCATTACCTTTTGACAAAATACTTTCCGAGCTCTTCATGAATGTTCCCTTGCTCTAGCACTGGAATTGGCCTTTTCCACAATAAGCCTTGGTTTCCTGTAGCTGAGAATGGTAAGCACCATTGTCCATTGCTACTGACTGTCAGATCTCAGTGGACATATGAAGTGACACATAAGCATAGCTTTTATATATGCATATCCGTTCATGCATTGGGTAGGCAGGCATTAGAGGTCTGTGTCTACGATGTAACCATCATGTGAATAGATCATTTTAACTTTATCCCATTCCTTGCCTGCTCCTTACTGTTTTTACTGTTTGTTCGTTTTTTGCCTTGTATGTAAGTATGTAACCAGTCTTCTGACCTCTGGGCCATCTAGCCCTGAACCTTGTCACCAGTATCAGGCGAGTGGCAGCCTCAAAGCCTCAATAAGACCATAGCAAATGAATTCAGATCAGCCTGTGCTGGCAAACATACAGTGTGTTAGTTACTTTTCTCATGTCTGTGATAAAATACCTGACGAAAAGCCACTTAAGGAAGACTTCATTGGCTTACAGTTCAAGGGTATGGTCCATTGCAGCTGGAAAGACAGGAACTTGGGACAGCAGGTCACATTGTATCCGTGGTCCAGAAGCAGAGCAGGTGACCAATGCCAGTGGTTGGCTCTTTCTCTTCTTTTCATTTAGTTTAGAACACCAACTCAGAGAATGGTGCCACTTATCTATTAAAGTGATATAAAAAGACTCTTACAGACATACCCACAGATTTGTTTCTATCGAGACTTTAAATCCTGTTGACAATCAAGATTAACCCTAATAACTATTTTAAAACCTTATACTTTTCTCTTAAAAGGTAACCCTGCTAATCTAGGGGTAGGTCTTTGTCGTAACAGTCTAAACAGAACTGCTCTTCAGTGGGAGGGGAAGAAAAGGTCCTCCTCATCCACATTTTTCAGTCAGAGGGGAGGATTTGACCCTGGATATCTGACTCTTGATAAAGGTACCATAAGTGTGGACGTGCTAGGTCAGGAGTGTGGATGTTTGTGGCAGTTTTCTCATCAGAGTGACTCCATGCTTTGCTCTGTAGCTGGAAGAATTATACATTTTCAAGTCAGCACTGGGGCAGGGCTAGGCTTAGGTCTGAGCTGGTCAGGCACATGCAGGAGAATTGGTTTTGCCCTGGTTAGAGGTCAGGGGTGTCTGTGTGTATGGTTGTCTGCGGCCAGCTGTCCTGGTAACAACATTATCTTGTTGATCTGTGTGGTCCCAGGTTAGGATCTACACCCCTCTGCAAGGCAGGCTCATTGTGTGCAGCTACTTACAGACTCACAGACAAGCAGGTGGCAGAGTGAAGGTTTCCCAGTTTCCCAGTGAGCTAGAAATCCCCTTGGCTGAGTTTCCCAGCTCAGTGCCGTGAGTCAGTTGCTTGGTAGTGACCTTTGTTGCTCCAAACATCTGCTTCTCCATGTTTAGAACTTTTCTGCTCAGGGATAACTGTTTAATCATCGAAATCAGGAATGATCCTTGGAGACATTACTGGGTTTTCTCCAGTGAGGGACGGGAGACCCTGCCGGGTGGTTCTTGGAGACCTTCAGGCTTGGTCAGAGAACCGGGCAGCCTTCTAGAGTGGGCTCAGCTGGAACATGTAGCTGTTGCATTGTCTAAGCCAACATCTTCTGTTCAGTCCCTGTGTACAAGACATCACAACGAGTTCTGGGAAGGCAGAGAGGATGCCTGTGCACTTCCTGCCCTCTGGCAGAGAAGGGCCAGCTCCTCTTGGGAAAGCAGGAGTTGGTACCGGTGTGTTATCGGCGGTTCACCATTTGGCCTCACTTGTGAGCCTGGATGAGCGCCCATCTGTCTGCCCGGTTCTTGCAAGTGCACCGATGTTCCTTTCCCCCCGACCCATACCCTTCCCAAGGACAGGAGCAAGAGGACTGTATTAGGCTCACGTAAGCTTGAGTGGCTCAACTTTCAATCTTTGTTTTGACATTGTCCTGCCATTTGTTGAACAAAGAAGAGTCCCACAAACCACAGGAGAGGAAGCCATGACAAAAGAGTAAATTGTTGTGTTTCACAGTCAGTGTATGGAACTAATTTAGGATGATTTTTTTTTCACTGTCAAAGAATTAAATGAAATTTGAACAATGCAGTCAATTTCTTTTAACTGGGACTTCATCTTAATGTTATTAATGTTTTCTAATTTTAAAATGGCAGCACAAATACAGCTTTAAAACAGTACTTATAATTAATTAGATTTCTTTGGCATTTCCCTGACAGCTCCTGATTATTGGGCATTTCTGCTTCTCTCCCGTTTCCCTCCTGTATTCATTTCTGTGTGCCTCCCCTAAAGGCAGAGCCCAGAAACCAATGAGGAACTCTTTCTTGCACCGTTCCCTAACTCAGACCTGTTTAGTCCACGGAGGGCAGTGTAGAACTGGGTTCTTGTGTCCAAGCATGGCATGTTTCCCAGAGGACCAGGGTGGGCGCTGAGGAAAGGCCAAGTGCACACTTGAGAGCAGTAAGCTTGAGAGGTCTTACTGGTCATCAAATTCAAGGTCTTTCTTCTTTACCATGTTCTTGGTATTCAGTCTGAGATTCCCAGGCAGTAGAGTCCAGCCTAGGTAATAAAGATAGACTTCAAGTCTAGCCTAGGAACAATGTCTGGTCTTGAACCCTGGCTCTGCTGCAGCATACTGCCTCTGCTGGGCCTCTTGAGCTGCCCAGGCCAGTGGATCCCCATGAGCAAGGTTCTCCAGCATTCTCAGACCTCCATCAGCTCCTCTCAGCCATTCCTGTCAATCTATCTGCCCCTCAAAGAGAAGGCAATGATTCTTTTTCATTTTTACTTTTTAACATAATGACTTTTCTCATCACTGAAAGGTAAATGCTATCTTGAGAAGTAAAGCATGTGGAAACTTTTGAGATTATGAGTGTAAGGAGGTCCATGGCTTAATTCCAGGTTTGGGAAGGCTGAGGCAGAAGGATCAGTGCAATTCTGAGCTCAGTCTTAATGCATGTAATTTAAGATGCAGGGCCCCACCAGTAATTCAGGCAGAATGAGAATCAAAGTCCCAGTCAATGTGAACAGCGGAGTAGCAATTGTCTGAGTAATCTCTCTCTCTCTCTCTCTCTCTCTCTCTCTCTCTCTCTCTGTTTCTGTCTCTGTCTCTGTTTCTGTCTCTCAAGTTTTTCTCCAACCTTAGCAACATTTTTTTAAATTACTCTAATCAATTAGCATAGAGACAACAATTTTCCCCCAAAGCTAGACCTATTTTCCTTTATCTCATGTGATGTGAGTCTAAGCCTCTCCAATTTTATATGACCATTTCTGCAAGGGAATCTAACAGTTGTTATAATACCTCTAGGTCCTGACCAATCTGTCTACTCAGTCTGGAAAGCATCACAAGAGGCACATTTACTCAAACCATTGGTCTATGCCCACCAAGTAGTCTCAGGGGCTCAGTAATTTAGCTGTCATCCAGATAAACTAATACAAAAGGCAGAATGGCTGGCATCAGGATAAGAGGAAGTGTCTAGGTTAAAGGTTTTGGGATATTAGACAAAATTTAGCCCATTGTAAATTGTAAGTCCTCTAATGTTAATCTGCGCTGACCCCAGTCACAGGGAGTTTTGTCAGTCAGTGGGCTGACAGTCTGTCTCGTTCTTATCTCTGTGTAGTGAGGGAGATGGAAGTCTAAGCATAACCAGCAATCCTGGCCAATTTCCGGCTGGGAATGATTAACTCAATCCTCAATGTCCCTTCCTGTGGCATAGAGTCTGATTCCCCAGGTTTTTCCTGTTTCCTAAATGCCAGAATCTTTTTAAAGGAAATTTTCAGGAAGCCTCAGTTTTACAACCCCAATTTATGCAATGGAAACTCCCTTGTTTCTGACAACCTTGGGGTAGGGACAGCCACAGGGAATGCATAGAGTTGTATATTCTGTATTTCTATCTAAAAAGATCAGTTCCCATGTCTTTTCTTTTCAACAATGCAAGGGGACACTCAGAGTGGGCATCAGAGAGCGAACATGAAGGCAGAATGTGAGTCGCTGATTTGTAGTTACAACAGACCTGGTTTCTTTCGTCTTTCATCTTTTGACAGCCATGACTAATACTTTCCCTGTATCTGTCTTCCTCAGTTTACAGTCCAGGCCTGAGGGTAGTAGGGGCCAGGCCTTGACCCTGTGTTTATAGCTATAGTGCAAAACACACGTTGCAGGAGAAGATAGTGGGGCGGAAGTAGAATGGCCCAGGGCCTCAATGAAATCTTTATTTTCCGTAGGCTGGAGACTGTCCATTTGGCCACATCCTAGCTTCCACTCTCTTGACCCGGGTGTGGTGGATCCATAGTGTAATGCCATGTACCTTCACAGCTATAGGAGTGGGAGTCCTGCCGACCGCTGGTCTCTGACCCTGGGAAGCAGTGAGACAGGTCTTTCAAAGATAATTTCTTAGGGTGTAAATCCCTCCCTCTGTGGGGTATAGCAGACAAGGAGGGAGGCCTAGCCATCTTTGCTGGATTCTAAGGAGAGTTTTGTTAGAGTTTCTTTTAATGTCCTGTCTATTTTTTTTAGGCCAGAATTCTGAGGTCTATATGTACAATAAAGTTGTGCATATAGTTTTTACTTTATACCTAAAACTTTAGCAATTAATTGAAAGATTTGGGCTATGAAAGTCAGGCCATTGTTGGACCCCATTACTGTGGGGAGGCCAAATAAGGGGACCAGTTCCTGGAGGAGTTTTTTAGCTACTATTTGAGCAGATTCAGTCTGGATAGGGTACAGTTTTACCTACCCACAAAAGTATCCATAAAAAGTAGCAAGTGCTTGTATCCTCCCCTGGCAGGCCAGATGTCAATGAAGTCAGTTTCCCAGAGTTCACCAAGGTGTTGGCCTCTCTTTCGGACTTCTTCCTGTGTAAGGGCTCTCTGTTTTGGATTTACTTGAGCAAAAACCTATCATCTAGCTGAGACATCCTGCACTAGGCTGTCCAGTCTAGGTATAACATTCATGGTCTGAGCACTTAGAAATTTTGTGGACCCTAGATTTCCGGTAAAGGCTGGTTACTGGAATCTTGCCAGTTGTTTCTGGGAGAATGTTTTTTTCCTCCAGTGTCTTCTATCAACCTGTGGGTTTGAGGTGTCCATTTCTTCTTCACCATAGAATCTTGGCACAGGGTTGGGATATGCCATCAGAATGTCAGTAGGCCCCACTGATCTTAAGGGCTGTATGTTGGGCAGTCAAGTTAGCAGTTGAGAAACGGAGGACAGCAATTTGTAGGGGAAGCCAAATAGCCACTAGGAGGGCCAAGGACTTCTCTTTGTTTTTAATATCCTGTCCCCCAGTGGTGAAAATCCCTCTTCTTCTATCAATCATACTGTGATCATGCACGGTAGTAAAAGCATAGTGATTGTGTACATGGTGTGTGGACTTCCCTTTTCCTCATCGGAGAGCGTGGATCGGCTTGACCGGTTCTGCTCATTTTAGTTAATGTACTGCAGCTCTCACATACCTGGATTCATCTTTCATTTCATGACAGTTGTGGGTGAGTATTTGAAGGTTGGCATCAGGAAAGAGGATAGCAGTATTGGTGGTAGTGGGTTTCTCAAACATGACTCAAGGACGGGCCAGGAGTAGGGCCTGAAACTGGGTCACACAGTCATTAGATAGCCAGCGTTCTGGTGTTCCTTGAAGTTCTGGAGGACTTCAACAGAGTCATGGGTGTTGTGAGTATAAGACCTTAACCCAGCCTTAACTAACTTTTTTTTCCCCATTAGACTAGCAGTAGCCACTACAGCTCTTAGACAGGTGGGCCATTCTGTGACCACAGGGTCCAGCCATTTGACAGCTTTGTCACAGGGCATTTCCGTGACCACAAAGTTTGAGTTAAATGATTGGGATGTAAAGTGAATAAAAAAAGAAAAGTAATAAATTATTAGGAAAAAAAAATCCTTTCGTAACATCTTTCATTTCATGGTCAAACAGATGAAAAGGTTTTGAGACATCTGGAAGTGTTAGAGCTGGAGCCAAGGTCAGAGTTGTTTTTAAGGCCTCAAATGCCTCTTGTTCTCAGCACTCCCCCACCCCCACCCCCACCCCCACCCCCACCCTGTGTTCCATGCTGGTGAATAGAGACCTTGCTATTTCCACAAACTCTGGCATCCAGAGGTAGCAATACCTAGCCGCACCTAGGTACTCTCAGACCTGTTTCTTAGTCTTTGGAGTTGGGATCTGAAGGATGATGGCACCAATCCTACTCTGAGACAGGCTCCTTTTGCCTCCCCTCAGCTGGTAGCCAAGACAGGTAGCCTCTGATGTATGAAGTTGGGCTTCTTAGCTGACACTCTGTAGTATGAGCTCTGCAACCCTTGCAGCAGGCCCTCGGTGGCCCTTTTATAGTCTGTTTTCCTGGGAATCTCTGACAGGGCTGTTAGTGTCTCATCACACTGGAGAATTTTTAAATCCTTGAGGCAACCTGGTCCAGGTAATGCTTCCACTTTTAACCTCTCAATGATGTGTTGAGTCACCTCTGCCCGTGGGAGGCTGAAGATGCATCTTCCAAGGCCCTAGACAGTGAGCACCTGTTTCTCCAGATTTTTGCACAAGCAGGAGATATTTCAGGTGCCTAGAAGGGCACAAGGATGCCTGTCTTTTCAAGCCAAGAAGTCTGGATTGCAATTTCCCCTTTTGTTTCCAGGATTATTGAGTTAACATTTAATCTGAGAGTCTACCTATATCTTTTGACTGGGGACAGAACTTTCAGCTAGGAGATATTCTTCTGACAGAGGGTAAGATACCGCAGTTTTGCTGGGTGTCTGTAAGTCTCATTATCAGAGAAGGTGATGGTGGCTTTTGGTTCATGCAAAAAGCTCTTGTCTATTTAAACACTTTTTGAGCTATCTCCAGCAACTGGGACCTTCACTTATAACTTTAACTTTTTAAAATTTGTTTCTAATGTCTGAGGCTGACTGGGTGGCAGAAAATCTTTTTTAGCAGCTGTCTTTAATCCTTCTAAAAAGGACCTAGCAAAAATTTGTTTAAAGTCTCCTTGATCAGTGAAAATCTCTTCTATCCAGGCTACATTGTCTGGTGGTGATCCACCTGCCCAGCCCAGGAATGTTCTGTCTCTGTCTCTGTCTGCGTCTCTCTCTCTCTCTCTCTCTCTCTCTCTCTCTCTCTCTCTCTCTCTCT
>JANHMN010000002.1:81809333-81820874 GCA_030674055.1 Rhabdomys pumilio | reverse complement strand
TGTGTGTGTGTGTGTGTGTGTGTGTGTGTGTGTGTGTGTGTGTGTGTAAGTGCACCTGTGCACTGTGCAGCAAGGGGCAAGTTTGCATTAGAACAAATAAAGAAATCTACTTACCTGCACTATTTTTTTAAAGTGTCGTCTGCACACTATGAAGTCCCACTGTTATAAGCGTACTGTTCACCTATGTGGAGACAATTTAGAAAGGTGTTTAAAAACATTCCCATTACCCACTAGGCTCTTCTGCTCACCATCAGGTAGTACCTGTCCCCAGTCTACTTTCTGTCTCACATTCGTCTTTTCTAGGCATTTCTTGTAACCAGGGTGATGCAGTGTGTGGCCTTCTGCATCTGGCTCCTTTTACTTTAGCCTTTGGAGTGTGGAGCTCATCTGTGCTGTGGCATGGATGAAGTATCCAGTTCCTTCCTCCTGAGTCAGTTCATAGTGTGGATGTACCACAGTTTATCCGTTCACCAGCTGCTACACATTTGGACGGCTTCCACATCTTGGTTCAACAAATAGAGCTCCTCTGAACACCACACAAGGCTGGGTTCACATGGATACTTTAGCTCCTCTTAAGTAGCGACTTGCACGGCTGTGGTCATATAATTTTATTCTGCTAATTATCTCTTGTAAAGTGGCTTCGTTTTATCTTGGAATCTATAGATGTGTTAAAACCCAAGTTCAGTCAGGATACTGAGCAGTCCCGTCACTCGCCAGTAATGCTGTCCTTGTGGTGACCTTTTATAGGCAAGTTCTGGGCTGCTCCCTTTAGGAACACATCATTGAGTTGGAGTCATATTGTGTGTGGCCTTTCTGACTGGCCTCCTTCCCTGTGAGATTCATCCTAATTGTTGTGTCTGTCTGTAACACTCCTTGTACTGCTGAACAGGCTTCCATTGTGTGGATAGATAGCCATAGTGTTTATCCCGCCACCCGCTGAAGGGCTAGTGGATTTGTTTCCAAGTCTGGGCAGCTGGGAATAGAGTTGCTGTAAATATTGGCATACAGTGTTTTGTGTTAATACAAGGCTTAATTTCTTGAGGGCAAATATCCAGGGTTGAAGTCATTGTGTTTCAGGGCTGAGGTCACTGGGTTTCAGGGCTGCAGGTTCCCCATGGTGATTATCCCATTTTCAATGGCCACCCCCCATTTCTGTGACAGTTCCTGTTACTACAGAGGCTCAGAAGGACTTAATGTCTCATTTATTAAAATTATCCTACTAGGTCTATAGTGAAGCTCATGGAGCTTTCATCTGCACTTTTGAGATGATTAGTGAGGGCATCTCAGGTACGTATCGAAGCTGTCGGCAACCACTGCTGTCCACTCTGACCCCAACGCTGTCCTCAGAGCCACCCTTCCCTTGTGCGCCACCGTGGAAGTTGTACTGTGAGTCAGATGTTACATTGTTTGTCTTTGTGTCTGTACCCACAGTCCTAATCTCTGAAGCTTTGTGAGGGGCCCTGGGAACCTATAAAAGTCTCCTCCACTGTTCTCCAGGATGTTTACATAGATGGAGCCATGCCCTGTGGGACCTTTCGGGTCTGTTTTCAAGGTTTTCTGTGTTATAACCAGCGCCGTGCTTCGTTCCTTCCTCTGGCTGAATGGTATTTCACATGTGGCTATGCCCCTGGTTGGTGGCCTGCTGGATCATTCCTGCTTGTTATGAACCATGATGCTGTGGACGTTAGCTTACATGTCTTTCTGTGGGTCAGGGCTGTAGTTTCTCTCTCACTCCTCCTCAGAGTAGAAGTCCTAGGTCACACTGCAGTTCTCTGTTTATCATTTTGAGGAACCACCGAACTGCTGTTCATGGGAGCTGCGTCCTTTCAGTCTCAGCAGCAGAGTGTGAGATGTCCATTTTGTCCTCATCATCACTAACGCTTACAATCATCTTAAATTTTGTTTGTCTCCCTCTTCAGGGTGGAAACATTTATTGATTTATTCATTACTTTTAATTTTTTGAAACATGTATTTACTCAGTATATGATATAAAATATTTTATTTATACTTTAGAGGGCTTTGCCTACATGTATGTATAGATACTACATGTGTACCTGATGCCCTCAGAGGTCATAAGAAGGCATCAGATCTCCCAGAACTGGACTTAGAGATAGTTGTGAACCACCATGTAGGTGCTAGGAACCCAACCTGGGTCCTCTGTAAAAGCAACAGATGTTCTTAACTGCTGAGCCATTTCTTTAGCCCCCTGTTCATTTTTGTGAGGGGAACATATTCCATGTGGAAGTCAGAGGACAACTTGTGAGGGTCAGTCTTCTCCTTCTACCACCCTGGGGTTTGAACTCAGGTCCTTAGACATGAGCAGCTCACACACTGAGGTGTCTTAGCAGCCCATCATTGTAGTTTGTTTTGATGTTTGAAAATAAGATGTAATTACAACATCTTCCCTCCCTTCTCCTCCCCCTCCTCCTTCACATACACCTCTGCTTGCTCTCTTTCACATTCATGGCCTCTTTTCTCACTAATTGTTACTATATGCGTGTGAGTATGTACATATATATTCTATTATATTCGTGTGAGTATGTACATATATATTCTATTATATGCATGTGAGTATGTACATACATATTCTTAAATTTAATCTGTGTAATGTTACTTGTATGTATGTTTTCAGGGCTGACCATTTGGTACTAGATAACCAATCAGTGCGCTCTTCCCTGGGGAAGACTTTTTCTCCTGCTCCCAGTGTTCCTTAGTTGCCTGTGGGTCTTCGTGTGTAGGCTGGGGCCCTGTGGGCTTTTCCTCACCTACTCTGTAATGCTTATTGATATCATTTTTGTTCAGCTCGTGTTTTGGCAGCCATGTCAGTGAGATTTTATGGGTTTAGCTTCTGATGTTTCTAGGTCACACAGAAGACTCTGCTCCACTGGCTCTTACAGTCTTTCTGCCCCCTTTCACAACGACCCCTGTGCGGGAATGTTTTGTAAACACATTTATTCATTGGGCCTATGCTCCATAACTCTGGTTTTCTGCAGAGGTTGTCATCTGCCTCTAAGAGAAGTTTCCTTAATAAGAGTTTATCTGGGATATGTGGGCAAAAGCCTAGATTGTTCGTAGGGATTGTGCTGATTTAATGAAGTAGTAGTTGCAGGTTGTCCTGTAATGTCCATGACTTTGTTAGCCCCGAGTGCTTGGCTGGATTTCTCATACGGGGCTCATTGTGGTTTTGGTTTGTATATTCTTGATGATTAATGATGTCAGCTTTTCGAGTGTGCATGCTTTTTTGGACAAATGTGCATCTTCTTTGAGGAATTCTATTTGGATCCTTTGCTTCCTAAAAAATGGAATTATTAGACCTGTTATTGTAGAAATCAATTGCACACTGTTACTCTACACCCTGACCTCTGTCTTACTTCCAGCATAGCCGGAGCCTGTGACCAATTTCTTGACGTATCTGTCTGTCTGTTACAGGGTTGCATTCACTCACCACGTAGCTGCATTTCTCACGCCTTTCTGTTTCTTTGCTGGTAGTTTGGAAAGAGCTGGTTCCCGGTGTCACCTGCTGGCAGCATGTTCATCTGGAAGACTCTAGGAATCTTTCTCTTGCGAGCCTTTATTCTAGTGGGAACCTTGGGATATCTTCTATCAATCATTCAGAAATGCAAACTGAAATCTCTGCGACATAGTTCTTGTTTAGTTAGAACCAGCCAATGCTTTAACCATACTTCAGTAGGAATTTCTTGTCACACTCTACCAAGATAAACACACCCTCTTCCTAAGGCCCATGAGAGGCTCACTGACAAGTTTTTTTCTTCTTTCCTTTTCATGGTGTTTATGTAATCCTGCTGCTGCCGATCAGTCTTCATCAGAAAGTCAGGTGGTCTCACTATTCTTAGATGCCTCCATATATCTGTGATCCCCTCTTCCCTTGAGCCTTCTCACCACATAAACCCTCCCGAGCTGCCGTGCGTGGCACTCCATTCTGCTGCCATCTTTCATGGCCATGCGGACTCTGCACACCTCCCTTCAATAGGCTAGCCTGCGCTACCAGTCTGTGCCCTTTCCTGCCTTACAGTCTCTCCTCAGCAAGCCGCCCCCCCACCCCCCACGGACTTCCTGGTTGTCCAGAATCCTTTTTCTGATGGCATCATTCTTTCTAGAAGCATTTGACCTAGTGGTCCCATCCTGATTGTCTCTACCCTCTTGGCCATCTTTGATCACTCTGTTTCTGCCTATTTATACCTGTCCCACTTGGTGCTCCTCAGAGCCATTGCCAGACCTGCCTTGCTCATCGTTGCAGAATTTCACACTTCCTCAGGCCTGTTTCTGCCCCACTCTGTGGCAGAAGGATGGACATCTGTGATTTTGGTGGCCTAGCCACGTTAGTACCTTTGGGTAGAACCACATTATTGATAGGTTCTAAGAGTGTATTATTTATTGAAATAATAAATGATAAGTTAATATTACATTTTAAAATGGTCTGCATTTTTAAATGGTCTCTATATATGTGTGTATTTACATATACACATGCATGGACATATATTCTCATACATGTTTTTACACATACATATACACATGCATAGAACAGTGAGATTCTCTCTCTCTCTCTCTCTCTCTCTCTTTCTCTCCCTCTCTCTTTCTCTCTCTCATTTTGTTTGTATAGGAAAAGGTCTTCTTATTAAAATGCTGGGGGGGGGGGTGCCTGGAACTTGCCAAGAAGCTGTGACTAGCTTTGAACTCCAGGTCCTCCTCCCTCCACCTCCTACGTGCTAGAACTTACATGTGTGCACCGCTGTTCCCAGATTTCAGCTACTTTTAAGGTCCCTTCCCCTGCTGAACACTCACTGCTCTATCCAAGGGAAGCTGATTAAAGGCTGTGCAGAGGAGGTATTTTGGAAATAGCTAGAAATGGTTTTGATGGTCTTAGTGATTAAATATTATATTGTCTATAAACTGGATTTTATCTCCACTTTGGAAGAAGGGCATTCCAGTTGAATTGTGTGGTAAAGATAATAGATACTTAATGAAGAGGAGTCGCTGGGTCTAGCGGGGCTGAGGACCTGCGGCTTGGCCTGGCTTCCAGAATGTGTTACTATGGCTGTTCAAGGGAATTTAAAATATTCCAGAGAACCTCACAGAGATCTTATGATGTACCCCCAAAAGGGGAGAGCCTTATGCTGGCTCTTCTTTGTGGAGGTCCCATCATGCAAGGCCTTGTAGAAACAGACCAGATGTAATATAGGAACTTCTGATCTGCAACTAGGGGACCAGATATTGTCACCCACATTTCTGTCGAGTAGGTATGGTCTTAATTACTTTTCTCTTGCAATGAAGAGACACCATGACCAAGGTGACTTAGAAAAGAATTTATTGAGTTCAGACAGCTTTAGTGTGTTTATGACTGTCATGATGGAGAACATGCAGTAGGAAACAGTAGCTGAGAGCTCACATCTTGAGATATAACCCAAAGGCATGAAGGGAAGGAGGGCGGGAAGAAGTGAGAGAGAGACAGAGACACACCTTCTCTAGTAAGGCCACACCACTTTGCCAAATAGTTCTACCAACTGGGCACCAAACATTCAAATATGTGAGCCTACTGGGGCCATTCCAGCTAGGTAGAGTACAGAGGCAGTTGAGCAGGAGACAAGTCTTCTGAAACTGACTCAGTCATGCACCGTGGGATTATACTGTGCTCACAGTCTTGGTGGCTGTTGCTGGACACAATAGGAGGGAGGAACACTAAGGGTAACCCTGGAGACATTGAAGTTCAGGAGGAATTGAGGTGACTCAAGTTGGATTCTGTCTGCTTTCTAAATTTGCCTCTGAGTAAGGCCTCAGCAGGGACAGTGGAGTAAAACCTTCCCTGGAACACGCTCTCTGGGCTCAATCGTATTAGCATTGTGGCCATGTGCCTAGTTAAACATTCAGGCCCCCAACATTGTGCAGTGGTGTGTTGAAATACATGTGTCGCTTGTAATGGGCACGAAAGATCAGTGAGCTCAGGTGTTTGTATCTCGATCTATTTTTAGAAACCAAATAGTAAAATTTAGTGTATGTAACACAGAGGAAAACATGGTATATTTCACAAGTATTCACACCAAAAACATCTTTGAGGATATCATGTCAAGCTGAAGCTATATAGATACAAATTCTGAATTACGTTAAAAATCTTTGAAATCTATTTGTTTTATGCATATGACTCTTTTGCCTGCATGTATGTCTGTACACCACGTGTGTGCCTGGTACTCATGAAGGTCAGAAAAGGGTGTCAGATCTCCTGGAACTGGAGTCATAGCCATTGTGAGCCATCATGTAGGTACTGGAAATTGTATTTGGCTCCTGTGGAGGAGTAGTCAGTGCTCTTAACCTCTGAGCCATCTCTCCAGCCCCTGGGTTACATTTTAAAACCAAATTTTCATCTCATTTAAGTTTTTCTGAAGCTATTCCAATGTTTCCTGTACTTCCAGTTCCTGTTTCTTAGGTTATCTGCCATTCTGCATGAATCTGCTGTGTCTGTTTCTGAAGTGGTTGTATAGGGAAATTTCTACCTTGTGGTATTGGCCCTTGAGTGCTATCCATAACAAGAATTTATATTTTTAATGGTTTCATATCTAGTTACACTTCTTATCTACCCATCCTATGTTTTCATTTTTAACCACCTGGAGGCTGTTGAGTAACAGTGGGAATGGCTACCCCAGTTCATTCAGTCCTGGCAGTAAGAGCAAGAGTAGAGCCTTGCTGTTTATTATGGTAGCTGACAGCCCTATACAGCTACTTAGAATTTAAATTGCATTAAACAACACAAGGATGAATCCAGATTCTCTATCATACTTGCCTTGTTTGATGCCGCCTTGGCATGCAGTTAGAGCTAGACAACGTGGGAGTTGACCCCATCCAGCCCACTGGCCTCCCAAGCGTCATCTGTTCCTTGCATCAAGCTCAGGGCCTTTAAGAACAGTCCGCTTTTCTTCTGGGACCCTGTAGAAGTTCCTCCTCTGGATCCAGAACTCAGCCCAGCTCCATGCTGCTGAAGTGTTGGGATCTTTTATCAGCAATACTTCGGCACTTGTTCCCACCTGGCAGAGACTTACCTCTGACCTTTGGTCATGTCTTGTGGGTGTTTCTGTGGCTGTTTCTCATTTCTCATTGATAGCAGATGCAGGCACATTAGCCTCAGCCGACAGCAAGCAGTTATGAGCACAGTTCTCCCTGCCTGAATCCTCTTCTAGGTCTTATATTGTGCTGGCCTGAAACTATGTATCTCAGGCAACTCTCACAGGGGTATTTTGTATATTTTAATCTTATTATCATATTGTGTTTAAGATGAGTCTCATGAGTCATGAGTCTCCCTGTCTCAACTCCCACATGCTAGGATTACAGGTGTGCACCTTCACACTTGGCATCAGGAGTTCAGAGTTGATGTCTGCTAATGCTACAAGTTTTTTTTTTTCTCTTTCAAATTGTAGAACATTTATTCAATGGGAAACCTCACAATATTGAAAATTGGTGAATCTCATATATCCATATGATCAAATCTCAAAGAGAACACTCCACAAAGACAGCAACTTCTAGAAAGAGTATTCATAAGGTGATGTCATCCATATGAATTAGTAGTAGTGTGTGTGTATGTGTGTGTGTGTGTGTGTGTGTGTGTGTGTGTGTGTGTGTGTGTGTATGTGTGAGTGCAGCCATGTAGAGGTCAGAGGACAACTTTCAAGAGTAATTTCTCTCCCCATTCTGTGATTCTTGAGACAGACTCTGGTCACCTCCCCACCTGCTTCCTTGAGTTTTAAAAGGTACCTTAGTGCTGCTTGTTGTTTAAGGGTCTTGGTAAGAGCCTGGGGAACAGGTGCTTGAATGGTGTGATGGTTTCTCTGCCTTAGGTCAGTTGGATCACAACCCTTCAGTATATTTTTTCTGACACGTTTTCTTTGTCTAAAATATTATGTAACAAAATTTTCATGTTCCTCCTCCCCCTCTCCTTCTCCAGGTTCTCTGTTGTGCTGGCCTGGAGCTCTGTAGCCCAGGCACACTCCTCTCTTCCCCTCCCTCTCTTCTGAGACAGTCTGTGAGGCTGGTCTGGTCTTAAACTTCACTCCACAGCCAAGGGTGACCTTCAGCTTCCCATCTGTAAGACTGGGGTGCTGGGATAGCAGATGTAAGCCACCACATGGAGCTCATGTTCTTTTAAAACATACTTCAGATCAAAATATGTAGTAATACAGAAAATGAGCATTTCTTGTCATCCTGGGGTCCTGTTACATGTTGGTATACACTGTGGTTTGCTTTAACAAAGCCAAACATAGTTAAGTACAGTCTGCTTTCCTGTGGCACTAACTTCCCTGAATACTGTGTCATCTCAGAGGTGAGCATCTCTCCTCTTCTGGAACCTTCCTTCTTAGACTTCTACCTGTTTCTTCCTCTCACCGCAGCTGTTTCCCCAGGGTCTGCAGTGAAGTTCAGTAGCCATGTGGTCAGGGAGCCTCTGAGGGTTCTTCCAGCCCCTTCTCTGAGTAAGGTCTGTCCCTGTTGGTGTTTTCTGTGAGCTGTGTCTGTGTCAGGTGCCCTCTGCCTGTCCTGTAGAAAGGTACTCACCCCCCTTGCTTCTGATTTCAGCTTGTGCATGAGTCTTCAGCATAGCTGTGATTTTTCTGAAGGTGTCCATGACAGTCCTACTGTGTCATAGGAAAGCGAGTCCCCCACACCCCGACTTTCCCTCGGACCAGAGGATCAGCTTCATATGTGCACAAGCAGTGTCTTGGAGGTTTAAGTCTTGGATACCAAACAGTCTATCACATGGACAGTTTTGATCCTCCAGAAAAGAGAAAATGAGAGACTGCTGCTCCTGCACAGATGAAATCGGAGATCTTGGAGGAACAGGGTTTGGAACAAGGCCAGTAGCTATGATCCCTGCTACTTAGTAGTTCGGCAGGAGGATTGCCACTCCGAGGCTTCAACTACAGAGTGAGTTCAAAGGCAGCCTTTGCAACTCACTACGACATTGTCAAAAACAGTATAATGAGGGACAGAGATAGCTCAGCTATAGTCTGGGTTAGTCTAATCCACAGAACTCAAACAACAAACAAATAAAGGGTTGGGGACTTGAGTCTGCCATGCACCCCATAAACAAGGAAATGTAGTCTGAAAAACTGCTTCAGACACTGGAGCAGCCCTGACACAGAATGTTCATTGAAAGAAAGAGTAACAGACTGGAAAGCTGGCTCAGCAGTTAAGAGCACTGGCTGCTCTTCCAGAGGTCCTGGGCTCAATTCCCAGCACCTACAAAGTGGTTCATTACTATCTATAACTCCAGTCCCGGGGATTCAGCACCCTCCTCTGGGCTGTGCAGGTACCAGGTACCCACATGGTACACAGATATACTTGCAGACAAAATATCCAAGCACACACACACACACACACACACACACACACACACACACACACACAGAGAGAGAGAGAGAGAGAGAGAGAGAGAGAGAGAGAGAGAGAGAGAGAGACCCTGATGATTTTTAAAGTGGGAAATTTGCACCAGACCTGTCCCTTTAACTAACTACAGTGTGATTTAGAAGAAAGCCAGAAACTCAAATAGACATTTCTACAAAGTAACTAGTGCTGAAGTCTTGTGTGGCTCCTGAAAGGGTTAATCAAGTTCTTAAGCATCCTATAATCCCTTTATATAACCTGAAGCTAGAGAATAGATTGGCACCTGTGGTCTATGGCCCCATCCTTCCCAGCTGAAGATGCTCCTCAGAGGTGTGGATGCAGGTGCCGCACGAGTCAGCAGAGATGCCCTTGCCCACGGACATATGCCTGGGTGAGGAAGAGCCAGCGTCAGAGCTCCTGCCTTTGTGGCCACATGTTGGGAGCATTGTGAGACTGTGGTGCCTACATGCTGTGGAGGAGCTGTGTTAGCAGCCTAACACCCCAGCTGGGTGTTGGCCCAACCTTTCTGGCTACACTACAAATGTGAGAGTTACAAGTCTGGTGACTCTTCTGAAGGCCAAGTTTTGTTTTGTGAGTGAAATCTCTCACAGACTTTTGAATTCCTGCCATGTAGAATTTTCAGCTCTTCAAGGTTATTTAGCACGATTTCTTATTTATATGTTTTTCTTCCCTAGCGCTACCACATTATCTAAGTCCCTTTTAAGAAACAGGTTTTTTACCCCTTTACTTGACACCCATGGTTTGCTTTGAATGCTCAAAGCATGCATACTTCTTCCTGGCTTTATTTCTTCTTGAAATGTTAGAGCTTCCTCATCTTGTTGGGGTTCACTTAGTTTTATTTCTTTTTGTTTTTAAAACATCTTTGATTTGTTGAAGACTAATTCTCTAAAGTCTACGGTTCCGTGATTTCTAGTGTATTGAAGAGTTGTATAACCATTACAACTGTATTTGACAGGTCAATCCACCGTGCCACAGAGGAAGCCTCTGTCTGTTGGCAGTTCATAGCTGCTTCTGGTCTTTTAAGCCCCGCTGTCTCCTGGTCCTCCACAGTAGTCAGCCTGGGCCTCCATTTCCCCTTTGTGCTTGCTTAACTCATGGTTAAAATGCCCTCAGCCAACACCAGGCTGCTTTCTGTCTTTTCCAGTTTCCCCACTGTGGGGGACATTTCACCAAAATGGAACCATTTGTGAGTGACCTTTTGAAACTAGCTTTTTTCCACTGAGGAACCTGTGATTTTTTTTTTCTTTTTTCAAGATATTTTTCTGTTTGGTTTTGCACATTATTTACCCATTATATATCCTCAGATTTACTTATTTATTTGCAGTGTTAGTCTAGAGAACAGCCTTGAGCAGGCAGGGTAAACAAACGTCACACCAACAAGCCTTACCTGCTTCTTCAATTTTAATTTCTTTTCTTTCTGGAATCAATTTTCCATGTGTCTGTTCCATACTTAAACCCCTGGGAACAGAAACAGACTCAAATACCTTTGCTGCTGCACAGAGAAACTTGCCTCCTCTGAGACACCATAGTTGTCTGTTTCTCCCAGCTCCTGGCATTGGCCCTAAGCAAGATCGATTAGCAGTGTTGTCTGGCCCTTTAAGCCCTGTGTTCCTTAGTAGTTACCCTGGGCCTCCACTTCTCTTCTGTTCCCCAGTCATTTTAAAAGCTTTAATGACTCGGGAGCATATTGCCAGCAGAAGCCTGGGACCCATGGATCACCTCTCCTTGGGGATTGTGTTAAGCTTTCACTTCCTGTCCTCTCCTTCACACCAGCCGCCACTCTCCTTGTTTCCTTAGTTTTCCTGAGTTAGTCCTCAGCTGCCATGTAATGCCCACAGCAGTCCTATGAAGTGACACCACTACCATGTTGCAGAATTTTCATTTTAAGGATGAGGGAACTAAGGCCAGTGGTTCCGTTTGACTCGGTTTCCATAGCTGCAGCAGCTTCTTTCTGCGTTTTAGTCCTCAGCCCAGGTCTCAGTGGGCTGAGGACTCAGATGCTCACTGAGGACTCAGTGTGGATTGGGTTTGCTGAGTGAGTGAGTGGGCATGTGAAGTCGTGAGCACATGAAACCTGCAGGCTGCTGTGAGTGAGCACATGAACCCTGCAGGCTGCTGGGAGTGTGCACATGAACCCTG
>JANHMN010000002.1:81707779-81809323 GCA_030674055.1 Rhabdomys pumilio | reverse complement strand
TGAAGGCAGGCTGCTGGGAGTGTGCACATGAACCCTGTAGACTGCTGGGAGTGAGCACATGAACCCTGAAGGTTGCTGGGAGTGAGCACATGAAGGCAGGCTGCTGGGAGTGTGTGCAGTGTGCTCTTCCAGAGTTGCTGGTCCTGCAGCTTGGGTGAAGACCACCATAGCTGAAGGTTGATTTTATTATTTGGATTTAATTTTTTTTTACAGATAAAAATCTCACCAGTATACACATACTATTTAATGAAACCTGTGATTATCATCAAGTAGTGAGCCAACAAGTCAGATGTTTTACTTAGGAGAAGAAAAATTTGATCTATATAGATTTTTTTTATTGTTAAAAGATGAAAATATTTTTAACCAAGCTTTTGCTCTTAAGCAGAAACGTTAAAAAATAAAGTTTTTTTTATAGATTTGGTGTTTTGATAGGTTAAGAGTGCTTTTAATTTTTATTTTCCTTATTGACCAGTTGAACTTTAGTTTAAAAATAATTTTTATTTTCTTGACCATTTCAAATACACAGGACCAAGGGAAGAGACATTAGGATGTTTATCAGCCCAGGCTCATTGCCTCTCCCGTGTTTATTGTTTGAAGTCATTAGTGATTAAGTCAGCTTCTAGGCATTTGTTATGTTGTACTTTAACCCCCAAGTCACATCTTAAGCACTCTTTCCTGGCTTTTTAAAATTTTTCTCTTTCTGGAGCACTGACCATCAAGTCCTTAGATTCCTGGTGACTGAGGAGTTCTCACTCCCAAGCAAGCACCCACTGAAAAGGACACAATAGAAGACTCCATAGCCACCCTTCTCTAAACTGAACTTTGTCATTTATTCATACACCCGGTCACTAAAACTAACCACCAGTGTGTACAAAACAGAATTTTTGTCCTCAAAGAATTGATGATACACAGTCATCCTCTGGTATCATCAGGGAATTGGTTTAAGGATTCCCTGTGGACACCAAAATATTAGAATGTTCATATTCCTTATGTAAAATGTCGTATTTTTATATAATCTATATAGATTGTTATGTATACTTTACATTATCTCTAGATTACTCATAACACCCAGTATAGTGTAAATGCTATGTAAATACAGAAAATTATATAAGCAATAGACAAGGAAATATCTGTGTATGTTCAGTTCAGACACATCTTGCTTTGTTTTGCATGTATGTATATGTGATATGCATGTGTATACATACGTATTTGCATGTGTGTATGTGTTCTCATGCGTGAGTACATCTGTGCACATGCACAAGAAGGCCTGAGGTTGATTCGAGATGTCTTCTTCCATAGCTTCCCACTTTATTTATTGAGGCAATTGAACCGAGAACCATCAATCAGCTAGACTAGTTAGCTGACTTGTTCTGGGGATCCCATCTCTGCCTCCCAAGTACCAGAATTATAGGCAGCTGCCACAGCTACCTTACTTTACATAGATTTTGAGCATATGAACTCCAGTCCTAATGAAGCATTTTATCCACCGAGCCATCTCTCCAGGTCCCCAGATACAATTTTCTGAAAAAATATTTTTGAGCCACAGTTGAATTCATAGATGAAGAATCCACAGGTGAGAAGGGCAGACTAAAGGATACTTGAGGGATGGAGAGGTACTCAGTGGGCAAGAGAGCTAGCTGTTACACCATGGGAATCAGAGTTCAGATCCCTAGCATCCACATAATAAGCTAAGTGTGGCTGTAACCCCAGTGCTGTGGGGGCAGAGCCCGAGTGGGGTGGGTGGAGGTAGGATTGCCGGTGCTTGCCTTAGATCTAGTGTCAATGATAGACCTGGGCTTGAGAGAATAGATGGAGAGAGATAGAACAGGATTCCCAGTGTCCTCTTCTGGCCTCTCCGTGTATGGAGCACACATACACACACACACAAGGAAGCTGGGTCTAGAATCCTAGCTACTTAGGAGGCTGAGACAAGAGGATCAAATAGTCAGGGCCAGCCTGAGCTACCAAGTGAGATTGAATCCAGCCTAAGCAACTTAGCAAGACCCTAATTTTAAAACCAGAGAGAGAGAGAGAGAGAGAGAGAGACGGACAGAGAGAGAGACAGAGAGAGAGCAGAGAGGCAGAGAGAGAGAGAGAGAGAGAGAGAGAGAGAGAGAGAGAGAGAGAGCGCGCGCTTCTAAAGCCCCATCTCTCCCCAAGGATCTGTAGGCAGTTAATGTTTCCTGGGAGAGGGAGAGAAGTTTCCTTTGTTTGTGTGTAGGCACCGGGAAGTTGTCAAACTTCTATAATTAACTCCTCACTTGTGGTCTTGTAAGTAACCCACATTAAACTCATACAATAAGGTAAAAGATATAAGGAGTCAGCAAGAATGGGAACTTAACAAGAAAGGGTGATGGTGGTACATGTATCAAAATACATTGTATGTATGTATTAAAGCGCCAGAACAGAACCTGCCTACCGTGTACTGGGTCCAGGGTACTGTCTCCAGTGTGGAAGGAAGGGAGGAAAATATTCAAGGAGGTGAGCTGTGAGAGCCCTGTACATGAATTCTTTCACTAGGCAGGAACACAGTAGGAAGCACCTCCCTTCTCTGCAGCCCTGTAAAATGAAGCTGATAAAAGATAGGACTGATGCTGAGGTTAAAAAAAAAAAAAAGAATTACCAAGAAAGCTCTCAGGAAACGACAGTAATTATTCTCCTGTGTATGCAAGTCTAACAAGATAAATGCTTTGTCTGCCTGATTTTGGCCTTTTAACCCAGATGAGTTCTAGTCCTATCAGAAGGCAGGGTCTGTGAGGGTAGTTACCCAGAAATCTTAACACTCAGGCAAAGCAAGCCCAGGGCCTCTTTTGCACAGTGGTGCACCTTACAGGATGCTAAGCCTACCTTTCTATTTTCATGCTGGCGTCCCTTTAGTGTGGGCAGCAAGATTTACTTTAAATGTAACACTCCATGTTAAACCATAATTAAAAGGGTACTTACATACTAGGCTTCCTTGTTAGAGATGCCTGTGCAGGTCTGACATTTGCACAGGAGCAGTGCTGTGTCTCCAAGTTGGCCATTCTGAGCTCAAGAGAGGTCCAAGTTAAGAGCAAGTTGGAGCAGTTCTGCTTCTGCTTTCCTGTGTAGAAGGAGCGTGAGAAGGAGCATGTCCCTTGATGATGGACAAATCAAACACATTGATCATAACAGCCACCCTAATCAGGCATACTGTGCACTGAGCACCACTATAAAGACCGTCTATGCAGACTCTTGAAGTATCACCCCAGTCTCATGGGATGATCCTCTTCTCAGCCTCACAGACGAGCAAACAAGATTAAGTACCTCATACAGTTAAGAGGTAATGGAGACCAAGCCTCGTGCTGAGGGCTCCTCCTCAAAGAACACACCCTTATCCTATATTGGCCTCCTGACAAAGAAATATTGCCTGTCACTACCAACCTCTTAGCCCATGTCTGCCTTTTCCACTGGCCTCTTACTCTTTTTCCCTGCTTCCCTGTGCCATCCATGACACAGACTCTGGTGACACACACAGATGAGTGCACTGAAGGATAGCTGCTCCCCTCTCGCGTGTGCACGTGTGCGCACGCATGCACACACACACACACACACACACACACACACACACACACACACACGCATGTGTGATACATAAAGAAGTTAGCCATGACACATTTGTCTAAGCTTCCACGTGCTGACTATATCTTTGTTGACTTGACACACACTGGAGTCACTTGGGAAGAGGGAACCTCAACTAAGGAGTCACCTCCATCAGACTGACCTGTGGACAACAACGGTGTGTGGCGTTTTCTTGACTAATGACTGAAGTGACAGAAGGCCCAGCTCACCGTGGACCGTGCCACCCCTAGGTTTTATAAGGAAAACATAACAACAAAACACAATAGGTGCCACGGGAAACAAGCCAGCAGCGGCATTTCTCCATGGCCTGTTTCAGTTCCTGAGCCCTGGCCTCCCTTCAGAGGACTGTCCCCTGTGAGCTGAAATAGACCCGTTCCTCCTTAAATCACTTTTGGTCATGTGTCTATCACAGCAATAGAAAACAAGCTAGGACATGCTGGAAGCCAGAGAGATGTTGACTGCAGCAAGAGACGCTGTGAGGGGAACCACCAAAAGTTAATAGCTGACTTTACATTAAAAACAGTGCAAGCCATATTCAAAGTGCTAAAATCAAAACCTCCAGTCAGCCTGTGTGCCTTCGCTTGTTACCTGGATGCAGGTTTTGCTGAACTACAACTGGCAGTATGGAGGCTTGTCTGTCCATCACAGGACCAAATGACACACACACATGTATACACACACACACACACACACACACACACACACACATACACAGAGAGAGAGGGGGGGGGAGGGAGAGGGAGAGAGAGAGTGTGAGTGAGACTGGCCAAAGGTTCTTTTATTGGAGGGATCCCCTCAGACTATTTTGGAAATAACACTGTCTGGGGATGGGTGCCTGCTGACCTCACTTGGAGGACATGCTATTGGAGGAAGCTTTCTGTCCTAGTCTGATGGTTCTGTCATAAGAGAATACCACAGTCTGGGTAATTTATAGAAGTTATGTCTCAGAGCTCACAAGGCTTGTAAGTCTCAGGTCAAGACATTAGTTCTGATTTGGTTGTCTGGTGAGGGCTATATCCTTCTGAGGAACTATCATCACAAGGCTGAAGGAAAAGCTATTCCAATACTACATAAAGTCTTTATAAGAACCTCAGTCCCATCCACAAGGGAGAAACTCCTTGTGAGCGATCTGCCACTGGTAGCCCTGCCTCTTAATCCTGTCAGTAGCAGCCTTTCTGCTTTAAAAAGAACCTTGCATGCTGATGACATAACCACTGTCACACCTGTTCACCCATCATCTGGGCACCCTCTTCAAGTGACAGATTCCACACAGGTCCCAACCATAGCTCATGTGCTATGTGCCCTCCTGTCCCTCTGCATTCTTCATAGTATATTTCATAATGTGCTTGGTGAGTGCACATTGGCATGGTATTCCAAACACCAAGCAACAGCCAACCCCAGGAAGACATGACAGCAGAGACAGGCTGCTGCCACAGGGTGCTTCCGAGGGTGTGCTCAACCTGGGACCAGGAGGCCATGCTCAGGCTCAGGCTCTTAAGGTGCACTTGCTCAGCCCTTTCTCTAGTTTAGGTACCACTTCCTCCAGGAAAGGCTGCATTTTTCTCTTGCAGTGCAGTTGGACAGTTTCTTGGATGAAGGGCCTTGCCTGGTGTTGCGATCACCCTCTCGTTGGGATGGCTCCTTATAATTAATGGTCAGGGATGGGTATTTACAAGTCAGAACCAAACCAAGCATACTGTGGAGCTGACCTCCAGTCTGTTCTGCTTTCTTCACAAAGCAGACAGGAGATGCCTTCGTGGAAGAACTGTTAACATTGATTTTAGTTCCCAGAGGTAAACCATGCAGCCAGCCATGAGCAAACATTATAGAAGTTAACAATGCAACTTGGAGGCAGTGGTCTCTGAGGCTGCATCTGTCTGGGAAGATGGGAAGGTGCAATAAGCTGTGGTCCTCTCCACTCACCACGCTTCACCTTCCACAGAGAACGAGAGCCAGCTGCGCTTCAGCCAACCACAGTTTCCGTCTATGCTGATTCTTATTTTTATCCGTCATAGGTTTGAAGACATACCTGATATCGGGTCAGAGAGCCAAGGAGTCCCACTGCAGCTGTGCAGAGGCCCTGCTTTCTGGCTTTGAGGTCATTGACGACTCACGGGCGTCCTCAGGCCCTAGGGGACAGGGGACAGCATCGCCAGGGAGTGTCAGTGACTTGGCGCAGACTGTCAAAACCTTTGATAACCTTAAGGTTAGTTTTTATTTCTCTCTCTCTCTCTCTCTCTCTCTCTCTCTCTCTCTCTCTCTCTCCTACAACTTTATAGTAATCCTACAGCAGAAAACATGAACTAATCACCCTATGGCAGACAACTCAGGGTGCCTTTCAATTTAGTTTGGTTTTGTTTTTGATTTAAGAATTTAGTATAAAGTTACATTGCACATTTTTAATATCCTTGAATTTTTAGCATTTATACACCTTTATTTTTCTCTCTGTTTTGCTTAAAAACATTTCTCAGTTTGGTTACATTTTTCCTTTAGCCTGTGATGTCTTTGAGAGCCCCTCAAAGATGATGATAACGTCCGTGAAGGTAATTTTCCTTACATCATGCTTGAAGAGCTAGAATCTATTTTATTTTGGAGACCGCCTTAAATACTTTTCTGTTTTTTGAAATCCACAATTTTATGATTATCTTTTTTGTTTTGTTTTGTTTCATTGGTTTTTGGTTTTTCGAGATGGGATTTCTTTGTGTAGCCCTCAATATCCTAGAACTAGTTCTGTAGACCAGGCTGGCCTCATACTGACAGAGATTCACCATTAGAGGTGTGCACCACCAACCACCTTGCAACTTTGTGATAATCTTACATTGTGTTGGTATGGGTGAATCTTGCAATGTAGTTCTATTAAAAAAAAAAAAAGAAGAAGAAGAAGAACATTGGTGAGAATATTCTGGTATTTTATTACTGCAACAGAGATCTCCTATGATAGACAGAAGTGCCTACGTCTGGATTGGCATGTCATAAGAAAGTACTGAAGGATTAACCTCAACCTTGGGCATGAAAAATTGTTCTCATTGTGTGTTGTTTTTCCCATATCCATTGGATTTAGTTTTTCTGTGGGTGCCTTTTGTTTATGTTTTTACTTTATTCATACTCTGTGTCTTTGAATCTCTCTCTCTCTCTCTCTCTCTCTCTCTCTCTCTCTCTCTCTCTGTGTGTGTGTGTGTGTGTGTGTGTGTGTGTGTGTGTGTGTGTGTTGAGGCCAGACGTTAATCTCTGATGCCTGCCTCCCCCCACTTTAAAAACAGAGCCTCTCACTAGGACCTGGGACTCACTAATTAGACCCTGCTGACAGGCCAGTGTCCTGTCTGCCCCTCAGCACGAGGAGTTTAAGTGCAAGTCACCAGCCCCAGCTCTTTATGGGGAACTTGCGCATTCATAGCAAGCATCTTACTGACGGTGCTTTCCCTGCCCCTTCTGTTTATTTTCACCTTTAAATATTTGCTGTTTCCATTTTTAAAAAGTGAGCAAGACACGTCTAATAGTTCTCTGCTGTTTGGGGCTTTCAGATAACAAGATGGCGGATGGTGGGCTATGGTACCAGCTGGTGTCTAGTATGTCTTACTAGATTCATTAGATTTGGAAGCTAGTTGTGTGCTCATATGCTTATGCATTTTTTATAGGCTGGGTGGCTTATAATTCTAGCATTCAGGAGGCTGAAGCAGGAGGATTACTGTATATTTGAGAACAGTCTAAACTAGAGAGCAAGACCCTGTCTCCAAAACAACAAAAATAACAAGCTTTACAGTGTGGCAGTCTGCTGGCGTATCCATGTTATTTTATATGTGAAGGCTTCTGAACTTCAGTGCCAGTCATATGATTAGTTCTGGTCATGCCATGTCCAGGCTCAGTGAAAGCTCACTTATCATTCTACTTATGTGCTTCATTAATTTAAAGAACTTTCTTTACAGTTCTAACAGTTCAGACCTAATAATCCTGGATATCGGGCTGTGGTGGCTATTGCCAGACGGTCAACACCATCTCTGACCTCTGCCTACTAATACCACATATCCCCCTTCCCAGTTATGCCCCATGTCACCCAGGCTACTACTGTGGGTGACAGCTTAGGATAGTAGTGTGGGACTCCTGTATGTGCAGGGCAGTCAGGACATCTGACTTTCCCTCAATTGCCTGCCTTAGAGTTGGGGACAGATTCTCTATGGCAGCCGCAGGAGGGTGGTCAGGTTACAGACCAGCTTAAAACAGGCAGGGAAGAATTAAAACAAAAAAAACAAAAATGTTGCTTTCCAAAAGTGTTCTTTGTGTGTAGGTAAAGTTTCCCCAGGCCTCAAATTGAGCCTTATTTAGTAAGGAAATAGAGCTCAAAATTCAAAATTAGTGACTTGTATCTGTCTGCCTGTTGATCGTGTGTGATTGAGGTCCCCTGGACACATCTGCAACACTAGTCTTAGGGATTCTAGGCTAAAATGCCTTAAGACAGATTTCTCTTCTCTTGAAAAACCATTTTCTTCTAGTTGTAAGTCTGTTTTGATCAGAAGAGCAAACACCACTTAGCATATTTCATTGCCATGCTCACATTTCCAAACCTGAGTTTCCTGGAAATGGAACTCAGGGTCTGTTGACTGAATGGCCCAAGATGTTTGTGATGGGGAAAGAAGGTCTTTGTGCCACTTTCAGGATGGAAGGATGAGTTAGCTTATGAGATATAACGTCTGGGTTCTAGATGGATAGTTTGGCCACATGGTAAGGATTCTTCAGACTAGATCCCAGAACACTGGAGTCAATCAATCCCACATTTGGGGTATGCAGCACATGAAGAGATAAAAGGCAGGCCACAGGGTGTAGTTGATACTGCCAGGAGCCCTTCTTACAGTCCCATCTCTCCAGCATCAGAAGGGAGCAGGCATCCAGGCCTGAGAACTCAATGGCATTGCATAACCCCGCTGATTCTACGTGGAGCGGTAGAGCACTGAGTCTGCAGCCAAGACAGTGAAGATGATGAAGATGATGAAGATGATGAAGATGATGAAGATGATGCTCAGCCCTATAAGATCCACTCTTGAGAAGGACATTTTGTAAAATGCCAGTTGTCTGCTCTGCGTTCTTTGTGTCAGTCTCTCCAGTACACCTGTCAGTGCCTTGAACTCATAACATTGGTTTATTGCCTTAGTAATACTGCCTGCCCTAAAGCGAGCTTCTCCATGGCTCTTGGCTCCTATGCAGGGTCTGTTCACTTCCCTTCCACAGACTGCTTTTCCTGTGTTGGGGACTAGTTCATCAAACAGAGTAATTCCTAGTGGATTCGTGACCTGGCACCCTGAAGAGACCTAGCATAGAGTGGTATCTCTCAAAATATGTTCTCTTTTGCAAAAGAGTCCCAGGATGGACACCAGTTGGGCTACAAAAGAGACTCTAGTCTGGTTGACTTGAAAAATTCTGAGTCAGCAATCCAGACAGGATTTCTCCAACCACAGGACTACCACAGCAGCCGTTGCTGCCTGTTCTAAGAACTGAGGAATCTGAGAGGCGTTTGGGAGGAATCTTGCTATCTAACCCAGACCAACCTCAAACTCTCAGTTCTCCTGCCTCAGTCTCCCAAGTGCTGGGAGGACAGGCATGGGACAATGTGTTTGACCCTGTTTCCCACAATTATAAGTCAGGAGATAGTTTTAAAGACATTCTGAAACCTGTGAGAGGCTCAACAGGTCAAGGTGCTTGTCACCAACCTGACAACCTAAGTTCAGTCCTCAGGACCCTCAAGGTGGAAGGAGAAAGCCACACACATGCCTTAGCATACATACAGCATAAAGACAAATATGTAATAAAGAAAACGTGTATATTAATTAAGTGGAATGACATGCATAGTTTCACTTAATGAATGTTACTGGATATGCAGTGCTATGTGTGAGGCACATTTCCGAAAATACTGACTACTTTTCTTATTTTGTTTTTCTGGCAGAATATTTCCACAATATAGTAACAATATTTTTTCCTCATGGCCTACTGAAACCAATCTAGACATTTAAAAGTTCTGTAGGGCTGAGGAGTTAAATGAAAAGTTTAGTAATTAGTGTTCTTTGATTCTTCACAAGGTGACTTTGAGATCTTGTGTCTGAGTTTTAACAGTTGTGTATTTGTGGCTTTGCTTCCAGTGTTTCTGAACAGTCTTGCTTCCTGTTCTCACAGGTCTATGGAGCCTTTCTTTTCTGTTATTATTGCTGCTTTGTTTTCCTGTAAGGATTCGTTTCTATTCTCCTCTGATATTTTCTTAGCAGAAATGATGTTTTAAAAGTGTTCCTGCTCATACCTAAGTAACAAAGCCCTGGCCACCGGTGGCATAGTGATTTCTTCCCACCGTGGAGTGCCCAGTGTGTGTGGTTAGTCTCATATTTCCTCCAAGGCTTTCCTACTATGTAACTGTATGTGAGCTCCTTCTCTTCTCTGCCTCAGCTTCCTCCTGTGTAAAATGGAACTTACTGTGCCTGTGTTGTGGGTGTGTCTGAGGAGGAAACATGGAGACACAAAAAGCTCAGAGGGGATTTCAGTGATTGATGTGTGCTGTAATGCTTACCCTAGTCAGCCATGTCTACCATGAGCCTCCTGGTAGAGAATGCTTCTTCTGGTACCAAGGCATAGCTAACTAGTCAGTAATCAGCAAACGAAACAGGCAAATCCAGGACTGATATTTTCATCCCCCAAAGAGGCTTTGCTGTGGCAGTTATGGAAAGGGACAGGTGTTGACTTCAAAATGATTTATCTTGCAATAGGAAACAGCCTTGAGTAAAAACAAACAGAAAAGCCCATCAACCCTGCTTTATAACTCTACATCATGTATTCTGACCAGAATTAGAGTGCATGCATCGAAATATGTTAGAAACACATGAAAATGGGTTCATATGTATTAGAGGAATGGTTTTGGTTTTTCCTTCAAAGCCCATGTCCACCAAGTGGGGAAAGGAAATGGTGAAGCGTGTTCTTGGTGAGTTTCCAAAGACTCTCGGGTTACCCAGGCAACAGCCAGCAAACTCCTTGTCCTGTAGGGATGCTGTTTAGGGGATAGTTGCACTCCCTTTAGTGTGTCTGTGCCAGTAGAGCTACTCAGAGGAGCCAAGATGGAAGTCACAGCAGCTTGGGTCATTTCAGGTGATCAGAGCTCAGCAGATCAAGGTGTCAGGATATTACCTTGTGACAGGAAAGGCAGCCAGAGTAAAGTCCCATGGTGGTCAGGGGTCAGGAGCTCTTGAGTCAAACCCCAGTGTCTACAAACCATTCTGTCTTCAGAAGGCTTATGTCTTTCCTTTGAGTTCGTGTACGCATGCGTGTGTTTCTGTGTAAGTGGTGTATGCAGTTGCATATGCATGTATACGAATGTGTGTTCTTGTGTGTGCTTGTATGACAGCCAGCAGAGGACATTGGTTGTCCTACTCTGTCACTTTTTGTTGCATTCCCTTGAGACACTGAGGCTATCTGTCCCTAGTGATCTAGATCTAAGTCCTCATGCTTGCACAGAGTCTCCATGTAGTCAAGAGGAATCCCTGCATGTCATCCCTACATGACAAGACTGCAAACCTGCCTCTGTGTCATTAGCAAAAACACCTCTAACTCATAGCTGTTGTCATTTTGACAGTGATACTGTAACATGCTCCACAGTGAGCCATGCCCCCAAGGTGTATGGGGAAGGATCTTGTCTGGACTGGAGGTGGGAGGTTCTTGGCAATGGTGGAGATGCCAATAGCTGCAGGGGGGGAGATGGACATTCTTGGTAAATGGGGAAGGTCAGCTCAACAAAAACTTCAGATTGAAGTTAGGCCACAGAAATAGTCAAAGGAAACTTGCCGTTGGGCGAAGTCCGCACCAGTGCATAGTAAATGCCACATGCTACACGGGGACCCGGACTGAATAGGGTGTGGAGACAGAAGAGTATCTCTCTCAGGGAAGGTAGATTTTTCTGAAAATTTTGAAATTTCATTCTAAACTTGTAGTCAGCAAAGTCTCCCACAAGAGAGTAGCTGAGAAAGAAAGAGACTAGCAAGGATCTCCATTTTAGAGTTCAGTGAAATGGTTTGCTGCACGCAGGTCTAGGTTCCCCTGGTACAGCCCAGCTAAGAAGGCCTGAGACAGCAGATGCCCATCACCACTATGCTCTCACTTGTCCAGCCTTTTGCCCGTGGCAGACATCACTAATCAATCAGTTCCTTCTGAACTGGCAACTGAAGTCAACCATGTGATGAGTTTGAGGACACCCAGGGCTACAGAGTAGAGCCATATATTGAAACATATTTGTTTTTCTTTAATTATGTTTGTGTGTCCGTGTACGTGCGGGCTCATGCACGCTCATGTGCACACACACTTGTATGGGTGTGCCCATGGAGGCCGGAATAAGGTGTCAGATCCTCTGGAGCTGGAGTTGCAGGTGTTGTGAGCCTCCTGATGTTAGTTTTGGGGTCTCAACTCCAGTCCTCATGATTGAGTAGCCAGTGCTCTTAATCACTGAGCCATCTCTGCAGCCCCGAGACTATGTCTTTAAAAATAAATAACTGCTTTTGAAATATTCTGACATACTTTACATGAGCAACCTTGTTTTGCCGTTACAGTAACACCTTTAGGTAGACACAACTCCATTTTATAAAGGAGGCTTAGAGCCAGAACCACTATGTCAGGCTGGTGGCAGTGTGGCTCTTCTCCAGTCTCCATGTTCAAAAGTGGCCAGAGAAGTAATCGCTTTGTGCTGTTTCGCCCTCCTGTTTCAAGATCTGTGGCACCAGGGGTTTGAATGAAGTTTATGTCTTTCGAACTGTAAGGTATGCCTGTCCCCACAAAGCTGTGTCCTTCCCTAGTCAGCTACTCAGTTAGTGAAATGCTCAGTGTGCCCTCTGGAGGAGCAAGCTAGGCACTGCACCAGTACCGAAGCAGGGACTCGAGGTCACCTTCTGAACATCTGCAGTTAGAACTAGGTATCTCTGGGGGCCTTTTACTTCATTCCTCCACTGGAGGCTCAGAGCATCACTTTGTGATTGATATTGGGTGATATGTGTGTATGTGTGTGTGCATGCATGCATGCTTGTGTGTTCATGTGTGTAGGTCAGAGGTCAATGACGGGTATCTCCTTCAATTATTCTTCATCTCAATGAGACACAATCAGTCTCTCACTGAACCAGGAGCTCCCTGGTTCATCTAGATTAGGTGGCCAGCAAGCCCATGGATCCTCCTGTCTCTGTTTCTCCAGTGCTGGGATTACAGGTGCTCATGGCCATACCTGGCTTTAAAACATCAACAAAACAAACAAGCAACCAACAATGATACCTGTGGGTTCAGGGGATCGACTAGAGTCCTCATGCTTGTGTACAGAATACTTCACCGATTCATAACCCTGGCCATTAGTAAATGTTTGAACTTTGACTCAGTCAATACCACAAGATGTTTTAAAATTATTTCACTATAGCTGGAGTGGTGGTATGTGGACACAGTCCCGGCAGTCGGTAGGTAGAAAGAGGGAATCAAGGTGGTTCTTTGATACATAAGTTCAAGGCTAACCTGAGATATATGAAATACCATCTCAAAAAAGTCATTGTATTAATTTACCAATGAAGCAGGTCTGTCTTGTTGACATCAGTTTGATAGTGTAAGCACAACATTAGCGAGATGCTCCCTGGGGAAAAAAGTGCTTGCCACACAGCCTGAATTTGATCCCCAGAAAACACTTAAAAATAGAAGGAGGAAATTAACTCCAGGAAGCTGTCCTCTGACTTCTGTGTGCTCCCCAGTCCAGCACGCACACACGTGCATGTGCATGCACACACATACACACACATGCACACACAAAATTGAAACTTAAAAATAAAGAGTATACACAGACATTACCTGGGGGCTAGTATTTGCTCAGATGTTCTAGTTAATAAATAATAGCTACTTTGGCATGTGCACATCCATCTTTGAAATGAATATGGGTATTCAGACTGCGTTATGTCAGATTCCCAAACTACAGAACTCTTTAGAATCTTCATGCTTTTGTTTCATGCAGTGGTGACCTGTGACCTCAGTTTAGATGTGAACTTGGGTCATACTCTTGCCTCTAGGCTATTTTTAATTTCTCAACAATACCTTGTCTTCCATGATTAATTCTAGTTTTTAATAGTTGTCACTGAGAAGAAATCATCTTCACTGGCAACCAGCCATTGCCACACCATCCCTATGCTGCTGGGATATGGTGAGTCCCAGCAACCGTTAGGTGTGCACATATTCACTCCATTTAATCCTTAGAGCATCTCTCCAAGAAAAGTTTTCACTTTCATCTTGCACATGAGGGTCCTGAGGTAAAGTCATTTTAGTCAGGGGGTTCGTGAGTAATTGAGCTGAGCCTCAAAGCTCCCTAAGAGGGGAAGCAACAGCTTTCCTCTTTCTGCACCTGTCTGTACTGAGTATTACCTTTGTCTTCCTAGGTCAGCTAATTCCTACAAGCTTGGACATATCCCTAGTTTTCAACCCAGCTGCCCAGCAAGGAGAGCTCATAAACCTCGGCTGTTGTTCACTTAGCCTGCTTGCTTGTCACTGTGAGATGTGATCCATATAACACAGAGCCAGTCTTTAATCATCTAGGTTTGCAGTGTATTTGCAAGGTATAAAACTCTCATCATGTTACTTCAGAGCATTTTCACGACCTTTTTAAAGAAAAAGAAAAAGAAAGCCCTTCTTCCTCCAGTTAACCGATGTCACAAAAATCCAGCAAGCAGAGGAAGTTGTCGCCGTGCTGGAGAGATGGCTCGTCCAGTACTTGCAGAGGAGCTGGGTTTAATTCCTAGCCCTCAAATTGGGCAGGTGACAACTGGCCTCCTCAGGCACTACTCCCGTGTGCACAGACCCACACAGAAGCATCATTAAAGATAAGTGTGATTTTGAAAATAAAAACAGTTATTACTGTTCTGGAAGCCAATACATTTGATATCCAGTGAGGATATGATCCTGGTTCATAGATACATGGCCCTTTCTCACAGACTGGGAATGGCCAGGGGATTGATTGGTTCCTTTTAAAAAGGTTAATGATCCTGCTCATAAGAGCAGGGCCTCATTGCTTGATTACCTGCTGAAGGCCCTACCTCCTGTCACCTTCACTGTAGGAATGATGCTGAGAGGGGGCCACACCAGTCTACAGCACAGACAGTAGTTGTTAGCAGTCCCAACAGCCATCACTGGTCTTTCTGTAGAACTACCTTTACTGGGCATTTCACAACTTCTCAGATGGACTACATAGCTTTTGTGTCTGGTTTTTATTGTTGTTTGATTTTGGCAGTGAATGTCCCTGGCTGACTGGCCTAAAACTCCTTATGTAATTGTATAGATTGGGCTGGCTTTGAGTTTGTGATAATCCTCCTGTCTCTGCCTCTCGAGTTCTGGGATTATAGATGTTCACCACCATGCCTGGCCTTTTCAGAAAGCATGATAGAGGGCGTCCAGTTAAACAGAGTCCTATAGCACACGTTGGAAGCTGCAGAAGCAGCCCAGGGCCAGACTCAACTGAACAGGGTGAATGCAGAACTCATGGCTACTCAGGAAACTGAGAATAAAGGCTCTGAACAAGACATATATAACACCCTTTGCAAAATGCAGGGAACATCATGGAAGATGGGGCAGAAGGAACATAAGAGCTTAAAGAGAGGGAGAAGGGCAGAAAATGCCGTTCTTCTAGGTAGGACACAGCTGTCGCAACTCACTGCAGCTTGACTACTGGCATCAGACATGTGCAGTATTGCCTCTGTCAGGAGTCAATAATGAATGGGGTGGAGCGTGTGGCAGTCAGTAATGGATGGGGTTTGGGCTCATGGGACCCGTCTCTGCTAAACTGACTGGCTCCTGACAGGTTCTGGAAGAGGCTGAGTCATTGTCTTCAATTTTGTCTACACTCATAATCCCTCTGGGTTGTAGTCAGTGGTAATTCCAAACCGATGCTCACACAGATGGTTCTAGATAAATTCAGTGGGTCACAAAACAAAGCAAAAAGACAGAAGTGTGGGAATGATATTTGTAGGAAGGTGGGGGGTTGACAGGAGTGGAGAGAGAAAAGAGAGTAAGGTTGGGAATAATTAGAATGTACTATATACACACATGAAATTGTTAAAGAACAAATTTAATTAAAAAAAAAAAAGCATAGTATGTCCAGGTTTTGTTTGTGTCATGGCTGAATGATCATGGTTGGTTGACCCATCAGCCAGTGGGATTTGCGTTTCTTTTTGGCGTATGCTAATCTGAGTTCATGTAAGGTTTTTGTTTCCCCGTTTCATCTTACCAGTTTGTGCTTGGGTCTCCCTGAACCTGTGTGGTTCGGTAAGCCTTCCACTTGGTTCCATCATCTCTGAGGCAGGCAGGCCGTATCAACCCTGAGTGGTTTGGATCATGGATCATGGAGGTATTTCCCAAGCATATTCTATGGCCTTTGTTTTTCCTCAGACTTGCCCTTCTTGTGGAATCACATTTGCTCCCAAATCTGAAGCTGGTGCAGAAGGAGGAGCTGTACAAAATGGCTGTCAAGACGAGCCTAAGGCCAGCACCAAGGTAACAAGCTCATGGCTGTTGTTCCTGTCAGTACCTCTCCTGGCGCATCCACCTAAGGTGACATTCCTGTCTCGTCAACTTCTTAGATCTGAAAATAACTCCTCTTAGGTAATAGCATTCCACACCTCCTAGGCTTTGGGGTTGAATGACCAATAAATAAGAAGACAGAGGGCCTGGGAGTCAGCTCAGCAGTGGAGGTAGAGCATGTGGCGTGCATGCATATGGCCCTGGGTTTGATCCCCAGCACTTAGGAACAAAACAACAAACTGGACTGCTGGTTAGAGCCCACTGATAGAAAGTAGAACTGGAGGAGATTTTTCAGGGGCAGCCAGTTCAAAGGCTTGGGTTAGAGGGCTGTGGGCTGGGCTTTGTATATGGTAGAGTACAGAGGTGCAAAGAGGACCAAGGGTCTCCTCCAGGTAAGGGAGGCAAAGCTGACCACGTGGGGGCTGCCTGAAGCCAGGCTTTGAGACCAGGGCAGGACTGGAGTGGACAGCAGAGTAGAGCCTGAACAGAGAGCTCCTGGAGGCGTGGCAAACTGCTTCCTTGGGAGCCCCTGTCTGTCCTTCTGCACCTCCCAGTATCCGCAGGGGACTCAGATGGGTGACTTTCCTAGCCACAGGCACTTTCTTTCATCCAGGAGCTTGGGTTTTCCTTCCCTAGAACTGTCCTGGAGCCTCCTCTACCTTCCCTGTAGCTCTCTTCTGTCTTCAGCTCGTCTTCACTTCGTGGCTGTTCTACAACCTCTTTCTTTCTTCTGGCTGCCGAACACCCAGACATGCCCTGTCCCAAAGCAGAGCCTCTGGGAAAGCAGGGCTAGGGGAGAAGTGGAATGTGGGGTGGAGGCCCCAGCATGCTGGAGGATGGGTGTGAAGCGGGGTGTGTTCCTGGCGACCACTTCACCCCCTGTGCTCCTTCCTCTGTCTTGAGGCAGGCTTCTGGAGGATCCAACTCCAAAACCCAGAATGGACTCCTGAGCCCTCCTGCAGAGGAGAAGCTCACCAACAGCCAGACCTCCCTCTGTGAGATCCTGCAGGAGAAGGGACGGTGGGCGGGCGTGAGCTTGGACCAGTCAGCCCTCCTCCCGCTCAGGTTCAAGAACATCCGTGAGAAAACTGATGCCCACTTTGTTGATGTCATCAAAGAAGACAGGTAAGGCCCCACATCCCGCAGCGGTGGCAGAGTCTGCAGGTTCCCTGAGCTACCTCATCCGTGTGTCTGCTGTCATTGTATTGCTTTATTTTTGTTCTGAGGTAACGTGAAACTTGAAATTCACTACACATTCTGCCTGATATACCTGCTTTTAGCATTTTATTTATTTTCTTTATCATTTCTCTTTTGTGTTTGTGTCCCTGCATGCGAGTATAATATACAATGGAAGTCAGAGGACAGCTTTTAAAAGCTGATTCGAGGATCAAGCACAGACTGTCAGGCTTGGTGACAGATGCCTTTACCTGCCAAGCCATCTTGCCTGCCCCATTTTTTTAAAAGCTTGATTGTTTGGTTGCCATACGAAGAAATGGATTTTGTGATATTTTCATCAGTATAGTCCATTCTTATTTACTTTCCCCCCAATTCAAGGTCTCACTGTATAGTCCTGGAGGGCCTGGAACTTTCTATGTAGATCAGTGTGGCCTTGAACTTGAAACCATCCTGTTCCAGCAGACATGTGTGCCGCCACACCCAGTATATATTTATTTTAACATTCATTTCTTCCCTTCATGCCCTTCTCCAACTGCCCTTTTTCCTTTCTCCCTTCCTTTTCTCTTTTTGTGTTTTTTGAACCATTTGAACAAAGTATGTTGGATACAGTATGCTCATTACCCCTTCATATGTCAACTCCTAAAAATAATTATGTTGTGCAAACATGAAATCCGAGGTGTTTAGGGATATTCGTTTTAGCCTTAAGTCCATGTTCCAGATTGTCAAGTGACCCATGAAGTCGCTGGCAACGCCCTCACCCTCAGCCCAGAATCTCATCCATGCTCTGTTTATAGAAAGACTTGGATGTTGGATTTTGTGAATTCCCCCCTCAGACTCAGACTCCTCCTCTCTGGCCAGGCCTAATGGGAATGATGCCTGTCATAGCCAGCAGATACAGCACCCACTGGTCCTTAGTAAGCGGTAGCATCTGCACTGGTGAGGCTTTACTAGTTTCTCCAATTATTATTTTCTCACTATGACTAATAGACAGCCGGTGGGAAGATCCACACCTTGTCAGACTTCCTTGGGGTTAACCTCTGTTACGAGCCCTTGTCTGAAACCATCTTGGCTGTGGTGGTTCAGGTGGCGAATTGTGTCTGCAGTGTGCTGCCATCGGTGTGTGGCATCCACTGTAAAGAGGTTCCTCCCCATTAGTGCTTTACCCACCACTGTTAACCTGAGCTTGCCTACCACACTTCTGTCTGTCTGTCTTTGTGCTTACTACACTCGAATGCTTGACTCTGGCCGGTGACCCCCTTAAGACTGGCAAGTGGTCCTTTTGACACAACCCCTTATTTGTTTGATGTGGTCTTTAACACAACAGGATGTCCCGAGCTCACTTCTCTCCCCTGCTCTAGCTTAGGAATGAGCTCTCTAAGGTACCCTGGCTCCTTTTCATAATGACTGTTTTGGGGATATGTTATTAACACCTAATTTAATGCCATTGTCCAAGCACATGCTCTGTGGTTTCAGTCCTTTAAACTGAGACTTGTTTTCGTTCTCATACACTGCGCTGGTGAAGATGTCTGCACTTGCAAGGTGCTGCACAGTCAGCTGTTTTCATTCGTGCGGACTGCTCTGATGTGTAAGCATACGTTAGGTCCAGGTGGTTGACAGGATTACTCTGATAATCTACATGTTCAGTAGTTTTCTGTTGTTCTAGCTAGATGCTCAGACCACACTTCAATTGTAGCTCCAGGAATTACAAGCACATAGCTGTTCTGGTTTTCATTCTCCAAGTCACGATCTGCAATTGTGAGAAATCAGAAACAGAAGCTGTAGAAGAACACTGCTCACTGGCTTGCTCCCAGGCTCATATTTAGCTGTGTTGCTTATACATTCTAGGACCACCTGCCCAAGGATAGCCCTGCCCACAGTGGCCTGGGCCCTCTCCATCCATCAACAGTAAAGACCACAGGCTAGTCTGATCTGGTAAATTCCCCCAGGTGAGACCCCCTCAGATAATGCTGGGTTAGATCAGGTTGCTGCTGAAGCTAACTAGGACTGCATCCTCAGGCCTAACTAGGACTGCATCCTCAGGCCTTATCTGTGGGCTTCAAGTGACTGTTAAATCACTTCATTTTAAATGAACTCTTGCAATGTATACCTGTGGCTCTCCTCTTGTAATTCATGCCCTTGCTGTTGTATGTGTTCAACTACATGAATTATAAGTCCCTGTCTTCTTACTCCAGACTCTCTGGAGTCTTGGGGGGACCTACAGTGACTGCATTTCTTTTATGTGGAATTGTGTTTTTCCAGATTCTTTGTAAGCCTAGCAGTGTTGGATTGTGTTGACACTGTGTGTGGCACTTAGAGAATCTGAATGTCATTATATCTCTTTGAAGAATGCTAAGTGTTTGTCTCAGCAAGCAGTTCACTTATCTGATTCAAATCAAATGGTCTCTTTTAGCTTAAGCTGGGCTGCTTGGGGGTCTACCAGTTGCGTGTAATTAAGATGTAATTTCAAGAGTTATGCTTAGATGTGAGAACAGTTTATATGCAGAACCTGGGCTTCTTCCTCTTTCCTGCCTCTTGCTTTTCTGGGATTTATAACCTCATTCTTTACCTGTAGTCACCCTGTATTTCCTATATTTGGGGATTAACTTAAAATTTTAATATTTATTATTTTATTTGTATGAATGTGTTTCCTGCACGTGTGTGTTGTGCACCACATGTGTGTAGCTAAGAAGAGGACATCAGACTCTGAAACGGGAGTAGTGGATGATTGTAGCCACCATGTGGGTGCTGGGAACTGAACCTGGGTCCTCTAGAAGAACACAACCTAAGCTATCTCTCCAAATCCCTAATACCTAGGGTTTTTTTTTTTTTTTATGCCATTCTAAGTCTGGTTTTTAGAGCCAGACATAGTGATACAGATTCAAGATCTCCTTCTCCCTACCCCTTTCTTTCCTCTCCACCTTTCTCCTTTCCTACCTTGACCCAGTCTTATTTATAGCCCATGTGTCTTTAAGCCCATGACCTCCCTGCCTTGACCTTCCAAGTGCTGGGGTTGCAGGGGGATTTTGTTTTTGTTTTTGTTTTTAATCAGAGGGTCAGCCGTGATGTTAACTAATGTTTGTCTTCAGAGAAAACAAAACAAAGGTAAAGCTGGGAAGCTTCCCTGTCTTTCTTCCCTTCTTCCAAGGATGCCTCCTCTCCTCCCAACTGTCTTGACCACTCTGTCTTGTGCCTCCCAGCAGTTGCTTTAAATCTTCTGTGAGATCCAGAAGCAGAAGTTCCCAATATTAACTGTGAAAGAGCCACGCAGTTTCAACAGGGTTGATCCTGCCACTGGACTGCTGCATTACAGACACCAGACTCCTCCAGCATCTGCCTTGTCATTTTCTCTCTGTCTTTGGAAAGGAAGCCAGCATGAGGGAACAGTTTTTTCCTCTTTTGAGTCTAAGAACCTCATAAGTTATTACACATTTGTCACAGAAAAGAATCTATTCTGCAGCAAGAAAAGAAGGAGTGAACCATGTGACAGGCACATTTGAGGCTCCTTCCCTGTTTTACATGACTTCAGGCTAAAGGCTACTGTATGTGAGAGAGAGATTACACCCATATGTGTATTTGCCTTCTGAAATCACACCAGCATTCCCTTAAATTTATAGTAACAAGGATATTACAATTTTCTGACAGTCCATAGAAGAATACGACAGTCGTGTAAGCCAGATTTGATTTCTCAGCTGTTAAAATCATTGAGCATAGTCATTTTCAAGTCTCACCTGCACTCTGAATATTAAACAGCAACCCTACAGTTACCCCATCTGCAAGCACCATCTCCCAGTTACAGCTTGTTACATTTGAGGGATAATTACTGTCAGTATTCTGGATGACAGGAAGCCTTTGGAGCTGCCTTCATTCAAAGTCTCCAAATCTCTGTAAGTCCTCTCAGCACCATGATCTGCTGGCTTTCCGAAAAGATCACCTCACAGGATAAAAGAGCTGCCATCACTATCTTCCGATCCTGGATGCGCAGACCATGTAATCAGAAGCACAGACTAATGAGTGTGGTGCACATGCACAGGGGTCACTCCCTAGTGAAGGGAAGCAGCAGATGATTGTGTCTAGACACAAAGGACCTTGCTAGAGGCATGTCTGTGGGGGCAGCACCTGCCACACAGTGACTTCCAGAGGTAGCTTCACTGGTGTGTACTCTGAGAGGCATCTGAGCCCGTTTCTGCTGGTTGTGTCTTCCAGCCTAATGAAAGATTATTTCTTCAAGCCGCCCATCAATCAGTTCAGCCTGAACTTCCTGGACCAGGAGCTGGAGCGATCCTACAGAAGCAGCTACCAGGAGGAGGTATGTTCTCCCTGCCGCCTCACAGCACAAGCCCCGGTCTCATGGGGCACTGTGTGATCGTGATTTACTGAGTAACAGGAAAACGAAGACCAATGTTGATTTCCCACAGCCAGGAAGCCCTGTGTTGGAACTGGATGTGAATCTATCTTTGCCAGGAAGAAAATCCAAGGCTTTTGTGCTCCATTATCTTAAAGCCAGGGCACTCCCCTGCCAGATTGTCTCCTCCATAGCTGGTGCTTCTGGTCTTCTAACTCTCTCCTAGCCCTGGGAGGATGCCAGTTCACATCTGTTCTGGGCTTTCGAGTGACACTTCTCTCCCAATATCAGGAGTTCTGTACCTCCATTTATAATGTGGGGTTCACATTCCCCCCATCATACCACCATCTTAACTCCCTTGAGTTAAGGGAGTTAGCTTTCCTCTCAGCTTATACATCATTTTCCCCCTAGAAACCTTTCCTGACACCAACTGGCTTTTACTCCCCTATGTCTTCTTTATCTTTCGTGTGCACCGCATAGTGGAATCTCATGTGGTTTCTGAACCTAGCACTCAGCTCTCTGTTTCTGTGCTGTCTAAATCCTATCACAGCCTACCCCACAGTCATATTCATCAGAGGTGCTTGAAAGGAGTGGATGGAAGAACCTGGAGCCTGATTGGCACTCTAGGTAGCAGATCCCAGCTTTCTCTCTCTTGGCCCCCACCTGACCTGAGTGTTCCAGAGCCCAAAGTGCACCATCACCTGACCCTGGACCAAGAGAGCTTCCGCTCTGATTTCACTTGCTCATTGGCAGAGCTTTGTCTGCTCTGTCTAGGCCATTCACCAGAGAGACCATGGTATACAAGTTATGGCTGTTTGCTTTGTGTGGTTATAACTGCTGCACTGTTCGTCTCCCACCGGACAGTAAATACCATTCCAACCATCAATCCTCCTGGTACTTGCCTAACGCAAGAAATATTCAACTTTAGCGCTTTAGATCAGGAGTTGAGAAACTTGGGAAACCTGGGCATTCAGGTGAGAATGAAATCCCCCCCCAAAACCCAACCCCACTGGCTGCCCTGAGTCTTCTCTGCCCAAGCCCTGACTACTCCCCAGCATGTTTCTTAGCTCCCCAGAGAGAAAGCAGTAATGTGTCCGTGCAGAGGAGGACATTGTGGCAGCCTCACCTTTTTAGGGGACCTCCAATTAGGAGCAGGCCCACAGTCATCCTCAGAGCCTCTGAATTCCATGGATGACTAGGAGAGCTCGTCTCTACCCCATGCCCACCTTGCTCAGGTGAGTTCAGTCTTGCCATTGGGGCTAACAATGGCTAACCAGCCCTCTCATTCCCCAAGGCCGAGGCCTGACTTTTCCTGTTTTCCCCAGATCCATTGAAGGCTGAGAAACTAGAACCAGTTTGGCCTGAAAGGAAGTTGTCCTAAACTGAGGGCAGGTCACAGCCTCTCCCTCTCACAGACCTCCAACCTCCTTCGTCCCTGAGTCTTGAAGCTCTCATCAGCAGTGTACCATGGCCCCAGGCTTGGCATTCTGTATCTTCTTCCTGAGACAGGCCTTCGGTGCACTTGGGAGTCAGTTCATCTGGCTGCAGCCCACTCTGGCTTTACATCCTGTGTTCTTTCAGATAGCCACTTTGGGCCTCCATCGCCACACAGGAACTGTGTCACCTCTTCCTCTATCGGCTGTGGAGAGCTCTGACTGAGATGGTGCCTCTCTGGAAGGCCTACAGGTCGTCATGTTTTGGACACATCACCTGATAGCAGTTTCCTTCTCCCAAATTCCCTGGCAACATGCATGTGCCTCTTCAGTAAACAGCACACAGTGCCCTGTTTCTTGTGCCTATTATTCTATAATCAGGCTACCCTTTCTTTCAAGCTTTGTATCATGTCTACCCTGTACCCAGCCAGCCCAGAGCATACCTACACTGGCTTTTACCCTTAAAAAAATACATAGAGTTTATTTGTTTTTGATTTCACGTGTGCTTTGCTTTCATGTATGTATGTGCAACACAAGTGTGCCTGGTGCCCATAGAGAACAGAAGAGGGTATTAGATCCTTGGGGACTGAAGTTATAGATTATTTTGAACCACCATGCATGTGCTGGAAGTCACACCCAAGTCCTCTGGAAGAACAACAAATACTCTTAACCCTGAGCCTTCCCTCCAACCTGGAAGGATCTCCTGATAAAGGTTATATAGTCTCATTTCACACACAGCGGCTTTCCTCAGCTACTGCCACTTAAGTACCTACCTGTCTTCTGGTGACGCTCTCTCATCCATCCATTCCCTGGAAGCCCCCCTCGCCTGCTGCCTTCCCGGATGTGTTCTCCTGGACTATGTAAATGTGTGTGAGAGGCTACTGACTTACAATCTGTTGCTGTGTTACCCTAGGCAAGTTTCTTAACTTTAAATAGTGAGGAGATGATCCGTGTGGATCATACCAGCTTCTGCCTGGTCTGGACTTGTCCCTCCACACTGTACTCCTAGCCATCTGAGGACAGGTCAGTGCATCCCGTCCTCTCCTGTTCTAAACAGGTCATAAAGAATTCTCCTGTGAAGACTTTCGCCACTGCCACCTTCAGCTCCCTTCTGGATGTGTTTCTGTCAACCACGGTGTTCCTGATTCTCTCCATCACCTGCTTCCTAAAGTATGGAGCCACCGCCACCCCTCCCCCACTGGCTGCCCTGGCCGTCTTTGGTGCAGACCTGCTGCTGGAGGTGCTTTCCCTCATAGTGTCCATCAGGTATGCCCCAGTTGGAGAAGTGGCTTTCCAGTGTTAGCCTCTAGCGCCCTCTTCTGTCCCCATGGTTAATGACAAGACTGATTAATCAGCACAGGGGCCTTCATTTCCTTCCACCCCATTTCAGGGCACTGCCCTTCACTCCACACAGGCAGCACACTAGAGGGGCAGCTGCCCTGCAGCCCAGCTGATGCCATATCTAAATTAGAGTTTAAAAGGAGAAGTGAGAAATTCAGAAAGAAAGGGAAGAAGAGGTGCAGAGGGAGTACATGACAGACAGCAGAGAGCAAGCCTATGCTCACCTAAAGGCCAGGCTAGCCCAGTTGAGGAAGTTGTGTCAATTTATGCGTTTGGAATAGGCAGTACTTATATAAGACTCCAAATGTGCAAGCAACAAGAAACACAGATAAACTAGACTTTATAGATGTGTTTACATGTTGTGTTACATAGAATATTATTGAAGCCTAGCATGGTGGCACACACCTGTAATCCCAGCACTGGGGCGATGCAGGCAGGAAGACCAAAAGTTCAAAGCCACCTTGGCTGCTTAGCAAGCTCAAGGTCACCTGGGCTACACAAGACCTGTCTGAAAACAAGCAAACTAGCCTAACATGGAAAGAGCGAGAACCTAGAGTGGGGATGAGTCTTGGTCACATCTGTGACAAGGATCTAATTAAATCTATCATGTATCAAATTGATACCACTCAGTCATGTAAAGACAACCCAGCCCATTTAATTTCTTAATTGAAAATAATTTTTATACAATATATTCTGATTGCAGTTTCCAGTCCCTCAGCTCCTCCTGGATCCCCCACCCCTCACCCATCCAGCTCCAAGCCTTCTCCCCCCCCCCTTTTGTTTTTCCAAAACAGGGTTCCTCTGTGTAGCCCTGGCTGTTCTGGAACTCACTCTGTAGACCAGGCTGGTCTCGAACTCAGAAATCCACCTGCCTCTGCCTCCCAAGTGCTGGGATTAAAGGCATGCGCCACTACTGCCTCTTCCCCTCTTTCTTTAGATAACAAACAGGCCAAAAAGGAAGGGTTAAAAAGAAAGAAAAAAATGCAGAAGACATATAAAAGCATTGAATTTATTTTGTGTTGACCATATGCTGCTGGCTGTGGGGCTTTGCCTGTAGGTGTGGCTTATATACCTAGTGAGACTCCATTGGAGAAAATAGTCCCTTTGCAAGCAGTTGTCAACTGCAGATAGCTTCTTGGTTAGATAAGAGCTCTTGTCCACTTCCCCTCTCAGCTTTGGGACCCCCATCTGGCTTGGCCCTGTGCAGGCCTTGTACACACTGCCGCAGTCTCTGTGAGTTCATGTGTGCATCAGTCCTGTTGAATCTGGAAGACACTATTCTGGAGGAATCGTCTATCCCCTCCGGATCTTACAGTCTTCACCCCATCTGATACACAGCTCCGTGAGCGCTGAGGGAGGCTTTCATAAATAAAGACATCCCATTGAGGACTGAGTGCTTTGAGGTCTCTGACTCTCTTCACATTGTCCGGTTTAGGTCTCTGTGTTCCCATGTATTTCAGGAGGGAGCCTCTCTGACGATGACTGAGCAGGGCAATGACCCATGGGATAGCAAACTAAATATTTTAAGTAGACAAAAGACCAGCCCAAGGCTCTGGGAAGACCATAGCTCTCTCCTTTAGGCGCTGGTGTTCAGAACTTTATTTTCATGCACACCTGTCCCGGTACGTGCCTGCCTCCTGGCTACTGTGACTGTGGGTCCTTGCACCATACCCAGCCTAGTTCAGTCCACTGATTATTGTCCCCAGAAGATAAGACAGAAATGGCAAGAAGTGCCTCATCTGTGAGTTTCTGCTACTCCCACTCAACACCCCAGTGCAGAAAAACAAACACAACAGCATCAACAGAACAACTTAGATCTGGCCCTGAGACTTCCACATTTTATCTCTTCTCCCTTTGGGGTGGGCTGTGTGGGATACCTCCTTCCCTCCTTTCTCACCCACAATCCTTCAGTTTCCCCACACACAGCAAAGTCTGTCTTCTACCCTAGCTGAAATGATGTGTCGGCACCTTCCCTTAAATTCTCTTTCAGAATCAAGCCGTGCCCACAGCAAACAACCCTCCTGTTCCGGACCCCACTCACCTGCGTCCAGTTTCCACTCCCTAAGACAATCTTACCAGAATCTACTTCTGTAGAACCCAAGGCAAGAACTGCCTTGGCCTCTAAATGTTCTTTCTCCTTCTTGTGTGTGTGTTGTGGGGATTGAACCTATGTTCTCTCATGTGCTAGGCAAATATCATACTACCAGATAGACACATCCCCACATTAGTTTTCTTTTGAGATAGAGTCTCACTAGTAGCCTACTCTAATCTTGAACTTACTCTGTAGCCCAGGCTGGCCTTGAACTCACTCTGTAGCCCAGGCTGACCTTGAATTCAGTCTGTAGCCCATGCAGACCTTGAACTCACTCTGTAGCTCAGGCTGGCCTTGAACTCACTCTGTAGCTCAGGCTGGCCTTGAACTCACTCTGTAACCCAGGCTGGCCTTGAACTCACTCTATAGCCCAGGCTGTCTTTGAACTTCTGATTTTCCTGCCTCAGCCTCTTGAGTAACTGACGTTTCAGTCCTGCGCTCACTATATCTGGATTGGTTTTATTTTATAAATGAGAATGTAACTGAGTATTGTCATGATACCTGTTATCTCAAACATTTGGAGAGTAAAAGCTGAAAGACCAGAAGTTAAAGGTTCTCCTTAGCAACAAGAAAACATTGAGGCCAGTCTTAGCTATGGGACACAAAACCTCAGAAATGAACATCGAAAACAAAATGAGTTTTATTGTGATAGTTGACATGCAATGAAACGAACTCACTCAATTAGGTAAATAACTCAGTGGTTGTGTATGAGACCAGTGGTGCAGTGAGGGTCCTGGCACTGTAAAAAATACATACGTACATACATCATACATACATACATACATACATACATACATACATGTATCAGAGTTGTAAAAATATTATCACAATATAATTTAAGACATTTCTGTCACCCCAAAGAACCCATGTGCTTGCGTGTACTCCCCCTCTCCTGTACCTGTGTGTACTCTCCACACCTGTGCTCTGTGCCTGTGTGTACTCTCCACACCTGTGCTCTGTGCCTGTGTGTACTCTCCACACCTGTGCCTGTGTGTACTCTCCACACCTGTGCTCTGTGCTTCTGTTTACTCTCCACACCTGTGCTTTGTGCTTGTGTGTACTCTCCACACCTGTGCTCTGTGCCTGTGTGTACTCTCCACACCTGTGCTCTGTGCTTGTGTGTACTCTCCATGCCTGTGATTGTGTGCTTACCCAGACCCTTCAGGTTTCTGTCTAAAGCCTAGAGTTCCTGGTCTCCATAACTTGTTACTAGGACTCTTTAATCACTGTTTGCTGTTCCATTATATCTAGTTTAGAAGAATCTATTCCCACCTGAGCTTAGCTGCAGAGGGTTGTTCCTACCTGTACACTCTAGGAGTCTGGTCAGGCAGGCAGCCATTGTACTCCTACCTGGACATGGCAGCATCACAGTGGCCACGGCTAGGAAGGGCTGGATCCCAGATCGGAAGACCTCCACTGTAGATTTCATGGGTGCCCAGGGAGAAGTCAGTGCTTCAGCTTCCCAGCTTAGAGCCCCTTCTTCTACTCCAGTCCCAGAAAGATCACGGAGACCAGCTAGTCTTGCTGTTAAACTATTTGATCTTGAGGAGTGTGCTGAAGTCTTCCAGGCATCCCATCTCCTGAGACCCAACTCTTTTTGTGTCCCTTTCTAGGGGCCCTGAGTCCCGCCTGTGAAAACATTCACCGTTTTTCCTCAGTGATGTTCCAAGGCCTGTGTTTTCATTTAGATTTGAAGAAACCAGAATGACCCAAGGATCCTAAAAGTGTACTTGAGTCTCTGTAGGCAGTGGCCAGAGGGTTGAGGGTTGCTGGTCATGGCTGAATGTATAGGGTTTAAGGTCAAAGGTCAAGTTCTGAGCGTGTTTGAGAAGCTCATGTTAGTGATCCCCAAGCGGCTCCTGACTAGATGTGAAAACAGTGAGCTTGTCCATACTCCCCAGAAAAGGCCTAAGAGAAATTCTGAGTCTCCACTCCAAGGTCCCAGTGTCCTCTCCTCTAGTGTCCTACCCTGCCCTGCCCCGGGGTCCTCTAAAGGAACCTGACCTTTCCCAGTCACAGTGCTCAGTCCCTCCTCTTCATCAGAGGATTTGTCAAATCATGTCACTCTCCAGATCTACAGTGGTGAGAAGAGTCATAGGCTCTGCCACTGGAAATAGGAAGGCAGCTCCCAGGAAATAAAGAAGCTCTGCTGCAGGGCGGTGGTGTCACACGCCTTTAATCCCAGCTCCTGGGAGGCAGCAGCCGACAGATCTCTGTGAGTTTGAGGCCAGCCTAGCCTACAGAGTGAGTTTCAGGACAGCCAAGGCTACACAGAGAAACCTTGCCTCAAAAAAAACGAAAACAAACAAACAAACAACAACAACAACAACAAACCTGTCTGCTGTATTTGTTATAGCCATGGTCCAGGCTATGTATGAGACAGCTGGACACTCCAGGATAGGGTTGGTGGCAGTGAGCTGTCTTCAGTATGTGACCTAATATGTTGGAAGGATGAATGGCTCTTAATGTCCCAACCCAAACAGAGTCTGTTCAGCTGCAGCAGAGTTAATGCTTCCAAATCTGTCTGTGCACAGAATGCAGTGCGCCCCAGGCTGCGGTGTTATTAGCAAGCTTTTCACCTCTGTGTTTCTAAGGAGGAGGTAGTAGATGTTGTGGGTCCCAGTGGAAAAGGGAGGATGTCACTGTGTGACCCTGGCATCTCTATCCCTGACTACTAACAGCAGCCCTCCCTATTGTGACCACCGAAAGACTCAATGGAACACTTCTAGATAGGCCCCATTGAGGACTTCCTGACTTACGGGAGACTTTACTTGGGGGCTGTTACAATTTTTTTCAAGCCCCACAGACCTTGTCTTTGACGAGTGCATTTTGTCCAAATGAAGAAGGCAACCTTACAGTTGGATGTGAAGCTCTGAGTATGACCGGTTACCCCCAGGCAGGCATCGAAAACAGCAACATGGGACAGATAAAGGTGTGGCACGCTAACCCTCTGCTCCTGACCCTCTCCCTCTGTGTCCCAGAATGGTGTTTTTCCTAGAGGATGTCATGACGTGCACAAAGCGGTTGCTGGAATGGATCGCTGGCTGGCTCCCTCGCCACTGCATTGGGGCCATCTTGGTGTCACTTCCTGCCCTGGCTGTCTATTCACACATCACCTCTGAGTTTGAGACCAACATACATGTAAGTCTCCTCCGCAGGCCCTCTTCTCACCATTCCTTCCTGGCTCCCTAACCTCTTTGCTCACTTTAAGTCTGCTTACTTGGGGTAGGGCTAAAATTCAAATTTTTAAAGAGGTACTCTCCATTACTGTTTCCAGCCTTCCTCTTAAAACAGGAAGCATGTGATAGCTGGGCATGGTGTCGCACGTGCACGCGTACACACACACACACACACACATGCACACACACAAACGAGGTGGCACATACACACACATATATATGGTGGCGTGGCACATACACACACACATGGTAGTTCATACATACACATGGTGGTACATACACATTCACACACACATGTGGTGGCACATGCACATGGTGGCACATACATACACAAACATGGTAGTTCATACATACACATGGTAGTACATACACACACATTCACACACATACATGGTGGCACATACACATGGTGACACATACATACACACACATGGTAGTTCATACATACACATGGTGGTACATACACACACATTCACACACACACATGATGGCACATAGATGGTGGCACATACATACACACAGCACTTAGAAGGTTGGGGCAGGAACATCAGGAGTTCAAGGTCATCCTCAACTACATAGAATCTGAAGCTAGTCTAGACTATACAAACAGCCTGCCTCAGTGCACACAGATACACACAGACAGGGACACACACACACACACACACACACTCACACACACTCACACATACCACAACAAAAATTGCAGTGTAGAGCTGCCAATGGCTACATAAAGAGTGGCCACAAGGGTTTTCCAACTCCACTCAGGATCCATTAAGTTTCAGATCAATCACAGACACTCCTGACTTCCTATGGTTCAAACACTCAACTTTTTGGCTTCACGGTGATGAGTCGTGTGCCCTAGTGACAGTTCTGACCTCACAGTCATCTCTCTCAGCCGCTTTGCTGAGATCACATGGAAGTTGCTGGTTTTCACTTTCAGAGCTCAGTAAATAATAGCAGAGAGTGAAGGACTTGGTACTTGATGGCTTGGCCCAACTGTGGGATCATGTACGCGTTCTGAGCATGGCTAAACTAGACCAAGCTATCATGTTGGGAAGACTAAGGGCATTAAACGCATTTTTATTTATGATAATTTTCATTTGTTACATTGGTCTTTTTAATGTGGAGGTGGGGGGTCCTGGGAATCAGACCCAAGATCTTGCTTACACTCAGTCACATCCCCAGTCTTTTTGCTTGTAAAGTGCTTACAGAAGTGGAGTCTCGCAACAGTTTAAACATTTGTACTTTGCCACACGCTTTATAAAGAAGCACCTGCCCCATGTGTCCATATGATACAAGGCAATGGGCCGGTCTGCTAAAGTCTTTGGCACCTGGAGTAGCTGCTGCTCTGGGAAGGAGCTTTGAAGTTAACTCCACTCCACAAAGGAGTGTGGGAAACATTTGCTTCTTACCCTTTAGGCTGAGATCTAGAGCCGTGTGCTTGAGTGTAACAGAACTACCTGGGAGCATCTGATATCCTAGCATCAAATCACTTCTCAGTGGCTCACAGCAGGACTGAAGGAAGCATTTGGAAGGTGGCCACTCCCACTGTGGTAGGGCCCCAGTAAGCAGCCTCCCTTTCCTGTCTATCAACCTGACATGTGCTATTTTATATGTCTGGAGGAATATTCTCCTAGCAGTGTGGACTTGCACCTAAAGTGTGGTGCCATTGGACAGATATGTTATCTGTTTTTAAAACCAGTAGGTTATCCAAAGGAAGACTTACTGCACATTTTACAGTTATTTCTTGTCACTGTGACCAAATGAGAAACATTGTAAGGGACAGAGAATTAGCTCTGGCTCAGGACCTAAGGGACTAGTCTGTCACAGCAGAGAAGGCATAGCTCCACAGTGGTGGGTTTGTCAGGCCGAGACTCCTCATCTCCTTACAACGTGGTTAAACAGGAAACAGATGGGATAGGACAGAAGCCAGGCTAGAAACTTCAAGGCCCTTCTCTCCAGAGATCCACTTCCTGCTGCTAGGGTCTACTTTCCAAAGATTCCACAACGTCCCAGAACAGCACCCCTGGCTGGGGACCAGGTATGCAAACACATGATCCTGTGAGGGACATTTTACATTCAAGCCAAGGCAAGTGGTACCAGAGATGCCTGATACTGGACAGAAGTGTGGGTGAGTAGTCCTCGTAGTCTGTGGCACACAGATAGGATGGAAGCAACGTGGCAGAGGTGGCACAGGCTATCCTAACAGTGTCTTCTCTTACAGTTCACCACGTTCACCGGCTCTGCAGTGCTGGTGGCCGTCGTACACTACTGTAACTTCTGCCAGCTCAGCTCCTGGATGAGGTCCTCTCTCGCCACCATTGTGGGGGCTGGGCCACTGCTTCTGCTCTACATCTCCCTGTGCCAGAACAGGTGTGTGACTGTGCTCTGACCTCATATGGCCCTCACCTACCATCTCTTAGGGCTCGGCAACAGTTCTGTGTTAGTTCTGCGTGGTGTGTTTCCTTCGTGACTTGAAATAGCTTCCAGCACACATGGTGTTCAAAGAGTACCAGCTGGGGATGTAACTCAGTGCTAAAGTGCTTGCTGGCATGCAGAGGCTCTTAGTTCAGTCCCGAGGAGTACCAAAAACAAACACACACACAAAAAAAACAAACATACAACCCAAAAAGTAATAAAGTGCCATAAGTGATAGAGGAAAGAAAAAGAAGTCATTTATAACACCATACAACAGGCTGTGTGTATACCATGTATATATTGAACATATATATAAATGAACATTGGATTTAGACTTAGTTTCTATCACTAAAAGATGCCTATATTATCAGTTGTGTGCAAATATTCAGAATTCCACTAGACTTTTGATCCCATGCACTTGGATTTGGGAACACAATCTATATATATTTGAATATAGATGTCCTTGGGTACCTGCCTCCGTGAGACACATGACTGTTATAGGATATTCGAACTTTGTTTTGTGAATAAGTTGTAATCTAAGAAAGGAAGACCTGAATTATTTCACATGAGAGAGTCAGGATGAGGAAAGATGACAGGGAAAGCCAGGGTGGTGCAGACTTGTAACCCTAGTACCCAGGAAGCTGAGGCAGGTGGTCTAGCCTAAGCTACATAACAAAACTCTGCTGGTACATGCCTGTAATCACCAGATGGTAAGCAGAGGCAGGATAATCAGGGGTCTCAGGTATTCCCTGACTGTATAGAAAGTCTAAGGCTTTCTGGGCTACCTGAGTAGAAAGTATGGTGCGGACAGAGAGAAAGATTAGAGTCACATGATAAACCTCTGGAGACAGGGCCAGTTCTCAATTGAGCTATACAATGACAGAGACATTTAAACCTGGTAAGAGCCAGGTATGGCTCACACCTGTAATCCCAGTGCTGCTGAAAGGGAAATGGATGTAGAAAGACAGCAAGTTTGAGGGTAGCCTGGGCTACCAAGGAAGTGAGACCCATCTAGTGCCATCAGGCAAGCAGTCAGCACAGTGAAATGCCCTATGTGAATAATTGCTTCTTGGTTTGTTATATGTGTCTCAAGTTTCCTGTTACATGCCAGCAACTGGTTTTGAGGCTTTTAGTCTTCGTCAGCTAAACATGCAGTTAGAAATAGAATAGAAACTTGGGTAACAGAATGTATGCAGTACTTTGTTTAAATAGTTCATGATCTCTTAAACCAATTAAGCTTCTATTTGTGTAACAAACATCTAAATATCAAGCCTTTCACATAACTTCTTAGACAGGTGCTTCCCAAGTGCAGTGGAAAGCCACCTGTTCAAAAAGGCAGGGAGCAGGTGAGCAGGGTGTTACATAGTTACAGCAGGGTGTTAGTTACAGCAGGGTGTCACATAGTTACAGCAGGGTGTTACATAGTTACAGCAGGGTGTCACATAGTTACAGCAGGGTGTCACATAGTTACAGCAGGGTGTCACATAGTTACAGCAGGGTGTCACATAGTTACAGCAGGGTGTTACATAGTTACAGCAGGGTGTTACATAGTTACAGCAGGGTGTTACAAAGTTACAGCAGGGTGTCACATAGTTACAGCAGGGTGCTACATAGTTACAGCAGGGTGTCACATAGTTACAGCAGGGTGTTACATAGTTACAGCAGGGTGCTACATAGTTACAGCAGGGTGTTACAAAGTTACAGCAGGGTGTTACATAGTTACAGCAGGGTGTCACATAGTTACAGCAGGGTGCTACATAGTTACAGGGACAGTTCTCTATTGTACTTTGTAGGACATCTAACATTCCTGCCCCTAACTTATTATCATAAGCAGGGCCTTCCACATTTCCCAGTGCCCCTAAGGACCCCTGCTTTACTAACTGCCATTATCAGCAGTATCAAGAGTCTGTAGGAGTCCCAGTGTGTTGGTGATTAGTGAGCAGCATGATGACTGTCCTCAGTTTCCTGCCTATATTAATAGCAATGTGAAACATTTGTGTTCTCTACAAAGCAAGATCAAAAGGGAATCTGAGTTAGAGCTGCCAGTTCAGTATCTGAGAAGAAGCCATGACAAAAAATTACTTCAGTGAAATGCACGACCTTCTCCTGCCATTGTGGAGCATCTGAGCTCAGGGTCATCACGATGCTTTATACAGAGTATGGAATTCATCAGCAGCCTTTAACTTTGGATGCCTCGTGAACACTTTATGGTGACATTTAGTCACAGCTTTAGCTGTTCCTCTTAGATCTAGAACAGCAAAGTAGGGGCCTTCCATCTGCCTCCCTGCTACAATCCAAACAGCAGATTTTGGCGGGAACTAATAGATGAATCTTGAGCCAAGACCTCTTCCACACGGGGGCTTCTCCGAGCCTATGGCCCAGTCCCAGTTACTGCTGGAACTAGCAGGGCAGTGCTTGCCAGGTAGTAAACAAAAGCCTGAATTCACCTTTTACAGAGGAGAAGGACTCACTTTTCTGTTGCTGGAATAAAACGCCCTGGCAACTTAGAGAAGAAAGTGTTCAGTTAGGCTCATGGTTTCAAAGGATCATGACCAAATGTTTACCTCATGTTACCCAAAAGGGAAGTTACATGAATTCTTCTTGGGTTGCTTTTAATAATGCCCTTTTTGTTTTCTGTAATATTTTTTGCATTTTCTTTTCAGTTCCATTGTGATGTCCCCCTTGGACTCAGCACAGAATTTCAGGTAAGCTTTCAACCTGCAACCTTATCTCCCCAAAACATACATGTGCGCGCGTGCATGCGTGCGTGTGTGCATGCGTGTGTACAGGTTGAGAAAGCTTCTTACTGGGAAGGAGAGTGGTCATTAGACATATATTAGAATTAGTTTAATTTTATGCAACAGGAAATCTCACAAATCAAAGATAATATTTTATCATCTAAAATATTTTGACCTGGAGCAGCCAAGATGTCTTAGCTGTTAAAGGTGCTGGCTGTGAGAGTCTAGCAACCTGAATTTGATTCCTAGAACCCATGTAAGAGTAGTTGGAAAGCGCCCAGTTCACAGTTGCCTTCTGACGGCCACACATGCCCCTCAGCACGTACCCTTACACTCATCATGCACAGGCAGACAGTAAAAATGAATAAATAATTGAATTATATAAGATGTTGCTATCTGGCAAGAAATTTGAGATAATAAGTATTTGAATCTTTAAGTTAAATATTTAACCTTTGCTTTATTATAAACATAAAAGTAAATTCAAAATAAACTGAAGAGTAAGAGATAAAAAAAAAAATGTGTGCTGTGTACATGCAGGTCTGTAGCCACACATGCTCCTGTACTAACACACACACACACACACACACGCACACACACATACACACACCACAAAATAAAAATAATTAAACCATAAAAGCTGGAAAAATATTAATTTTCATGCCTCTTAAGACAGATAATTTTCTAGTCTTATCAATAGTAAATAGATCCATAAGGAAAAGACTGAATGTCAGATTGGAAGGGACAGAAAAGCATTCATAGAACATAAGCCCACACAGATGAAGTTCACAAAATCTATCACATACATATTAACCACGGTCCCCCTGCTCCTGGGAATCGAACAGGACACTGTCCATGCTATGCAAGTGTCCCCACTGATCCTTCAGAAAGTAGTAACTCAGTGCCAGCCATGGCGATCAAGCCGGTAAGACTAGTACTCTGCAGCGTGAGGCAAGAGGATTGCTGTGAGTTTGAGGTCAGCCTAGGCCTATATATGGCACTGTATATACAGTCTTGATAGATCCAAAATGTTATAGGTACCAAGCCTGCTGGTTAGGGCTGAAAGTTGGCCCTTGCTTTCTCTTTGTCTCCTATTTCAAATTCCTCTTTTGCATGACAGTAGATCTTAGTATGTTTTGCTTTAGCTCCCATCCATATAGTTCTGATGCCCCTGTATTCAGTTACTCTTACTCATCTCAGATACCTCCTTTGGACTGGGTATGAAGGTACAGGCCTGTAATCTCAGCTATGAGAGCAGAGTCATAAATCTGAGGCCTGCACGAGTCTATGTAGAGTGAGCTCAAGACTGGCCTGCACAGCTGTCTTGGAGATACCATCTCAAAACGGGAATGAAAACTGAAAGACCCTGGAACGGCTCAGTAGTAAAGCCCTTACCTAGCACAAGGCCCTGGGCTCACTCACCAACTCACAAACACACCAACAATCCTCTTCTTGGAAACTGATCTTTGCTTGGCTGCTCTTGTCTATCTGTCTTAGAATAAGAATTGCTGGGTGTGGTGGCATATCCCACAGTCTTGCACTTGAGGAGTGAGGGCAAGAGGATCAAAGGTTCAGGTCTATGATCAGCTACATAGTGAGTTAATTCCCAGACGGCCTGAGCAACATAAGACCCTGTCTTTTTTTTTTTTTTTTTAATATTTTTTAGACTTATTTATTTCTTTAATTTTTATGTGTATGAGTACACTGTTGTTCTCCTCAGACACACCAGAAGAGGGCATCAGATCCCATTACAGATGGTTGTGAACCACCATGTGGTTGCTGGGAATTGAATCAGGACCTCTGGAAGAGCAGTCAGTGCTCTTAACCACTGAGCCATCTCTCCAGCCCAAGACCCTGTCTTAATAAAACAAAATACAGGGCAAAGTACCTTAGTGGGTGAAGTACTTGCTGCTTCCAGGAGAACAGAACTGATTCCACAGACGTATCCTCTGACCTGGACACATTCCTGGGTGTCTGCGTTCACCAATCACACATACACATAATGATAAAGTTGTTTCAGTTTCTGGTTTGGTTTGGGTTTGGGTTTGGGTTTGTAAGGTATAAGCCAATGAGAATGCATAGTACATGCTTGCTACTAAATCTCTTGACCTCAGCTCAGTCCCTCAGGAAACCTTCTAAAAGGGGCTGTTCCTCAATGTCACAGTGGGAAAAGCAACTTTGCCCCCAACCCAGCAAGCCATGCTCACAGGAGATACAGCTGGTTTCTCCCCAGCCCAGACCCTCTGTACACTCTGCCAGGCAGAGAGCCTGGTGGTCATAGGAGCTCACGCCTTTAATCCTAGCACTTGTGGGGGGAGAGGCAGGCAGATCTCCGAATTGGAGGCCACCCTGATATATAGAATGAGTTTCAGGACACCCAGGACTACACAGAGAAACCCTGTCTCAGAAAAAGAAAATAAAAAGACAGAGAACCTCATGCTGGACTAAAATATGTTTTAGTCAGTTAAACAAAGTGCTCATTTTGCTTAGCATTTGAGATTGATAGGTATTATCATTTGATTCAATGCTATAAGTAAATAAACATGGGATATCCTACAATAGAGAACTCTATCTTGTTTCCCAACCACAGCTAGGAAACCTGTGTCAGGTCTCAGGTCCAGCCTAGCTGGACTTCAGGGTTCAGCATATTATAGGGAGAAGACACCAGATTTAGCAAAGGAAAGCATTTGGCCCAGTGAGTTATAATGGCCCTAGAAGATCTCAGTGAAGACAGGTCGCTCTAAGCTTTTAATAGCAGGCCACATACAAAACTCAGAGGGAAAGCAGGTGTTCACCAGAACTGTTCAAGTCGCCTCAATGGGCTGCTGCTATCCAGGGATGATGGAGCCCCCTCCATCCCAGTTCCCTGTAGTTAGCCCAGGCCTCTCTGAGAATAACCTCCCCTTCAGAGCTGACACAACTACCCTGAACCTGAAGGGAGAGGGGACTTGGCTATGCTCCAGCTGGTCTTCATGGTTTACAAATGAAGAAACCAAGGCTTGGCAGATGATATGGTTTACCCAAGGCCTCCAGAGTCTCCAGTTGGCCTCCCAGAGTAGCCTAGGGACCATTCCAATGTCAGAGCTTTTGTGATGGTGTTTTGGGAGTGTCTCAGTAGCTTCAAGTTCATTTTTTCTTCTCTCTCCCTCTCTCTCTGAAAAAAAAAATATCATGTAGCCCAGGCTGGCCTTGAGCTTGCTGTGTATCCAAGGATAACCTTAAACTCTTAATACTCTAGTCTCTCTCTCCAAAGGCTAGGATGATAGATGTATGTCACAAGGCCATGCTACATTCATGATTTTAAAACACCCTTATGTCAAAGGTAACAATAAGACTTCAATGAAATACTGTATCTAAGGAATTAAGGTCTCTGTGTCCTAGATCTCACCTGAGGACACATTAGGTTTTTTTTGTTTTGGTTTTGGGTTTGGGTTTGGGTTGGGTTGGGTTGGGTTGGGTTGGGTTGGGTTGGGTTGGGTTTTGTTTGTTTGTTTGTTTGTTTGTTTGTTTGAGACAGGTTTCTCTTTATAGCCCTGGCTGTCCTGGGACTCACTCTGTAGACCAGGCTGGCCTCTAACTCAGAAATCCATCTGCCTCTGCCTCCCAAGTGCTGGGATTAAAGGTGTGCACCACATTAGTTTTATGTCCATTTATCTTTACATAGTGAACAATTCCATCACTACATAAAATCTAACAACCTACCTTGGGCATTTAGAAATGCATTAACGTATAAAACTTATAGGAATTGAACAGTCAAAATCTATCAAAATATTCTGTTCTTGGGTACAGTAATGATAGTGTGATCACTAGGGGACATGTCTGTATCTAGGGAGAGACTAAAATAGTTAGACTAGCAGCTTACTTTCAGACTGTTTAGGAAAAAGTGTTTGGTTTTTTTTGTTTTGTTTTGTTTTAGATTGATTTATTATGTATACAGTATATTCTGCCTGCATGTATGCCTGCAGGCCAGAAAAGGGCACCAGATCTCATTATAGATGGCTATGAGCCATCATGTGGTTGCTGGGAATTAAACTCAGGACCTCTGGAAGAGCAGCCAGTGCTCTTAATTACCAAACCATCTCTCTAGCTCAGGAATAAGTATTTGCATGTGTCAGTGTGTCTTTGTATGTCACATGTGTGCCTCTATATATGTATTGAGAGGAAAAGCAGAGAGGCAACATTTAGCAGTCATAAAATCCAGATGAAGAGGATCCAAGTTTTATGAAATTTAAAGTTTTCATAAAATTAAGATTCTCTAAAAGAAATAGTTGAGAAAGAAAAGTTGTTTTTGCTTTTGTTTTTGTTTTTGTTTTATCAGTGAGTTTTTCTAAAAAGCAGTTACAGCTGGGCCTAGTGGTCCAGGCTTGTCATCCTAGCTTATGGGTATAGAGGCAGGAGGATAAATTCCAGGCCCACCTCCAGCTACATAGTAAGTTCAAGGCCAGCCTTGCCTGCATAAGACAAGAAACCAAATTAAATATTAATAAAACAAAAGCACCCGTGAAGTCTGCAAAACAGCTAGGCTGCGTTATGGCTGCATGTGTTGAGGGTAACACTCAGCCACGCTCAGCAGAGTACTCATCCTCAGTGCAGGTTTGGAGTGCTCCGTTAAGACTGCTCCGGGCAGCTGTGTCATTTCTCCTCTCTCTGCTCTGCAGTGTCGAGAGGAACCCATGCAATAGCTCGGTGCTCCCCAACAGCAGGAGTCTGGCCAGCCTCATAGGCAAGGAGTTCATCCTCACCTTCTTCCTCCTTCTCCTCTTGGTCTGGTTTCTGAACCGGGAGTTCGAGGTCAGCTACCGGCTGCACTACCATGGGGACGTGGAGGCAGACCTACACCGCACCAAGATCCAGAGCATGAGAGACCAGGCTGACTGGCTGCTTCGGAACATCATCCCCTACCACGTGGCCGAGCAGCTCAAGGTCTCTCAGACCTACTCCAAGAACCATGACAGCGGGGGAGTGATCTTTGCCAGTATTGTCAACTTCAGCGAATTCTACGAGGAGAACTATGAGGGTGGTAAGGAGTGCTACCGTGTCCTCAATGAGCTGATCGGTGACTTCGATGAGCTCTTGAGCAAGCCAGACTATAATAGCATCGAGAAGATCAAGACCATCGGGGCCACATACATGGCAGCATCAGGACTGAACACCGCCCAGTGTCAGGAAGGTGGCCACCCACAGGAGCATCTGCGTGTCCTCTTCGAGTTCGCCAAGGAGATGATGCGTGTGGTGGATGACTTCAACAACAACATGTTATGGTTCAACTTCAAGCTCAGGGTCGGCTTTAACCACGGACCCCTCACGGCAGGTGTCATCGGTACCACCAAGCTGCTGTATGACATCTGGGGGGACACCGTCAACATCGCCAGCAGGATGGACACCACTGGTGTTGAGTGCCGTATCCAGGTGAGCGAAGAGAGCTACCGTGTGCTGAGTAAGATGGGTTATGACTTTGACTACCGAGGGACTGTGAATGTCAAGGGTAAAGGGCAGATGAAGACCTACCTTTACCCAAAGTGCACGGACAACGGAGTGGTCCCTCAGCACCAGCTGTCCATCTCCCCAGACATCCGTGTCCAGGTGGACGGCAGCATCGGGCGGTCTCCCACAGATGAGATTGCCAACTTGGTGCCTTCTGTTCAGTATTCGGACAAGGCTTCCCTGGGATCTGATGACAGCACGCAGACCAAGGAAGCTCACCTGTCCTCTAAGAGGCCCTGGAGGGAGCCAGTCAAAGCAGAGGAGAGGTTTCGATTTGGCAAAGCCATAGAAAAGGACGACTCTGAAGACCCGGGAGCAGAAGAGGCCAATGAACTCACCAAGCTCAACGTCTCAAAGAGTGTGTGAGGCAGCGGAGAGCTGCCGAGGTGCTCTGCTCGTCCAAACACAATACTGTCTGTATCGATAGGCTGTTGTGCTCTCTAGCACCTCAGTCTCTGTCCCCAGATGTGGTGTCACGCGGTCATCTCCGCCCTAGTCTCTGTGTGGAGCACAGTTATTCAGGGTTCATTTCCATCCATTGCGGTTTTCCTTTATTCTCTTTCCGGAAGCCTTTTCCTCGAAGCCTGCCCCCAACCTGGGGGGATCCATCCAGCAGTGTGGAGGGATACAAGTGCCTTCAGGGTGTGGCCTTGCGTCTGGGGCTGAGGCCACTGGTGGAATTATGGCCCTGGGGATTATTTGACTTCTTTAAGAAAAAAAAAAAAGGAAAAAAAAAAGCTGTGGTTAAAATACCATTTTTATTGCCTTTTCTCACAAGTTTTTTTTTTTCTCATACAGTGTTCTCCAATTTATTTTTTCTATATATGTAATAGTATTTTTCAGTCACCTGGCCTTTCTAAGCATATACACGCACACACACTTGCATTTATGAATCTGACATAAAGTGCCAGTAACTCACCTGGGGGAGGGGCTATAAAAAGGAGCAGGGCTGGAAGCTCAGCAAGCCCCCTCCTGGCATCTCTCGGGTACCTGGGCCCACATTCCTGTGGCCCACAAATGGGCTTCTCCGCCCCCAACACTGGGCAGTTTCAGGGGCTCATCTGCACGTAGGCCAAGATTTCATATGCTCACCAGGCACAAAGCTTACAAACCAGGCCTCAGGAATCTCAAAGCCGTGATTTCATCCCGACCCCCCACAGAGGGGTCTTCCAGCCAAGAGTGAAGATGTTTGTCTCAGAAGCTGGCCCATTTGAGGGAGATGTTTAACCATCTGAGGATGCATTTATTTATTTATTTATTTATCAAAACGTGTATTATGGGGAGGGGCCACTGGGTAGTTTTGGTGGAGGGAAGCAGTCAGGGAGTGGGCAAGGCAGTTTGCAAAGGACACAGCCGACCAATGACAAGATGTCCCTCTATGTTTTATGTCTCATCCACTGTGGCCCACAGTGCCACCCAGGGTGCTGCTCCCCCTTGTGGGGATCCAGAGTAAAACTGGCTCGGCGCCAAGCAGGATTCTGCAGCCCTTTTGTCCCTTCCTCCCACTGTGCAGGCTGACTTGTGGTGGGATTTGATTCTGTTGGCCAATTCAGACTTGTGAAAGAGATTTCTTACGGTGCACCGAGGGACAGAGCCATCTGTTTGCCAAAGGAGATGCAGACAGCCCGTCACAGAGACGACGGTTCGAGTTCCTGGCTGCTAACCTTGCTTGTAATTGTGTTCTTCCACGATGAATCTCAAGTTGACACTGGATGGAGCCCAGCTACAGCTGCCCCTCCGCCATCATTTTGCCAGGTCACGCTGGTGTGCAGCTCATGAGACAACTGAGGAATAGCTCTGTGTCTGTTGGAGGTCTTTATGCCATGCCCTGTGGTGTGTTCTTTCACTGGTAAGCGTCACTGTATAGTTTTCACATCTGAATTAAGCCTGGTTTTCACCCCTCCCCAAAGATGGAGAGAACCTGCTTATGCTAGCAAGGTGACATCTTAGTTCTAGTGAACCACTTCCCAGGAGACACCTGGGATGGCCACCAGAGCAGCAAAGCCATGCCAGGACCCAGAGTATTTTTAGTGACTGGAAGATTTCCCTTCCAGTCGGCTCCCTGTTGGTCTTCCAACTCGAAGAACAGATAAGTTGTGTCAATACCTCTTGTTCCTAAGGAATGTATTCCTGTACAATGCCACAGATTTTCTTTTCTTAAAAACACTACCTGATTCTTTCCTTGTGCTAGGAAGTTAGGGCATGCTGGGGTCTCCTGCTGTCAGTTTTAGGGTGTGCTCATCTGAGTGAGCACCAGTCTGCCCACCACCTCCAGGCTGCATCACTTTGAGGAGCCAGCTAGTGGTCGGGGTTTTTGCAATCTTGGTTCAAGATGTGCTCTGCTAAGTCCATCTCTTCCCACATCTTCCCTCTCAAACTCTTTCTTTCTCTGCTACAAAGATATCTATGATTCTTTCCCAGCCCGCTCCCCAACCCTATACCTGCAAACCAGCTGGAGAGAATCATTAACCTTGAGCTGGTGGTCCAGTCCTGCATTGTACAACTAGAGCCCTGGCTGAAGGACAGCTCACACAGAGTGCAGTGGTCTTAAGAAACACCCTGAGCCTTCCTGAAGAACCAGTGCAGACATTCTTCTTTCAGGGTGCAAGGCCCTTGGGGCCTTTCCAGCCCCCTGCCCCTAAGCATACCTCAACACAGAACCACGGGATCTCTGCAGCACACCTGCCGTGCAGTTAGGTCTGTTGGCATTGAGCAAACAGCTGTTGCTGGAGACAGTTGGGCTTCTAGGCAGTGGACTCGAGTGTCCGTCAGGTGGCAATACTTCTTAGGAACCCAGGGCAGGAAGCAATACTCCAGAATTGAATGTGTGTAAATAGCTGCTTTGCATTGCGATTGCCCTTTCCTTCTTGGCCCCAGCTCTGATCAGTTTTATACATCTGTATGATCAAGCACACATAATTTTATCCCACACAAATGAACATAGAGCATCAGTTCTAAACCTTCAGACTGCTTGACGAGCCCCACAGATGTACCACACCTGCGCATGGCTCCCTCTGCCCTAACTCTACTCCCGGAACCGCACCTGCACATTTGCACATGACACGGCGAGCCAAAGGCAGTGTGCAACCATCACCTGGGCTGTAGTCACTTGTAGTTTTCCAAAGATAAGTCTGCATTTGAATTTCTTGATTTTCAAGGTAAGCATTTTTTTTTTTTTTTTGGATTGGTTGTTTTAAAAATCGCACCATGCCTAGAACCTGAAATTATATTAGCAAGAACCAACTGTATGTATTTCCATGTTTTCCTTTGCTCTGCTCTTTTTAAATTGTTAATTCTAAGAATTTCAAAATGCATCCACTGAAAAAAAAAAGGATATTAAAATGTTCTACAACTTAACTTTGGTGCATGGTATTTCCTCATTGAGAAGTTTGGTACTGCCTCACCTCAGGGCTGGGCCTCCTCTCACCCAGTGAGGTCAGGCGGGTCAAGTGTTGATGAGCCATGGCCAGACAAAAAGGACCTCTCGTGGACTGTAGACTCTGGGAAGGGAGATGAGTACATGGCATCTATCTACTTTCCTGTCAGCCTGTAGAAATCTATCGTCTCCACCCACTGAGGGCAAAAGCACATCCATTGGCCAGGGTACTTTCCTGCCAAACAGTGCTTGTTGGTTGCCTTAGGAGCCCTTCCCTAGCTGGGGAGCAAGGATCCTCACTGTGCTGAAGGTCTGACAGGAACGTGGTCTAAGGCTACAAAGGGCACTCAGGGACTTAGACAACTTCGCAGACAAGAAAGGCAGTCTCTAATCTTTGTAGTACAACTTATCATTTGTGGTCTGTCTTTCATCTGAGATCTTTTCTGCACATGGTTGCTTTTCGTGCCGTCGGACTCGATCATTATGGCCACCTGGAATAGATCCCAAGGCCCTGGAAAAAGAGGCAAACTGGAGGAACCAGCAAGTGAAGGGGTGATTTTAAAAGTTCATATTTGCATATTATCTACATGTACATTTAAAATCATCCCCCCCATGTGTGTCTGTATGGTTTCTTTGTAAGAAAAAAAGTTAATATTTGAGTAATTAAGCCATTGGAATTCTCTTCTTCCTGCTGGGTCTGCAAGTCTACGGAAACCAGAATTAAGCAATGCAAATATCTGCTGTTGAAACCTCACTTATCAAAAGCAGTAGATTCTTTAAATTTTACGCCTTTTTACTCCAGGAGCATCAATAATTTGATGAAAGTTGTGACCTCATTGGGGAAAAAAATGCACATAAAAACATACTCTCTTAGGGCTGAGCAGATGGCTTAGCCAGTAAGTTTATCTTTAAGCTTGAGGACCAGAGTTCTGATCCTCAGAAATGCTGAATGGATGTGGTGGCCCTCCTATAATCCTAGGACAACAGAGGCAGAAACAGATTCTCCAAAGCAAGCTACCCAAACAGTAAGTTCTCAGGTCAAGTGAGAGGCCTTGAAGGCACCCAAAACCAACCTCAGGCCTATGAGAGCATGTGCACACACACGCACACACGCGCGCACACACAGTATTCCACACAAATGCAAAAAAGAATACACTCTTTGATATTGCATAAGATTTCAAATTCAGCACTCGGGAGGCAGAGGCAGGCAGATCTCTGAGTTTGAGGCCAGCCTGGTCTACAGAGTGAGTTCTAGGACAGCTGGGGGTTACACAGAGAAACCCTGTATCAAAAAACAAAAAACTAAAAAACCAAAGATTTCAATTTTTGGATTCTAGTAAACTACCCCTCGGCCACAATAGCTAAAGGAACACCGGGATTTTGTTCTGACCATAGATGAGGTCTCCACCATCTATTTAAAGACTCCTGTTTGGAAACATGGACATGCTTCTCAGTTACATAAACATGTTTATCAAAACGATAATTTACAATTTTATGTGTGTAATGTAAATATATTTGAGAACCCTCAACTTTTCATCCTATAAATATCAAATTAGTCAAATTACTTGAAACAGAGGATTTATTTATTAAAAGCCTACTATGTGCCACATAATACCCCAAAGCTTCCTTGACTTAGATCATTTGATGTTTCCTCTGGTACTTACCGACATCTGAGAAGCAGCTATGAGTTGGAACTGCTTTTCAGGATGACTCTTCCAGATCTCAGTAATGTCCTTTTCCTGACTGTCATCTCTAAACAGGGCTCCTTAGTGTCATCTATGGCTTTTAGTGGGTCTGCCCCTTGAAAGAGGAGACCACTTTTAAAATAATTTTCACAGTGACTAGCAGGCACTACTTCAGGTTGGCCTTGCTGGAATGTCAGGAGTGACATACCACCTCAGGAGTGACATACCACCCACTTAAGACCTTGACTCCACCTAGAAAGCAGAGTTGTTGGCTGATCTGTAAGCCTACCTCAGCTCTGAAAGGAAGAGGCACTTCTTCAAATCTGCTCTTAAGTATCTTCCTCAGATTAAGGAAGGTGGGGGGGGGATGAATCCAGGCTGACCTGGACCTTGCTATGTAGACCAGCTTAGCTGAACTTGTGGTGATTCTCCTGCCTCAGTCTTATTTACCATCACACATGGCCTTTAACTCATTTTCCTCACCACAAAGCCTTTCCAAGTTGAGTGGGCTGGGAAGGAGGGAGGGTCTGGGTTTGACTGCTGTTTTGAAAGTTGCCACCATCAGGAAGTGTTTATTATGCTCAGAGAAGGGAATAAAGTGGGCCCCAACTATCTGCATATAATTCCCTAGGTACAGGCTGTTAGGCCTCAGACTTAGGACAAAGGCTAATCAATCAAAGCAGACTCTGGCCCCAGTCTTCCCTACAGGGTCCTCCCAGCTGGCATGCCCCGCCCCTATGACATCAGCCATTTTGGCTACCATTCCCCTTTTGCCTCTTGGCTGCAACATGCCGCTCTTGGTTCCCGCTCTGCCATCTCTCTCCCTCTCCCACATGGCTCCATTCAGCTTGCCGGCCATGTACACTGTAGACGCTTCCAGATGCCCCTGCCTATGCCCCCTCATACCAGCAATAAACCTTCTCCACCAAACCAAGGAGAGTCATGCCCTCATTTTATTTCATTCACAGACATTGGTCCCCAGAACCAACTTAAGCTGCTACCTGCACCCCATCCCCTTAGGGCCACCCGTTAGTTGTCCCCACTGCTTTCCAGCCCTTCTTCCTGTCTCCTCAGATTGTCCTACAAGAGGTTTCGGTTGTAGCCCACTCTTGCTCTCTCTTTGAATCTTTGTCTCCAGGACACTGTTTCCTGCACGAAGCCTCAGGACACGTCCTGTTCTCTTAACCACCCACCTCTGCATTCATGCTCCTTCTCCTCTGCCGTCGTCCTGCTGGGAGCACCCATTAACCTTGAGTAACAGGTTGGGAGACACTGCTCTGGCGTTATACAGTATCCATTCAAAGAAAATTATTTAAATCAGGCTGTGGTGGCACAGACCAATAATCTCAGCATTCAGGAGGCTGAGACAGGAAGATTGCCATGATCATGAGGCCAGCCTTGGCTTCAATGGGTGTCATGTTTTCCAGGGTCAGCAAGACAGAAAACAAAAAGAGCTGCAGGTAAGAGCACTTGCCACCAACCCTTGGGACTAGAGCCAAAGCCCCAGGTGCCACATGAAGGAGAAAATCAACTTCCACAAATTGTCCCCTGACCGTCACACTTGTGCTCTGACACACACATGCACGCATGTATACACGTGGATTAAATAATAAATGAAAAAAGATAGTTATATGAATTTTCAGAGAATTAAAAGAAAACAAGAAAATTAGATGTAATTACTTTCTAAAAAAAAAAATTAGATTAAAAGCAGTCCTCTAGATAACTTTTCCCTAAAATGCTTTGAATGAGACTGTGAATTTCAGTGGGGCTCATACCTTTGATCCTAGCACTCAGGAGACAGAGGCAGGTGGATCTCTGAGTTCGAGGCCAGCCTGGTCTACAGAGTGAGTTCCAGGACAGCCAGGGCTACACAGAGAAACCCTGTCTTGAAAAACAAACAAACAAACAGAGTGAATTTTTTGCATGGATCTCATGGACAGTGATGCAGACTCTCCAGGAATTTGTTGCCTTCCTCCTGGCTGATTCAAGGGGCCACTTCCACCCTTTTCAGCTCATTTCTAAATTCTCTCCTCTCCTTATCCAACTGTCCATTTGGCAGCAGAGTTGCCACAGGCTTAGACGTGTGAGGTGTAACAGGAAGTGTGGCACAGCTAGGGAGCTGTCATACATTTGGTCTCTACTTGGAACTCCAAGAAAGCAGCCTGTGTTCCTAGCCAGTGTCTTTCCTCCTCTCAGTACTGCAAACATTGGGGTTCCCTGTTGGCATCCATCACAACACCTTGAGTGCGACCTCAGCTCAAGCTTCCCAGAGTCACACCAATACCAGACGCACACTAGGCATCTGCTTCCTCTGTAGCCCTGCCCACATGTGCACTATCAACCCTGGCAACCCTTAGGCTTCTTGGTGAACCTCATTGGTCTACCACACTTCTTGGTCTACCACATTTTCTAGGTCTAGTCTTCATTTATGACCCAGCTGGAAACAGTGCAAGCTTACTCCTCAAAGGTTCCCTTGACACCGAAAGCCTTCCAGAAAGTCACCTGCAGTCCTTTCTCAGTTCAACCAGAAGAAGTTGCTGATGTGACCTACTGGGAGCTTTGAGCCTACACAGGAAAAATGGCACCTGCACTCCTAGGCCAGCCCAGGCAAGGCCTTGAGTCAACTTGGAACTTAAGCAGAGAATTCCTCACCTCCACTAAGGTGAGCCACAGATGTCCTTGCAGTGGGAGAGAGCCATGACAGAGAGCCAGAAGAGGGAGGTTTGGATGTGGACATTGAACAGGTCACTTGGGTCCTGGGAAAACCTGTGTCTGTCTTGTAGGTCCTCTTGGGTTTTAGCCTGAGATGATGCAGCCCCCTCTTCCACCTGTAGTCCTCATGGCACCATAACTGAGGGAGCATGGGTCACTGTGGTGTAGAAGTCACCTGGCATGGTCCTAATATATTTTGCCTAGCATGACATTGTCATCGTGGGGAAAATCTTCTTATCTTCTTATGCTGTTGGTTTATTTGGGGCTCATTATGATTTCAGACAGAAAAATGTGTGTAGTGAAAGACACTGGCCAGACAATCTGCTTGTAAGACTCTTGAAATGTCTTCTTAACATAACACCAACTCGGTCCATGTATACTCAGTACAAGTACTGTGGGACACAGGCTGGTTACTGTGTTTGAATTCACCAAGTTGAAGGGCCTGCAGGACTCGAGGAAGCCTTTGGACTCAGGGGACTAGTACTTGGCCCTGATGTCGTCATTTCTAGTAGAATCATATGGCAGACTTGATCCCGCCCGTTTCCATGAGGCCGCCCTCACCTGATTGTCCAGAATCTGTAGCTGGTTCCCTGTTTTCAGAGTCAACATTCTCACTGCTGGAGTGAGTTTCAGAGGCCCCTTTCTCCCAGCAGGAAACTGAATAAACGTGCAACTGAGGAGAGGCAGGAGCCAGGAAGGAAGACACAGCCTGTGTGGGTTCAGTGACAAGCACCTCCACACTGCTCAGCTGTATTGGCTTTGCTGGAGCTTGTTCAACACCGTACACAGGAGTCAGCTGAGGCTTATTTGTTTAGGATTACTTTGAACAGGAATAGAGGAGAGCCCTGCTGAAACATTCCTGTAATCACAGTGCTCAGGAGGTCAAGGCAGGGGGATTGCTGTAAGTTCAAGGTCAGCCTGAGCTCTAAACCATCCAAGGGCATAATAATAAATAATAATAATAATAATAATAATAATAATAATAATAATCATGGTGCTGGAGAAATGGCTCAGTGGTTAAGAGTACTGACTGCACTTCCAGAGGTCCTGAGTTTAAATCCCAGCATCCACATGGTGGCTCACAATCATCTGTAATGAGATCTGATGACCTCTTCTGGTGTGTCTGAAGACAGCTACAGTGCACTCATATACATAAAATAAATAAATCATTAAAAAAAAAAAACAGACCTACTTCAATAACAGAAGAGAAAGAAGGAACTGGAGAGATGTCCCCGCAGTTAAAAAAGAGTACTTCCCTTCAAGTTCAGTTCCCAAGACCCATGCAAAGTACCTCACAAATGCTTGGAAATCTAGCTCTAGAGAGATTCGATGCCTCTGGCCTGCAATTGTACCGGCACTAACATGTACCTACCCATACACAAGTACGTATAATCAAAAATAAATTTTTTCTGAAAAAGAAAAGAGTTGGGGCTGGAAAGGTGGCTCAGCGGTTAAGAGCACTGACTGCTCTTCCAGAGGTCCTGAGTTCAAATCCCAGTAACCATATGGTAACTCAACCATCTGTAATGAGATCTGATGCCCTCTTCTGGTGTGTCTGAAGACAGCGACAGTGTACTTATATGCATAAATTAAATAGATAAATTAAAAAAAAATAGTTTGATCTTGCAGTGGTGGCTCATGCCTTTAATCCCAGCACTCAGGAGGCAGAGGCAGGTGAATCTCTGGGTTCAAGGCCAGCCTGGCTACATAGTTAGTTACAGGATAGCCAAGGTTACACAGAGAAACTTCGTTTCAAAAAAGCAAAAATAAATAAACAAACAAACAAATAAGAAAAGAGTAAATCTGGTCTCAGGAGGATCTGGCTCGGTGGGGAAGACTGTGTGCTTATCCATAAATGAAAATTGCATGTGCCCCTTTTCCATCCTCTCTCACCTCATTCTGAGCTATTCTTAGCCTTACTATATAGCCAAGAATGACCGGCAAGCTCTGCCCTCTGGATGGGACTCTATCCACGAGCTGTGATGCCTGATCTATGAAGTGCTGGAGGGCAGATGCTAGCCTTCGTGCATTCTAGACACTCTACCAACCAAGTCACAGCCCTGTGCCCACACCGGCTCCTGTGTTCCACCACGGGAGGCGTCATAACCTGGTGACCCCTCCCTGTGTGGCTGGAGACTAGCAGCACCCTGTCTCTTCTTGTCTGGAGATACGTCAATTGTGGCAGCCAGCAGATCAGCGCCATAATGCCCTTTTTGAAAATAAGGGGCCTTATTTAATAAATTCTCATAAGCTGGAAGGGATCTGGGAGTAAACATCAAAATCCAGGGACTACACACACACACACACACACACACGTACATTTTGGTTTAAATGTACTGAATCATTTTTGCTAGGAAACCTTTTTCCCTGATCAAATTTGTTGCTTTTACACTATTGTGAGCCATTTGTTTTAATTTCATGGTTTTCAAAAGTTTACAGTTTTACAAAACTTGATGTTGAGGAAATTCAGTAGAGTGTTCATTGTCTGGTGAATTTGACATTCATTCGTCTTGCATACGTTTCCACTATCAGCTTTTGATGGCCCTTGACTCAGACAGACTTCAACTTATTAGCCACACATATAAACACTCATGCATTGAGACCCAACTGGCTCATAAAATATGGCTGTCTCTGACATGGATTCAGTTTTGCACAAAGGGGGCCTGGTGTCTCTACAGAAAAGCACACACACACTGGGGTGCTCTGGAGCACTGATTTAAAAAGGAGTTCCTTCCAACTCAACAACTCTCCCTTTGCTCCTTTCCACTCACCACCCTTCTGTCTGCAATAAACCTGACAAAAACTTCCAGAAGGAAAATAAGAACACTTGCATTTGGAGGAAACGCTGGCAGGCAGCCAGAGACTGAAAGTACGCTGGCTAATTTTGCTCTTGTTTCTCTGCCAGTAACTCCTTGGCCTCTGCACACCCCGCACAGGCCAGCCCCAAAGATGATTCTGATCCTGTCGAAAACTCTTGGCACGTGAGCCGATGAATCATGGCAGTTTGAACTTCCTCTACTCCGGATGGACCAAGTGTTTCTCTTTACAGACTCGGTCCTGGTGATGGGACAATGAAGATATCCTGACGGTGACAAAGCTGCTCCTCACACAGTCAAAAGAGGTCAACTTCAGCTGCTGTCCCTCATTTAGAGATAGAGGTGACCCTTCGTTTTACTAGAGAGAGGGAGAAGGGAGGGAAAGAGGGAGACAGAGAGGGAAGGAGGGAGGGAGAAAGGGAATGAGGGAGGAAGGGAAAGAGGGAGGGAAGAAAAAGAGGGGAAGAGGAAATGAAAGAAGGGAGGCACGGAGTCTGTGGTACAAACCTGAGGAGGCTGAGGCAAAAGAACCTTCAAGTTTAATAATAGACTGGGCCACAGAACGAGATCCTGTCCAAAAGAAGAAAAAGAGGAAGAGAAAGAGGAAGAGGAAGAAGCAAGAAAGAGAGAATGGAAGGAGGGAAGCAAGAAGGTAGTGTCTTGACTACTGTGTACATGGAGTTGATTTTCAAATACGTCCTCTAAACTGCATCCTCCTGCCTCAGGTACCTTCCCAGCTCACTCTGCAGACCCAAAGCTTTACACCCGTCTCGAGCAGGCTGCTTCGTGAGATTATTTGTTTTCTGAGTTTGTGTTGCTTGGGATAGAACCCAAGGCCTCCTGGATGCTAAGTGAGATCTCCAGCAACGAAATGGTACACCCAGAGCCCAACAACCAACACCCAGGCAGAGGTTCAGCTAATCCTGAGGCGTGCTGGGGTCTGACTCATTTCATCCACAATCTGCAAGACAACTCAGAGCGTGCTAGGTACAGGTGGAACCTTTTGGACTTTTTAAGTGAGGAACAAAGAACCTAACTACTCCTGTGCCAGAGTGATTTAGGAAATTAGAGTTGAGGGCCCTTTTCCTAAGAATGCTTTTATGGGGTTGGGAAAGAGGTTGGGATGGGTTGAGTACCAGCATGTGACCCTGGAGAGAAGACAGACACTCCTACACAGTGATTGGGGGTGATGCTGTCCCTGGGCTGGTGGTTCTGGGTTCTACAAGAAAGCAAGTTGAGCAAGCCACTGGAGAGGGTGGGCGGCCATCTCACAGCTGTATGGGGAGCTGTCTGCAATGCAGACAATATGGGGAGCAGGTGACCTCATGGTCCTTGTCTCTGGCGAATGTGGCTGTACCGCTGACAGGTGTGGGGAGACCAGAGATAGCAAAGAGAGTTTGTGTGTCACCTTCTGGCCAGAACCCACAGTGAGTTCAAGACAACAAAGGAAAAAGTGGAAGCAGGCATAAATGAAAGCCTTAACCAGCACCTGGGCAGCAAAAACAGGAGGGGCTCAAGTCTGAGCTTCACAGGAATTTTACAATTAGCTCGATGGTGCCACATGCCTTTAATCCTAGCACTCCGGAGTCAGAGACAGGAGGATCTCTGTGAGTTTGAAGCCAGCCTGGTCTAAAGAGCGACTTCCAGGACAGTCAAGACTACACAGAGAAAACCTATTTGGTAGGGAGGGGAAGATTTACGTGATCTACAGAGCAAAACCCAGTCCAGAAAGCCAAAAGGAACAAAAAGCTCTTAAATTTGCTAGCCTACAAAGTGTCCCATACAGAAAGGCCAATAAAGGCTCTGGTGATGTTCATGGGCAGCCAAGGCCAGTGTACAGTCAGACCAAGAGTTCTTCCCTGCCTGTGCCCCAGAGTAGGGAACAGAGCTGGACTCTCTGCTTCCTCCTCACGAGAATCCCACATCCCGTGTCTCAGGAAGAGTTCCTGCAGGGCTGCCTCTGGAAGCAGATATTCCCAACTGTTGTGGTTTCTTGGAAGTAAGCCAGGAGTGAGCCTGTGGCTTGAATTCCTCACTACTCAGTGTACGTGGCTGGCTCACGTACCAAAGCTCAATGCTGAGCAAAAGGATTCAGTGGCTTTTTCAGTGAAACCTGGGCAGAGTTACATGTTCTTGTCCCTCTGCCCCGGCACTAATAAAAGCTGAAGCCTGTGGATCATAAAATGTCTCTTTAAAAAATATCATGTTACTTTATTTGTATGTGTGAATGCATGTGTTTGTACAAATGCAGGGGTGTGTGTGTGTTTGAGTGCATGCCACAACCCAGGGGTAGAGGTCAGGGGACAACTTGTAGGAAGCTGTTCTCTTCCCCCGCGCTGTGAATCCCAGGGACTGAACTTAGACATGAGTCTTGTGTGGCAAGTGCCTTTGCCCTCTAAGCCACCCCCCAAACCCAAAATAGCTCTTTTAAAAGTGAACAGTGTAGGTTAGGTGTGGTGGTGTGTGTCTGTAATCCAAGCATTGGGAGGTAGAAGCAGGAGCATGAGGGGTTCAAGACCAGCCTCAGCTACATGGTGAGTTGTAGGGCAGCCTGGGATATGTACTGTTCTCAAAAACATAAAACAAAAAACCCATGGGTTGGAGATATAGCTCAGTTGGTAGAGATTTTACTAAGCCCCGGGGTTTAGACCCCAGCTCTCCTTTTAAAAGGGACTGAGAACTAGGGAGAGGTTGAGTGGGAGAAGTGCTTGTGTAGGTATGAAGACCTAAATGCAAAACTCTGGTGACCTGAGTCTGTCAATCCAGGGCTCGTGTTGAGGTGAAAGGCCAGTGAGTACAGGGAAGACAATTGAAGACCCTGTATCAAAACATGGTGCAAGGGGAGGGGCCACACCCGAGGTGTCCTCTGACCTCTGTATACACGCTTGAGCACACACGCGCGCGCACACACACACACACACACACACACACACACACACACACACTCCTAGTACCTCAGTATGTGATTTTAGGAAATAAAATCTTTAAAGGAGCAATCAAGGTTATATGAGGCCATTGGGATAGGGAAAGCCCTGGTCCAATATAAATCATGTCCTTCTAAGAAAAGATCAAGACACACACTTAGAAAGAGGGACACCTTTGTGAAGATAGGGAGAAGGTACTTCCTAGTCAGGGAGACAAAAACAGAGACAAGATCAAGCCTGTCATGGCTTGACCCTGGACTCCAAGCCTCTAGGATTGTGACAGAATCAGTTGGTGCTGTTGAAGCCACACAGTCTGTGCTAGTTACTCTGGCAGCCAGGACTTTACCCCTCAGGTCTTCCTCTCAAAAATCAGGAACTCAGGCCAACTAGGGACTCAGCTCAGCAGAACACTTACCTTCCATGTCCAAGGCTCTGCATTCCACTCCTAGCAACACAAAAGGCGTATAGAGCAAAGGGATGCTGAAAATTTAAGCTAGACCTGGTGATCCGCAAGGAATACCAGCACTTGGGAGATGGAAGCTTGAAGGTCAGGAGTTCAAGATCACCCTTGACATATTCCGTTTCAGGACACTTAAGACGGGGTTGCTTAAGAACACAACAAACAAAATATCTGTAATGTCCCCCTCCATGATTCTGTGAAACCCGCTGGTCTTATTTATAAGCCGTTCTCTCCCTGAAGTTAGGCGGTGAATCTCCTAAGGTAACGGGTCACTTCCTATTATTTGTTGGGTTTTCCTATTCCCAGAGTATAACTCAGAAGTTGGCATGTAAATGTTACCAGAATAACTTTTTGAAATAAAATGGGAAATGAGAAAAAGGAATTGTTGGCAACACAGGAAAGATCATTTTCATAAACCAAACTCCAGTTTCTCAAGAGAAAATAATTCAGTGTTCAGCTTTGAGAGAACTTTTTATCTCAAAGTATGTTTGTCTGTTCTTTTTGTGTGTGTCGGACGGTGTGAGTTCTGTAGTGATTTGTAATGTAGTCTTTGTTTAAAATTTGTAATAAAAAAAAAATAAGTTCTTCAGGATTGTGGAGATGGCTTCGTGGGTAGGTGCTTTCCAGCAAGACCTGAAGACTTGTAGTTTAGCTCCAGAACCCACTGGAAGACACAGCAGGTCTGAAATCCCAGCACCAGGAGATGGCAGTAGGAAGGTCCCTGGGACTCGCTGGCTAGCTGGGCTAGCTTAACTGGAGAGCTCTAGGTTCAAGTGAGAGACCTTGCTTCAATATCTAAGGCGTTGCTCAGGGAAGACACCTCACACCAACCTCTGGTCTCTCCCAACGCATATACACGTGCACCCATACATGTGTGTACTCACGCAAGTGAGCACGAATACACATGTGCGCCACGAACACAGAAATGTAAAGCACAGTATATGACCATAATTCTCAACAGAATGTGTTTCTTCTCGATTCCGGATGCTACCATGGTTTGGCTTTTTGTTTTGTTTTTTGTTTTTTGGTTTTTTTTTTTTTTTTTTTTTTTAAATTCTGGATGTGAGACCCCTCTCCTGTCACGCTATAGGAAATACATTCCTTTCGGTCTGTTTTGCTGGATTTCTTGTATGTAGAAACAATGTAATTTTCTTTTTTTCTTGCCTTTCTTCTGCTTTTGTTTTTCGGAGACAGGATCGCTTGTCAGCGATGAAATTTTTCTTGCCAATCAACAGTCTGCCGAAGCACAGCGTGACGCAGTAAGTTCTTGAAAACTCTTCCCGGTTGTCTAACAGTGATGCTCAGCTGGCCTGGGAGGAAAGGTAACCTGGACCAGTTGTAGGTGCCACCTGGCTAGAGCCCACCCGCCATCCTGTGAAAGAGAAGACTGATCCCCACCATCAGAGAGGCGATGCTCTGCACCAGAGCGCGCCCTCGTGACCTCAAGCTCCAGGACCTCATGCTCTGGGCCCTATCCCTAAATCCATGCTCCCTCTCGACCCAAGGACCCAACTCGGAGACCCGGGTGCCATTATCCTTTCCCCGAGGATCTCAGGCGGGGATCTCGGCCTGGTGGCTGGAGCGTGCTCAGTGCTCTCGGGCGCCGCCTAGCGCTAGCCAGGTCGGCTGCCTGCTACTCTCGGAGGGACAGGCGGCCCCTACGCCCAGGCGCTGGCGGCCAGAGCCGGCTTGGGGTGGGGCAGCCTTGGGTCCCACTGCCAGTGCTGGCAGCCATCGAGACTGCTCCTGCCTTAGGATCCCGGAGTCTCTATTGGGGGTCCCAGAGGCCTGAAGTGTGCAGTGAAGGGCACTGGTGGGACAGGGTTGAGGCCCAGGTCTCTCTTCAGTCCTTCCACATCCGCTTGTCCCTGCAACGGGAGGCGCCCTGCCGCCGAGCGCTGGGCCAGCTTCAAAACCATCCCTGGAAGCTGTCCAGACGCCTGCAGTCTGTTAACCTTGGCAGATCGCTAGGACCTCCGGGAACTTTTAAGAAGACAAGTATCTGGATCCCAACCCAGGCTGATTGACTTGGGGGTGGTAGTGTATTTTTCACGCTCACCCAGTGAGCCCTAAGGCCCTCGGTGTGAAAAGCACCTATTAACTGTGAGCTGCAGGTCTCTTTTGCACCAAGCCCCCTTAACGGCTTGTGCGCACCCTCCTGTCTTCCTTCCAAAGTCTTGGCTCTGCACTAACCTAGAAGCACAGGTCCTGGGTCTAGCCTGGGAGTTTTGCCCTCACTCAGGAGGAGGAATGGGGTCTCTTTGTTTTGCAATAGACTCCTGCAAAGTAATGACCATTGTCCTCTGCCGGGTTAAGGCAGACTCAAGACTAGAATCTGGATTCTTGAACTTCCTGTTCAGATGGAGTTGCCAGGTCTAGCAAATAAAGTGCAGAGTATTCAGTTAAATACGACTCTCAGATCAACCATGAAGAATCTTTTACTTTATCTGAACTATTGTGCAGGGAAGCCTGTAAACGCGGCGCTGCGAGGCGTGGGAAGAGAGGAGTTATGTGAGGCCAGCTTGAGCTACTGGAGCTACCTATCTCAGAAAAGCAAAAAAAGAAAAGAAAGAAAATCAAAAAAGGAAAAGGAAACTCAAATATGTGGACTGACTGTTATAGATCTGGAATAAAGACGTACGTAACAGGGTGTCCTGTATTTTATCAGACACACGCATGCCCAGAGGACACTCCCACCCCTGTCCCAGGGGATCCTAGCTGCCTATCTACAGCATATGTGCTCAGGCTAAACACTGAGAGCCACCAGTTAGCCTATCATGGGGTACTGATATCCAGTTTGAGACTCTTCCCCACCAGCTCCAGATCTTGCTTCATGCTCTCTCTTAAAGCTACAGGGTCTTCTTGGAAACTTCCTGGTAGATACAGAGCCCAGCAAGGGTGCAAAGTCTACAGCAGTGCCAAATACCTCGGAAGTGGAATGGCCGTTGGCAACAGTAAAACCCAAATTTACAGTTTTCCCGAAAACCTGGTCCTCTAGTCTGGACTGCCAAGCCAGTCTCGACGGTGAGTTCCGGGTTCAGTGAGAGAGCCACTCTCAAAAACAAAAACAAACAAACAAAAACCCACACGATGATAAGTGTGGAGAGATGGCTCAGTGGTTAAGAGCAATGTCTGCTCTCGCAGAGGACCTGGGTTCCCAGAGGTCTGATGTCTGCTTCCGACATCCGAGGTCACTGCATGCAAAGCACCCACACACATAGAATTAAAATAAACTTTCTTAAAAGGTGAAACATGACGAGCCAAGGCACGGGACACTAACCTCTAGCTTCTGTTAGAACACACAACTCACACTTGCACACTCTCATGGGGACATATTGTGTGGAGTCTTAAAATCCCACAAATACCCGCAGCGTTCCTGACAACAGCCCTGGAATCCTCGGCTACCTCTTTAACCTCAGGGACCAGCAAAAAGTAACAATGGAAGCCGGGACAAAGCCATGAAATGTTGTGTGAGCAGTTTCTGTTCTTCTCTACTCTTTCTGTGGAGATTGTGATAGTAGTATTCATTAAGTTTATTATTTAATTTCACCATTTTAACATATATATGTTAATGTATATCAAAATTTTATGCGTCTGAGTGTTTTGCCCAGATATATGTTTGTGCACTCTATGAATGCCTGGTGCCCAGAGACCTGAAGAGAGTATTAGACCCTTTGGAACTGAACTTACAAATGGCTGCAAGCTGCCCCATTAGGTGCTGGGAAACAAACCCAGGTCCTTTGTAAGAGCAGCTAGTGCTCTTAGCCAATGAGCCCCACCCTACCTCCCCTCTCCCCCATACAAGGTCATTATCTATCTCAAATTGCCCTCAGATTCTCAGTTATCCTCTGGCCTCCCATCACCCAAGTGATGGCATTACAGGCATGGCCTACCATGCCATTTTTAATGAAGGTTTTTGTTTTGTTTATTTTGTTTGTTTGGTTTTTTGGTGTTTTGTTTTGTTTTTGAGACAGGGTTTCTCTATATAGCCTTCACTGTCCTGGAACTCACTCTGTAGACCAGGCTGGCCTCAAACTCACAGAGAACCTCCTGCCTCTGCTTCCTGAATACTTGGATTACAGGCATGCACCACCACTGCCAGGGTTGCTGACTGAATTTTAAGAATGGTCTTATGTAGCCCAAGTTGCTCTCAGGCTCAGTCCACAGCCAAAGATGCTCCTGATCCCACCTTTCTGCCTCTACCACCTTGAGTGCTCAGATTATCAGTGAATGTTACCATGTTCAGACAGGAGCTTCAAATATCCATGCTAAAACAGATTAAGGTGCCTGGGATCAGCATAAAGTACACCAGCCATGCTGAGTTGTCATTATCATGGGTACTGCCAGCCTAGACAGGAAAGCCGTCATCTAAAGGCAGTATGGGTGATTCAAACTGACACAAACCCTCCTCACAGTCAAGCCTAGGCTCAGTGGAGATGACAAGAAAAGGAAGGCAGTGGTAGCATCACAGGGCAAGCATAGGGAGCAGTGCCTGGCCAGACCTGCAGCTCCAGGGAGTGGGGACCACAGAGAGCCCAAGGGCTGTGGCAGAGAAATCTCTCCTGTTCTGAGACTGCAAGCCCGATGTATGCACATTGTCGCTTCACTGCAAAACACAAGTTAGCACCTAGACGATAGCTCAGTTGGTAATTGCTTGTCATGCACACACGTGACCTGTGCTTCTAGGTAACATTACTGCAGAGCCAAGATTTTGGAAGGAGGATCAATAGCAACCACAATTTAAAAAAGGGAGGGCAGGGATATCACCTTAGTGGAAGGATGAGTATCAGGCTAGCCTGAACTACACTTGAAGACTCTCTCTCCAAAACCAAAACAAAGAGGACAAAACAAGAAGCCAGAGCCTTAAAGAGCCACACAGACTGACTCCAGTTATCCAGGACTCTGGAACAGACACTAGGAAGGTGTTCAGAGGTTTCAAATGCCTGTCATCAGCTCTGTGTTGAGTTCAAAGCCAGCCTAGGCTACATAACACCACATCTCAAAGAAAACACAAGCTACGTCACCTTCTGTGCACAGGGGTAGTACCAGCCTAGGTAAGAGACTTTACACTGGATGTGATGGCACATGCCCATGATCCTAGCACTCAGAGAGGTATACAGGCAGGAAGCTTTCCAGTTTGAGACTAATCTACGCTATATAGTGAGTTCAAGGCCACCTTGAGCCGTGAAGTACTTTACGAAAGGTCTTGCAACTAGACGATAACAAATTGATAATGAACCTGATCTTTGCATCTGTTTTGCAAAACTGCCTCACACTGTTCAGTCATGTCACGATTCCTCCTACTCCGCCCACTCTGGGCGACCTCTGAACTGTTTTTCTGACTCTATTCTGTCTGTTCTTGAGTCCTGGATAACTGGAGTCAGTCTGTGTGGCTCTTTAAGGCTATGGCTTCTTGTTTTGTCCTCTTCATTTTGCTTTTGGAGATAGGGTCTTCAACTGTAGCCCAGGCTAGCCTGATACAAATCCTCCCACTTAGATCTCCCTACAGCATGGATTGCAGGTGTGGTCTGGCTTTGCTCAATGTAAGGTCTGTAAACTCTCTCCAAGGCATTCCATGGATCAGCTAGTCTCTTCCTTTTGGTGACAGAAAGGGATTGTCTTGATCTCTCTGCCCATCATGGAGCCTCTGGGTTGTTTCCAGTTTGAACAACCATGCTGCTGCTATGGTCATTTGTGTACAAGTCACTCTGCAACGGATTGTCACTCTCCATAGGTAAATGCCTAGAGGAGTTTCTGGTCAGAGAGGGACATATGTTTAACATTCTGAGATATTTTCCATGGTCTTAGTACATCACACTCTCACAAGTAGACCGAACCATCTTGCCAACACCAAAACATCACCAACATCGATACTATTCTTCTGGGGGCGGGTGCTGTCTGTTTTGCTTTAATGTCTATTCTATTTTCTATTCTATTCTGCCAGTGTAGAGAAGTACTCATTGTAAAATTGTGTTGTTAACATTGGTTTTGGGGGACCAGGTTCTCACTATAAAGCCAGGCTAGCCTGGAACTCTTAGAAATCCTCCAGCCTTGGCCTCCTAAGTATTAGACTACAAACACGTGGCACCATACCTAGTTTCCTTTATATTTGTGTGTGTACGTGTGTGTGCGCATGTCTGTGAGTGTGTGTGTGCATGTACGTGTGTTATGCAGGTGCACAGATCTGTGTATATGTGTGCAAAGGCTGGAGAAAAATGTTGGGTGTCCTGTTCTACCACTGAGCCTTATTCGTTTGAGACAGGGTCTTGCATTGAACCCAGAACTCGAGCTAGGCTAGCAGCCAGCAAGTCTCAGAAAGCCCCCACCATGCGGGGGTTACATGCAGAGTTGAGGCCACATAAAGTCCTCTCTTTTTAAGAGCTGGGATTCTAACTCAGGTTCTTGTACTTGTGCAGGAAATACTCTTTCCTACTGAGTGATTTCTCTAGGCCTCCTTTACATTTTCTAAATGCCATCCTATACAGGCTAGAAAATTCAGAATTTTTTGCTAAGAGGTGCTGGGGAGATGGCGATGGCTCAGGGGTGAAGAATGCTTCCTCTCCTGAGGGAACCTGACCTTGAACCCAGCACTTATGTGGGCAGCTCGCAACCACTTCTAACAGCAGCTCCAGGAGATCCAATGCCCTCCTTTGGACTCTGCAGGTACTTCTACGCATGTCCACACACCTCTGCATAGTTAAACATAAAGCATCTTGAAAACAACTATTGATGAATTGTTTTAAATGGGAGAATTGTGGGATCCTTGACCAAGCCAAGGTCTTCCCCGGCATCATAGCCTCATTCCCAGTTGTTCTGTGATAATAGTCTCACCCAATGGGACAAGACTGAGTACTAGATTCTGCCCCCACTCCCGCCCCATTCCCTGTCTGTCCCCTCTCTCCTTCCTTTCTCTCTTCATATACTGGGAATTGAACCTAGGTCCTGTCCATACTAACCAACCACTCACCACCAAGCCACATCCCCGTCCCCAGCAGCTTGGGACTCTTGACATATAAGTTAGATAGGTAAAGTTGGGAGCGGGCTCACTATCCCATTGCAAGGATTCCATGTTACATCATCCAGAAGCAGCCATCTTTCTAGGCAGGGGACCATTATACACGGGCTTGGAGAGACTACAGCGAGTTAAGATAAGAATACGTGTTTTCTGAGACCCAAATGTTTATGGTTTTTCTTCAGGGATCCAGTCACAGTCTTGGACTCAGAACACTTTAAAAACAAAACAAAACAAAACAAAACAAAACAAAACAAACAAACAAGCAAAAAACAGCCCTGCAAAATATTCCAGGAGAGGCTGGGATGGAGGACAGCGATGGAGATTTGCTTTGTTTTCATCTTTTGTCCTGGTGGAAGTGGGACTTGGCGGTGCCTCTGGTGACCCTGTGCCATGTTCTTCTGAATAAATAATAGCAAATTTGTTGCCTTCAGCAATCTCCTTGGGTGCTATCCAGGCTGCTCTCTTTCCTTATGCCCTCTCTAACAGCATAGTTACGCAACTGCTTAAGCGGCTGGGTGTGGTGGCACAGGTTTGTAATGCCAGCGGAAGGAAAGTTGAGGCAGGAGGATCTTGAGTTCTGGGCCAGCCTAGGCTACAGATTGAGACAAAGAAAAAACACAGTAAGTGTAAAAACTAACAGAAGCTAGAGAGATGGCTCACTGGTTGAGAACATTTGCTACTTTTACTAAGGACCCTGGATTAGGTCCCACCACCCTCACAGTGGCTCAAAACTGCTTGTAACTGCAGTTCTGGGGACCCAGTGTCCTCTCCCTGCTTCCTGAGGCACTGCATACACACGGTGCACAGACATACCTGCAAGTGGAACATGCAAACGAAAATAAACAATTGTTTTAAAAAGGAATAAAAACCAAACGTTTGTTTAACGTGTGGTCTCCTTTTTGTCTCTCCAACGAGGCATCTATGACACTCACATTGTGATATACGAGGAACCGTCTATATCATTTTTTATAAAAGTTGTAGCCAGGTGGTGATGGAACACGCCTTTACTCCCAGCACCCAGGAGGCAGAGGTGGGTGAATCTCTGTGAGTTCGAGGCCAGCCTGGTCTACAGAGAGAGTTCTAAGGCTACATAGAAAACCATGTCTCGAAAACCCAAAAACAAGCGTTGTAAAAGACGATCCATCTACAGAAGGGTGTACAAGATAGTTTATCATAACACAGACAATCCCAAGTCCAGATGTCAGTCAGTCCTGTCTCCCTGGAACCTGCCCTGCCCTTTCTCATCAAGATCTCCAATCACATCCTGATTTACATTCGACTCCTTTCTTGCTTAGACTTATAATTTTACGTACATTCCTAAATCCTGAGTCCTGTCCGGGAGCGTGTGCTGCAGGCTTCTGTCTGAGGACACACTTGTCATTGCACGCTGTCTGTTCACCCTCTGAACGCTTACAATTTGTTTATCCCTTCTACTGGTGATGGACTTTTGAATTGTTTTCATTTTGTTGTAAAATATTTGTCCTATTTATTTATTTGTTTATTTTTTTTTTTTAACTTACCAGGATTTTCACTAGGGTTACCTTCAGTCTGTAGATTAGCCCCAAACTGATTGTTGAGTCCCTGTACCCATGGATACATTCTTTATTTAACTAAAATTTTTTTTTTGAGTCAAACCTAGCCTGGCACTCACTATGCAGCCCAAGCTCGTAGCAATCCTCCTGCCTTAGTACTGATATTGCAAGCATGTGTTACCGTGTCCAGATTAGTTTTATTTTTTATTAATATGTATTATTGTACATATTCTAATGGGTATTATTATATTTTCTTATTATATATATTCCTTATTATACTTCCTCATTTATTTTTAACTTTTTTCCTGACGAATTCTTATAGGGACAAGACTAGCTTTGAACTCTTCCTGACCCTCAGCCTCTGTCTCCTCAGTACTGGGGTTATAGGCATGTGTACTCACGCAGGAAGCTCTTTTTAAATCTTTTGTAGTGATATAGATTTCATGTATGTATTTATTTATTTGTTATGTGTGTATATGTGTACATGTGATAGTATGTGTGTGGAGGTCAGAGGTCAGAGAGACCCTTGTGACTCTTTGCTCTCTCCGTCCACCATTCAGGTTCCCGGGCTCAGACTCAGGCCGTCAACCTTAGTGGCAGGTGCTTTTCCCACTGATACACATCACTAACCCCATAATACAGTTTCACTTTCTCTAGAGGTTATTGAAAAATATTTATTATTTTTATTTTATTCCTTAACATGGATATTCCTTCTTTCCTTTCCTTTTTTTTTTTTTTTTTTAATTTGTGAGTGAGGGCGCCCTAGGGAGGAGAGAAAAAGGCATAAAGTCCTTGGCTGGAGTTAAGGCAGGTGTGTGCCATCCAACCTGGGTGCTGGGAATCGAACTCAGGTGATCTGGAAGAGCAGGAAGCACCCTTGACTGCTGAGAAGTCTCTCCAGCCCGTCCTCCTGCCTCAGACCCCTATGTAGCCAAGGGTGACTCTGAAGTCTGATTCCCCTGCCTCTGCCTTCCCAGTACAGGAATTACAAGAGTACTGAGCTTCCAGCGGGGCCTCTTCTTGGCTGGTTTTTCTGTTTACTCCTGGAATGTGTGGATTGACTCTATGCTTAGTAATTGTGCTAAAATTGTTTTAACATTTATCAGTAGAATCTTCTAAACTGCCTTTTTTCTGTTACCCAAGAAAAATGGCTTTTTAGTCTTTTTGTCCTTCAGTCATTTGTGTCTTTTTATCTCCATTTTGTGTTTGTGTGTATGAGACAGGGTAGTCAAGAGTAGCCTCTAACTCACTAATGTAACCCAGGCTGGCCCCAAACAGGCTCATCCTCCTATCTCACCTTCCCAAATGCTGGGCTTATAGGCATAAGACAGTTAAGTCTTTTCCTTGCCTTTTACACATTCTCACCAAGGCAAAAGGCAAGTCATGGCAGCAGTGGGGGGTGGGGGAGAGTGGGTACTGGGAGACAGCGGGAGACAGGGAGTACACAGAACCTTCCCTGTCTCAGTTTCTTCCTCTGACCACTGTTGACACCCGCTTGGTACATCAGGGACCTCTGTGACAGTGTTCCCAAGTCCTGCAGGAGAAGCTCAGCTTCATGGTCTCAGTGATCACAACAGCAGAGAGCCGATACTAAAACTCCCACTAGGAGGCTGCAGGGTGTGTCAACAGCGGACACCAACATGGAGGGGTTTTATTTCCTCTGTAGCCTTTTTCTCAAAAGCAACCCACCACCTCTCCTAACTGTTCTTCATGTATAAATCTGTTCTATTAAAAACATGGGGTTCCAAGTCCTAACAGACACACCCACAATACAACCCTAGTACCTACCGCTCAGGGGTCACTATGGAAATGATTGTGTAAAGATTGCAGTAGCCTGAGGACCGGGGATTTGGCTGTGAGACCATGTCCCCCAGGAATGTCAGATGTTACACCATAGTCTCACCAACATGGCTGCCCAAACATGAGCTGAACAAGGACAACAGCAATAAACAAACATGCCATAGTGAGTGTTTATTACACCAAGAGGAAAAGCCCATAAGGACTCAAGCCTCGCAAAGAACACGGGCAACTAAGGGATGCTGAGAGCAGGAGAGTGTCTTCCTCAGGGCGAAGGCACCAACTGGTTATCCAGTCCCTAATGGTCAGCCCTGAAAACATCCATACAGTAACATGACGTAGACTGGGTAGGATATATTTATGTATTTATGAATATATATTATGAATATGTGTGTAATATATATATATATATATATATATATATATATATATATATCAACAATAAAAAAGAAGTCATGAAATTGAAAGATAGCAAGTAGGGGTATATGAGTGGAAAATATGAGCTTGGGGAGAAAAGGAGAGAGAATAACATAATTACATTATAATCTCAAAAATAAGTTTTTGTTTATTTATTTACTTATTTATTTATTTTTAAGTAGGGACTTTCTATGTGTAGTTCTGGCTGTCCTGGAACTCACTATGTAGACCAAGCTGGCCTTGAACTTAGAGAGCCACCTGTGCCTGCTGCCTGAGTGCTGGGATTAAAGGCACGTACCACTGTGTCTTGCAGAAATAGTTTTTAAAATGCGGGTTTTGTTTGCTTGTTTGTTTTGTTTTAGCTGGATATAGTGGCTCATCCAAGCACGTATGAGATCAAGGCAGGCAGACTGCCAAAAGTTTGAAACCAGGGCTGGAGAAACGGTCTGCCACCCACGACAGATAGTTCAAAAACACCTGTAACTCCAGCTCCAAGGGATCGGTTGCGCTCTTCTGGCTTCCAAGGGCACAGGCATGCATATACACATACACATTGACACACATTCACATTTTTAAAAAATTGGAGGCCAGCCTGAACTATATAGGCCAGCCTGCACTACAGAGTGATGAGACTGTTTCAAAAGACAACAAAAGAAGTTTTCTTAAAAGTTTCTTAAAACTGAGGAGGCAGAGGCCAGTGGGTCTCTGTGAATTTGAGACAGCATCATCTACAGTGAATTCCAGCCCAGCCAGGGCTACACAGTGTGTCCCTGTCCAAAGCAGAGACAACAGCTGGAGAGAGGCTAAGAGTGCACACAGTTCTCAGCAAGGGCTGTGGTTTGGCTGCAGCCAGGTGGCTCGGACCCACCTGTAACTGGCTCCATGGAACCCAACAGTTCTGCCCTCAGAGGACAGACACTCCTCCATGTGCACACAACTAAAACAAACAGTTAAACAAATACATACATACATACATACATACATACATACATACATACATACATAAGGGAGCTAAGGGTGTCATGTTTAAAAATAAATCTCATGTTAGCATGATTATGAAATGGTACCGAGTGAGGTGAAAGGATGTGAGGAAGCCCTGCAGGACCGAGAGACGGCCTTTACAAAGGCACTCAGCCCCTAAGGCCACTTAATGTCCCTTCCACTAACTCAGTCTTCAACTATTTAATTTTCTTGTTTATTTTTTTTAATTCTCTCCTTCCTCTCCTTTTAAAGATTTATTTCTATGTTTTATGTATATGAGTACACTGTAGCTGTCTTCAGACACACCAGAAGAGGACAATCGACCCCATTACAGATGGTTGTGAGCCGCCACGTGGTTGCTGGGAATTGAACTCAGGACCTCTGAGAGAGCAGTCAGTGCTCCTAACTGCTGAGCCATCTCTACAGCCCAACTATGTGATTTTCTGTTAAACTCTTCCACTGAATTTTTAATTTTTCTATAATAGTTGTCCAAGTTCTTTGAGACGTTCCTACCTGCATACAGTATATTTGATCATATTCACCACCCCCCATGCTCACTGCCCACCCCTGACTTTTAATTCTGATTAAGCAATTTTTTAAGTTTTAAAGTTTTTATTTGATTTGTTTGTTTACTATTTTTAGATTCCTCTAGCCCAGGCTTGCCTTGAGCACCTACTCTCTCTGCGTCTGCCCCCCAAGTACTGGGTACCACGCAGATTTATTTGGCTCTGAAACCCAAAACAAACAGTTTTTCATAGACTTTAAGAATAAACTTTTAGCCATGCAGTGGTGGCGCACATCTTTAATCCCAGCACTTGGGAGGCAGAGGCAGGTGGATTTCTGAGTGAGAGGCCAGCCTGGTCTATAGAGTGAGTTCCAGGACAGCCAGGACTACACAGAGAAACCCTGACTCGAAAAACAAAACAAAACAAAAAACAAAAAACCAAAACAACAACAAAGAAAGAATAAACTTTTAACTGGCTATGGTTCCTGTAATTCCAGCACTCAGGGAGTGAAGACAGGAGGATCAGTAGTTCCAGGCCAGCCTTGGCTACATCGTGAGTTCAAGGCCAACCTGGACTATGTGAAACCCAGACTCAAAAAGCAAAGACTGGCCTAGGAAGATGGTTCTTTGAGTAAAGTGTTCAATGCACAAGCATGAAGACCTGAGTTTGATGATGGTGATGATAGTGATGATGGAGATGATGGTGATGGTGGCAGCAACTGGGAAAATGGCTTAGTAGTTAAAAGCCCTTACTGCTCTTGCAGGGAACCCAGGTTTGGTTCCCAGCAAACACTTGGTAGCTCACAACCACCTGTAACTCCAATTCCAGGTGACCTGATGGCCTCTTCTAGCCTCCGAGGATGCTGCATGTGCTAGTGGAAGGGAAGAACAGAGAGAGAGGGAGAAAAATTATACAAAGGTAACTTCTACTTCACGGATAAACGTTTAGATGTCACCTCTGTCCTGGACAGAGTAATCAGAGTTATTTTAACACATCTGACTTTTAACATCCTGAAGCCCTTCTGTTGTCGGTCATGCTGACTGGTTCTTATTCTTCCTTTCAAACCATCTTGTGTGCCTGATTCTCTCCCCAGTGCACAACCTATGGTGAAAAATTAGTTTTAGGAAAATGAGGATCCTGGGAAGGTGCTCTTTTCCAGAGAGGATTTCTCTTGCTTTTTCCAGGTGCCTGCTGACATCAGCCATCTGGGACCTCCTCTGTCAACATCTGGGCTACCCAAGGGCTTGCAGCTGGACTCTGGTTTTCCACAGCTGTGTTATTTCCAGGGTACCTTTCCTCCTGAGGTGTTGCCCTTTGAAATCAGAGCCAGGGCAAGCAGTCTGTGATTGACTGTTGGCAGGCCTGGGATTCTAGCTTTCCACATAGCTCTGTGGAGTTGTAAACTGTGAGTGTCACCCTTCTCTTTAGACCAGCAAACAATCCCCAGACAGAAGCTGCTCCACCCCACTGTGGGCAGCAGACGCCTCTGTCCTGCTGACCCTTTCTGGGGGGTTAATTTCATCCAGGTTTTTTAGATGTTTTTGTTGGGCAGGTTACGACAAATTACATATGTAGTGACAATTTTGCCATTTTGGTTTCTTTGAAAAAAAATAGAAATATTATAAGAATATGCTTTTGTTTTAATCTCAGGTGTGGGATATGGGGCTACTTCAGACTGTCCCATAGCAGCTGACTATGATTTGCCTCATGCTCTGGTGGGGACATGATTTTGCCAGCTGCAGATAGTTTCTGTGATTATGTGATGTTTGGAGTTCTGGGGGCTTTTAACAGGGTAGATAGATGCTGGGGCCCCTGGAGATTGTTGGCTGTTGTTGGGTGGTGCTGTTGGTCATAGTTTGTTAAGTAGTCCTGCACAAAAAAGAAACAAGAAAAAAAAGTTAGAGATTCTGAAGGTCAAACTTGCCCCAAGAGACTCAACGCCCCTAGTTAGCAGGAAATAGTCTAGTACGGTTGCCCCCTTCCCTTTCCGTCCTTTTTTTCCTCGTCTATTTAGTGTTAGGGAATTGAAAGGGTAGAAAAATGGTGGAGAAGGTGGAAGAAAAAAAACCCTACAAAGTAGTAGTCACACACGCATAGGCCTATGTCATTCTGTTTCTAGTACAAGTGGCCACTGTAACCAAATGCCTATAATACTAACATTCAGAGGCAGAGGCAGAAAGATGAGGAGTTCAAGTCTAGCATAGTTTACTTAGTGAGACCCTGTCGCAAAACAAAGCAAACACCCCCAAAACCCATAGACATCACCACCTTCCGTTTGTATGAGTGTTTGTGTGGCTTGGTTTGATTTAGTTTGGATTTTGGTTCTATTTGTTTGGTTTGTCTTGGGGAACGTATTATACGCTCACTGTGTGTAAATTACTAGTTTAAAAACATAAAATATTCAAGATAAATAAACAAGAGCTCTCTATCTAGAGGCAGCTTGAAGTTTCCTGGATATTCAGCTTGCCCAAGAACAGAGACACAGATTCGGGTAGTAAGACTGCATGGCAGTGGGATATGAGGACGACCTCAGTGGCCCGTTTGCTGTGCAGTCACAAGGGCCCGAGTTCAGATCCCCAGCACCCAGATAAATGCTAACACATGTGGGTATATAGCACATGTGTGTATATCCATAGCACTGGGGAGGGCAAGCCAGTCTGATCTGGCAGATCGGTGACCCTCGGGTTCAGTTGAAAAAGTAAGGTAGAAGGTGAAAACAGAAGACACCGGACATGAGCATGTACACACGCGCGTGCGCGCGCGCGCGCACACACACACACACACACACACACACACACACACACACACGCTCCTGATGGATGGGCCCCAAAGTGAACTGGACAGTATTTTGCAGTTTACACTTGATCTTAGCCAAAAGGCCGAGAAACGATTTTACACGAGTTTATTAGTTTTAAGTTCAAAGTTAACTCCAGAAGGAAGAGTCAGAGGTGCCTGAATCTAGTGGGCTCCAGGCCAGTGGAACAGAGTGAGACCTTGTCTCCAAAGGGATTAAAAACAAGAAAATAAAAAGAAGGGAAAAGAAAGAAAGAAGGAGAGAGACAGAAAGAGAGAGAGAGACAGAGAGGAGGGGAAAAGAAAGAGAGAGAGAGAAATAGGAGTAATGACAAAAAGTCAGAAAGTTACCACAGTCAGAAATTGGCTGCGGTGCACGCCTTTAATCCCAGCATGCAGGAGGCAGAGGCAGGCGGATCTGTGAGTTTCAGGCCAGAGTGGTCTAACGAGCAAGTTCCAGGATGGTCTGGGCTACACAGGGAAATTCTGCCTCAAAACAAAACAAACAAAAAGCAGAAAGCTTCTAGGCTGGAGTTGAGCTTGAAGCACAAGCCTGCCATCTCAGCTAGTCAGGATGCTGAGTCAGTTGCAGGTTCAAGGCAAACCATGGTGGGGAGTGTGTACATGCCCAACACACTGGGTACTTAGCAAGAAGTACTCTTTCTCAAAAAGAAAAAGAAAAAAGGTAAAAACCGGGATGTGCCCCAGCCACAGACCTCTGCCCTAGCATGTACAAGGAAGGCCCTGGGCTCAATCCTCAGCACTGCAAAGCCCAGACAAGCAAGCAAGGTATATGTTACAAAATACAGTTGTTTATTTTCTCCCTCTTACTCCACACACACAGCCTTTCAGACTGTCCCCAGAGTGGTGCTTCTGTTTCTGTTGGTGAACTAAGTCTAATCAGGTTCCCTCTTGGTGTTGTGGATTCTGTGACTCTGGACAAATGAATAATGCCCCTTGTCCACCATGATGGTATGTTGAACAGTCTCACCAGCCTGAGAGTCTCTGTGCTTCCCCCACCTATCTCTCCCTTCCCCTGGCTCTGGTCAGCCCTTGGTCTTTTTTTATTTTTTTTTTTTTTTTTTTTAATTTTATGTGTATTAGTGTGAGGGTATCAGATCCCCTGGAACTGGAGTTACAGATGGTTGTGAGCTGCCGTGTGGGTGCTGGGAATTGAACCTGCTTTCTTCTGGAAGAGCAGCCTGTGTTTTTAACCATTGAACCATCTCTCCAGCCCCATGCCTTTGATCTTTTTAACATTTCTAAACGGTCACAGCCCTTATCTTTTCCAGAAAGTCATATCAGAGTGATATCAGTTAATATAGACTCTTGTGGAGTTTTGTTAAGACAGACTCACGTGCTGAGGCAAGACCCATGGCAGGACACATGATGTTTGGAGGGCGCATAAATAGGACCCAACCAACAGTGACAGTGGGCTTGCACAGCTAGCTTTGCAGCACTGTTGGTCTTTTGTCTTCAGTGATCTTCACTTCATTGAGAGAGGCATGACAAAGAACTTCTGGGGTTCCTGCTGGTCACTCCTGCTGACTCATGCTAATTTAAAGGAGGCCTGACTGTTTCTGCTGGGTCGCGCCACCACTGCTAATTGCTGTTTGCTGTCCTGACACTACTGAACTGGACTGCTGGTACATATTCTGACCATGCAGATGGGATTTGCTCCAAAGAACCATTTCTAAACAGGTCCACTTCCCCCATATCCTAATAACCTTTCTTTTCCACTGCCTCTGGTGGGTGGTGAGCTAGAAGGGAGGTGAAAGCATGTAAGAAAAACAGGTTTTGAAAAGCCCCCTGTTTCTTTCATCTGTTTCATGCTCCCTTTATTACCCTCACTCATCAGGATTGAAATGAACCCACGGAGCTCACACTGCGGAATGACCCTCCCAGCCTTCATCTCCAAACCCGGCCTGCAGAAGCTTCCAGGCTATGTCCAGTCTGTTGCCAAGGGCTGCATGTACTCCAGGATACCTAACTTTCTTTATAGGAAGACTTAAGGGAAAGTTGGTTGGATGGTGTTTTGCTGGAGCAAACACATGAAAGAACGTTTCGTTAAAGTAGACACATGTGAAAGAACAGGTGATGAAGGATTCTTTGCTAATGACAGGCATGTATTGGTCTGCCAGCTTCTCCTGGGATTCCTCTGGGTCCCTCCTGCTAACTCAAGCTGAGGCTGAACCTGGCTGTCTCTGTTAGGTATTGCCACCGACACTGTTTTAGGTTTGCTATTCTGACTATACTAAACTGGACTACTGATTTATCCATGAAGTGTTTGAGAGTGGATTGAGCTGCCGTGGCTAACCTGTAAACTGAACTGCCTATTTCCAAATAGCACAGACGGGAGTTGCTCCAAAGAACTTTTCCAAATAGGTCCACTTCCCCCGTATCCTTTTTTCTCACTACCTCTGGTGGGTGATGGGCTAAAAGGGAGGCTAAAAGTAGGCTTTGAAAAAAATTAAAGTTACAAAGGGGTCCTCCAAAGAGATAGCTGCCTCTAGCACTTTCAGAAGAAAACTCAGATAACATCCATAAAGCTTGTTGGCCCCCCAAATGTTCACAGAGTTCCTGTGGTGTGCCAGCACCCTCCCAGGTCCTGTGGCAGGCATGTAGAGCTCTACACCTAAGCATGGTATGGGCTTCAAACAGTAAGTATACCCAGGGGATATTTTAGCTGGTAATAAAAATAATCAAACCCTATGGCAGAGAGGAACCAGTGTGGGATTCTGAAAAGAAGAGAGATTGACATGTTTAAGGGGCATGGAGAGGAATTTGAAAGTGGTGGGGGAGAGTATAGTGCATGGTCTTACAGCTGTGGTAACTAACTGGGATTTCTACTCTACAAAAGAGACTCCATTGAATATTCTGAGGAAGAAGTGGTATGAAGTGTGGAAGACAAGCTTGAACAGGGAGGTTTTACACGGTGTTATCATGGGATACAGGCTAATTTCTTTGATCTTTTGTTTAAAAGAGAGAGCAGGCTTCCCCATGTGCCAGGATACTTGGTGGGCAAAGCCAGGAGATGCACTGAGAGAAAGGAAGGAAAACTATCTAGAGGACTGGCCCCTGGGTAAGCACAACCCAAACCTTGCTGAGATGTGAGTGGAAAGGGGCCGATAAACTGAGTCCTTTGTTCAGGTTAGCCCAGTAAGCATGGGTAAGCACCCTAAGATGGATGCATGACCTACTGCTTCATAACAATTTATCCCCCAAGATATATTCGTATAGACAATGAACTTTTGTTGGTAGTGGTGGCACACACCTTGAATCCAAGCACTTGGAGGCAGAGGCAGGCAGATCTATGTGAGTTCCAGGCCAGCCTGGACTATAGCGTGAGTTCCAGGCCACACCAAGAAACTCTGCCTCAAAAAACAAACAAAATGAACTTTTATTATTTTATGGTTTCTGTGGTTCAGGAATCCAGAAGCAGTTGAGCTGGCTGGTCCTGGCCCAAGGTGTCTCCAAAGTTGTTATTAGAGGCAGTTGCTCTCTGAAGGGTGACTGGGGCCAGAGAAACCAAGATGGCTTCTCATGTGGCTGTTGGCTGGAGTCTTCAGTTCTTCACCAGCAGGCTCCTTTCCATGATGCAGTAGCTGGTGTCTTGAGTCAAGAGGGAGTCGGCAGGGAGCCACGACACCCTTGTTGCAATATAATGTCTCTGAGGCACAATGGCACTCTGGTTTGATTCTATCAGTTAGGAGATAGTCACTGATTCTAGCCCACACTGAAGGGGAGAGGAATTAGGTTTCACCTCTTCAAAGGGGGAATATCAAAGAGTTTGGGGCCATGTTTTAAACTCCAGCAGGTAGCATCGTTCACATCTAGGCCGAGTCTTTAATTACCTTGCTGTCACCACACTACCAGGATTAGAACCCAAACTTCCAAAACCAAAGTCCCTCCTCCGAGGCCACTCTGCCTCTGGGAGGGAGGCCATTACAGCCTAGTCAGCACAGGCCTTGTCATGGCCTCTGAGATGTCCTCACATACCATGACACCTGGGTTCAAAGTGTCCCCCACCTCTTCAGCAGGCCCTGGCTTTCCTGTCTGGTTATGGCAGTGCTGTCACAGCTGAAACACTGCTTGGGCCTTGTTTTATAGGGTAAGCCAGCACCATTAGCTTTTATTTATAGCATGTCTGCCACCCCCTCTTTCTTCTAGCTCTCTGGAAATACCAAATGAGTCTCCTGGGTGCTAGGTCATTTGGCAAAGCCAATGATGCTGGGTTTGACTCTCATCTCGGGCTCCTTTCTTGCTTAGGCATTATTCTTTGGCCTCTAGAGTTCTAGGGGAGCCAAATCCACCAGCTCTACATATGTCTCCAAAATGTCTACATCTATTCCTAGCCTGGCCTGGGCTTTCCCACTGGAAAACAGAGAATACCTGAGGAGTTTGTGCTCAGAACATTGAGGAAATCTAAGGTAAAAACTGAGGCTCAGTACCACTAATTATACTGTCTGGGTGTAAGACCTTGAGGGGGCCAGTCCACTATAAGGATCTCAGAGTATTTGACCATATGGGCCAAGGAATGGAGTCCACAGACCTCTCCTGCCCTGCTCTCCCTGCCGTCAGCCCATTTCCAGGAAGTGTGTGTGGCATCTTCAAAGACGCATGGGCTGTTGGTATGTGATAGAACTTGTTTGGTCACTCCCAGCCATGCAATTAAGGGCAGATTCCCCACGCTGTGGGGAATCCACCTTCCCAGATGGGATGAATGTTCTGGCGGCCATTTCAGCTAGGCTTCAGCTGTGCTGTCTTTGGGATGCTTCTCAGTGATCCACTGGGAAAGAGGAATCATAAGACGGGCATATCACTTCATAGGACTATTGAGGGGCTTGTGAAGAACTGGGGAGAAGCATTTGACTGGGTCCTCCACATAGAGGCTCAGAGGATGACCCCATTTCACTCATTCATTACCAGGGTGCTGGCCATAGAACTGTTCCCATTGGAGTGTGGCTATTCTGCTTCAGCACAGGGACACAGCTGTCCCATCCTCACAAATTCTGACCTCCATTTGTCTTCAGCCCCTGTTCTACAAGTCAGATACTAGAGGAAGGCTGGGACCAGGGCCCTTGGTAGAAGCATGTGTCCACCAGCTTTCCATCATAAAAGATACTGAGATAATCAGCTGATGCAGAGAAAAGGTTCCTTTGTGTTCATGGTTTTGGAGAGTTCAACCCTAATCAGTTGTCCCTGTTGCTTTCAGGTCTCAAGTGAGACAACAAGCAGCAGAGTCACAGCACGATCAGGGGACAGAAAGGGTAGAAGGATCCAGGGTCCCACTGTTCTAAGGAAACACCTCCAATAACCCAAGCACTCCCCAACAGGCCCCACCTCTTAAAGGTCCCACCATCTCCCATTAGGACCAACCTGGGGTCAAGCCTCCAACCCATGGGCCTGTGAAGGAGAGTTAAGATTCAAACTATCACAAGGCATAAACAGAATCTCCATGGATAAGAGCAAGCAGCCACGGACATCAGACTTAACCAAAGCCATTTGTGTCTCTCAGGAATGATTTCTGTGTTCCATGGAGTGTCTTGTAATTTATGTAGGCAGAGCTATTGCTGTCCCTGGGACCATGTGTCTGTCCTGGGCACACCTAGGCTGTTTGAGAGCATTGAGAATGATAAAGTTTTTTCAAAAGTACTCATCAAAGCTCACAGTCAGACACAGTGGCTGAAGGGGAGAGAAATAGAAGAGACCACTGGGGAATAAGCAAATATGAGGCCAAGAGGAGCCAGTCGTGGACCCCGTCTCTACACTCTGTGGAGGAATGCAATACGAAGTGTGTTTAACTCTGACAGTATTTGTGCAACCCTCCAAGCAGGAGGCACATAAATGCTATCCTTTCTCCCTCATCACAATGAACAAGTTGCCCACTTGTCTGAGGAAACCAAGGCTTGGTATACACTTCCTGAAGTTACAAACTAGCATTTCTGACCCATCTGCTGTTTGGCAATAGCACTTAATTTTTAATCTCAAAGATAGAGATAGGGCTATTGAGATGGTTCAGCAGGTAAAGGTGCTTGCCGCCAATCCTGACAACCTGAGAACTCACTTGGTGGAGGGAGAGAACGAACTCTCTCTCAAGTCGTCCTCTGACTATCACACATGCTGTCGTACATGTTACTTCCCTAAACATACAAATAAATAAAAATGAAAGATAAAAAATAGAAACTGGCTGGGTAGTGGTGGCGCACACCTTTATCCCAGCACTTGGGAGGCAGAGGCAGGCAGATTTCTGAGTTCGAGGCCAGCCTGGTCTACAGAGTGAGTTCCAGGACAGCCAGGGCTACACAGAGAAACCCAGTCTCGAAAAACAAAAACAACAACAACAACAAAATAGAAGCTGGTAATGGAGGTGCATACCTTTAATCTCAGAACCCAAGAGGCAGAGAGGAAGAACTCTGAATTCTAGGACAGCATGGTCTACATAGACCCTGTCCTAAACAAAACAAAACAATACATAGAGCTTAAGATAGTGAAAGCGCCCCTGCATTGATGCATGTGTGCACAAAAGTGCTGCAAACTAAATGCTTTCAAGAGTCATGAGTCTGTGGACCAAACATGACTTCACCCCTTATTAGGCAGGACTCATAGTTTTAGCTGGGGCTGGCCCTAGACAAGCCATTAAACGTTCTTGGTTCTCAAAGTAAATAAAATCATACACATGCAGTGAGCAGATGGACGGTCACAGTCACTTCATAGCTACCATCCTCCATAGGACACCCTGCTACCACCAGTGATACCTGTAACACACTCCAGGGTGAAGTCCTGTCCCCCTCCCATGTCGTCTTTATGTGCCAGCAAACAGACAGTGCCTCACAGAGGAGAGGCACTCACACATGGAAGTCCTACTATGCTCCTGGCACTGAGCTAATTACTCCCTGTGATCCTGGTGATTGCGGCTTTGTTGGCATCACCACGCTTCTTGGATGGCCACTATATCTTAAGGGGGAATTTAGGTTCTGAGACCCAGCTTGCCCAGAGTTATCCTGATCATGATGCCTCAGTTTGGTGCCTGCTGTGTGACAAAATGTTTTGTGGGGAGACACAGCATACCTACCTACTCACCCCAGATAGGAATCCCATGACAGACCAAAGTATGGATACCACCAAGTTCAACAAGCCGAGCCAGGGAGTTTTATTAGGGTTACTTACAGGAGTGTGGGTGAGGACTTACTTACAAGAGCAGAAATGACTCAAAGACAGCTGTATCACCAAAGCCCACCCACTCAGCATGGGTGACAGCTCACAAAGCTGGGACTTGGAGCACACTGCACATCAGGTTGGAGAGTGTCCTTTCCAGGTAACTCAGTTGGTCTACACCTCTTCCAGGCAGTGGGTCTGGTCTCAGTCTTTGCAGCTTTTCTTGGTTACTCTGGCAGGGAGGGGCCTAGAGCATCTTGTCCGTTTCAGGAGCTTCCTGAAGCTGTTTTGAGTTATTTGCCTTTCTTTTGTAATGTTTCAGTCTCAGAAAAAAAAAAAAAAAAAAAAAAACTATTATACAGCCTTTTCTCGGGGATCACCATGACTTTATTAGGGCCTCGTGGCAGCAACCTGAAAGTAAATGAAGGTAGATATCACTAAAGGACTCAATGCCCTCCACCCCATGTGTGTGTGTGTGTGTGTGTGTGTGTGTGTGTGTGTATGTGTGTATGTGTGTGTGTGTGTGTGTGTGTGTGTGTGTCTGTGTCTGTGTCTGTGTCTGTGTCTGTGTCTGTGTCTGTGTCTGTGTCTGTGTCTGTTTCTGTGTCTGTGTCTGTGTGAATGTCTGTCTGTGTCTGTGAAAGATGGGGCTAAGGGACTAGGAGACTGGACAGAGAGAAGAGACCCAAACAGAGACAGAAAAAACTGTAAAAATCACATCCTCTCTCCAAAGGACAGTAATTTCTGGGACTCAACAACTGGTAGACCTAGGTGCCTCACTAAAACCTCACTCCAGACAACACAGGTCCTGCTGTCATTGCCTTTGGAGACCCCAGCATTTGAACAACAGAAACAGCTCTAGCTTGCCCGTAGTTTCCAGGATCAGGAGAGTGTTTCCAGATTCTCTCACTATGTAGCCCAGGCTGGCCTTAAACTCATAGCAATCTTCCTGCCTCAGCCTCCTGCCTGAGTTCTGGGGTTTCAGATATAGGAGCTGGAGCTGCCACACCTGGTTAGTGTTTTCAATTTTAGCCTTGACAGCTTTTCGAGTACAAAATAGTTATTTTTTTTTTTATCCTCTGTGGGAAGTTTCTTAAGCCATCAGACTCCTTTCTCCTCTGTGGCCTTGTTAATATCTCTAGTGACATGTAGATTCTTCTGGTGGCTACATATCAGGGGGTGTTGGCAGGGGCTGTGATCTGAGCTGCCCTCTGCACAGTCTGTGGTGTTTTCTGTACTATCCTTGCAAGAGGGCAGTTCCTGTTGGTGGCAGATGGGGCTCTTCCTGTTTTCACCCCTTCTGAAGGACCCTGCAGGCCCAGAAACAACTGTAACCCACCTCCCTGGAAGCTCATGCTTAGCTATGAGCATCTTTATATAGAGAGAAGTCAGGGGGTGCTAGGAGACGGCTCTGGACAAGCATAAGGGTCTGAGTTTGAATTCCCAGAACTCATGTAGAAGTGGGCCTGGAATCCCAGAACTCTGACAGGGAGATGGAGAGCAGAGACCAAAGGATCCCTATAAGCTCCTGGCCAGCTAGCCTGACGTATGCAGTAGCAAACAAGGGCTCCTGTCTCAAACAAGGTAGAAGATGAGGACCAGTACTGGAAGCTGTCCTCTGACCCCTGCATTTATAGATGGCATGTGCACAACCTCATTCATACATACACACACATTTACATCCATCACATATACAGTGGGAGGAAAGAAAGAGAGAAAAGGGAGCAAGAGGGGGGAGGAAGGGGAAGGTGGAGGGAGGGAGGGAAGGAAGGAGAGAAGGTATCTGGACTGCTACAGATGGAGTTGTACTCCCAAAGATTGCCTACTCTGGGCCTCATCATGTTACCTTAGGCAGAATAAGAGCCTCTGTGGATGTAAATTGGGATAAGGCTCTGGAGAATTATCCTTGAGTCCTTATCACAGGAGAGATGCCAAAACAGACACCAAAAGGGGGCCATGCAGTGACCAAGGCGGGGCAGATTGCTGCAGCCACAGGCTAAGAAGAGAAGGCCAGAGACCCCTGGAACTGAAGTATCAGAGGAGACTCTCCTCAGAGAGAGGAGTCTGCCTGTGCATGGGGCTTATCCCTGGCTTTGGACTTTGACCTCAAGAACCGTGAGGAGAAATATCTTTACTATGAAGTTCCAGGTGGTGCTTGGCTATGGCAGCCACAGAAGACTCACAGGAGCACTGTAGTGGGAGGAGCACTGTAGTGGGAGGTGCTCTGTAGTGGGAGGTGCTCCACGGGGAGATGCATGTGCTGTTTACTAGGAGATAGGTATTTACGGGACAGGCTCAGGAGACAGGATTGCAATGCCACCTCACCAAGCCTCATTGGCCTGGTCAAGGTGGCCCTTCCCATCTGGGCTCCAGTGACACCTGACCTATCCCGTATCTTTTGCCTTGGTGACAGACCCAGGAAGGAGACATGGGGTCAGATAAATGCCATTCCTCATAGCATTCCCAACTGTTGGGGCAGGGTGGCAACAGTCCTGAAGGAGGAAGATAGTGTAGGGTGGGAAAGATCACATCCCAGCCTAGCCGTCATCTGATTCAGACAGCCTCTTCAAGGCTTGAGTCTCGCCAGACAGTTGCAGAGGTGTGAGTGTGTGTGTGTGTGTGTGTAGGGGCTCAGCACAATTTCCTGCCCCTCCCATCCCTCCTCCCCTGCAGTTGACTATCCCTGGTCAACAAAGCAACAACATGGCTAATTACAGGTGCTTGACACAGATGCCTGACTGCCGAGTTACCCAGTGAGCACCCTCCATTCACCCCATATAGGTCAGGTAGGCCTTGTTGCAAACAGTCTCCTCCCTCCATTGTATGAGAAAGTGTTCTGAGCCTCAAACAAGAGAAGGAAGCGTATCCCCTTTGCTTCTTCCTCAAGCCTCCTTCGGACTTAGGGAGATCCAGCCATCAGTGGCTACATAGAGCTCAACCCCACCCCTGGCATCTTTGCTCAACCCACTGCTGACCCAGCCCACAGTGAGTCATTCGTAAGTGCCCAAGCGATGCCCAGGGGACTCCTCCAGTTTGTCCTTAGAGCCAACAGTGCTCTGTGTTAGACTCTGATCCTCACCTGATCACTGGTGAAGCACTCATTGATTTTTTTTTCCTTGTGATTTTTTTTTAACTACCTTTTTATTGTAACAAAAAATATGCATAGCATAAAAGTCATGCTCCCAGCCATTTTAAGTGTTGTGTTTGTGTGTGCCTTCAAAATGTTGGGCTAGCTCCACCAGCCAGCATCTGCCAATATATCTCTTTTCTCCTTTCTTCTTTTTAAAGATAGATTTATTTTATGTATATGAGTATACTGTAGCTATCGTCAGACACACCAGAAGAAGACATCGGATCCCATTACAGATGGTTGTGAGTCATCATGTGGTTGCCGGGATTTGAACTCAGAACCTCTGGAAGAGCAGTCAGTGCTCTTAATTGTTGAGCCATCCCTCCAGCCCTCTTTTCTCCTTTCTAAACTGAATCTCTGTCCTATTAAACAGTAACTCCTCACTCTCCCTTCCTCCCAGACTTACCCCCTTCAATCTCTGTTTGTTTGTTTGTTTGTTTTTGTTTTTGTTTTTCCAGACACCACTTCTCTGTGTATCTCTGGCTGTCCTGGAACTCTCTCTGTAGACCAGGCAGTCCTTGAACTCACAGAGATCCTCCTGCCTCCACCTCCACTTCCCCAGTGGTGGGATTAAAGGCGTGTGCCACCACACTCAGCTTTCTCTGACAGTTTTAATCTTACTGTGCGTCTGTGTTGAGGGCATATGTGCACCACAGTATGTACGTAGAGATTAGACTACATATTCCACCTTGCTTGAGATAAGGTCTCCTTGCTGTTCACCACTGCACACATCCCATAGCTGCTCTGAAAGCTTCCAGAGGTTCTCCATACTCCCTCCCATCTAACCAGAGGAACACTGGGATCGCATATAACTGCTACCTTGCTAGCCTCTACATGGACTCTGGAGATTCGAACTCAAGTCCTGGGGCTTGTATGCTAAACACAAGCACTTTACCCACTGAACCCCTCTCCTCAGCCCATACTTTTTTTTTTTTTTTAAAGGCAAGTCTCATGAATCCCAGGCAGGCTGCAAACTTACTATGCAGCCTAGAAGCTAATTCTCCTGCACCTCCATATGCTAGGAATATAAGCATGTAACCACCAGTCCAGTGTGTGTGTGTCCGTGTGTGTGTGTGTGTGTGTGTGTGTGTGTGTGTGTGTGTGTGTACCTTTGACCATTATTTATTTTTACAAAATGGGAAGGAAAAAAAACCCCAAAGACTTAAAGCCATGCTTGCTGCTGCATGCACGTCGTCCCAGCACTTGAGAGATGGAGAGGGGAGAATCAGAAGTGCTCTTCAAGGTGATTTTCAGCTGCATAGTAAACTGAAAAAGCACCTGGCTACAAGAGACACTGTCCCGACTTTAATCTTTAAAAACCATTTACTTAAGGCACAACTGGGTGAATGTGTCTATTTTAGTTGGGTTTTCCTCACTGAGGGCTGAGTGACTCGGACCAGTACCCATTAGTTCATGGTTGACCTCAGCATTGGTCTCTGCAAGACCTTCCTTGCACTCGGCAAAGACGTAGCTGTGTGTAGCCAGGGGGCAGACCTGAAGTGTTTCCCACCTTATTTAGGTTATGGTTTCATTTCCTAAAGGCAGAAACTTGGATGTGGGCTGTGTAACCTAGGCCCAAAACTGAAGAGCAACCAAGGAGACTGAGGCAGTCTCCAGCAGGTCAGAAGTCAAGCCTGAAAACTTGTTCCTCAGGAGCAGAGGTTTCCAGGCTACTTTGACATCCATAGGTGACTTGGGTAGGTAGCTGGCTTCAGTTCCTAGACCTTGTGAATTTGGCAGAATGCAGGAAGATGAGTAGTAAGCTTAACCCTCTGAACTATGTGGCTTGACACCCCAAAAGTGGAGAACACAAAGCACTACACACTCATTTTCTAAATTGTCTTCTGTACCTATATTAAAGGTGTCCTAGTTAGCTTCAGCTGTCAAGTTGACACACCCCAGTTACCTGAGGAGGGAATATCAATTGAGGGATTACCCAGATCAGACTGGCCTGTGGCCATGTCTGTGAGAGATTGCCTTAATTGATGTTTGAGGTGGAATGGCCCCGCCCCTTGTGGACAGTACCTTTTCTGGGCACGTGATCCTAGATTGTAAAGAAAAAAAAATCTCTTGAACCACAGAGGAAGGCAGTGTCCCTCCAAAGGTTTCGTTTCAGTTCCTGTCCTGACTTCTTTTAGGGATAGACCGAGGCCTGGATGTGTGAGCCAAATAAACCTTTCCTCCTTCCCAAGCTGGTTCAGGTCAGTATTTCTTCTCAGCACCAGAAAGAAAACTAAAAAAGAAGGGGCTGTAAAGGACATTAAAAGTCTTTCAGGAGAGGTAATCTCAAGGCCAAACTCGTCTGATTTCATCAGGGACAGTCAATCCTCAGAGCATCCTGGTGGCAGCCTCAGTTCTCCCAACTGGGATCTAAGCCAGCACACAAGGGCTGGTGCAGAAGGGTAGAGAGAAGCCAAGTTTGCATTGTGTTCTTTAAAATCCTGAAGACAACTACTCATGGCTTCAGGATCAGTTCCACGGATAATAAGGCCCCAAGCAAAATGAAAGTGAAGGTGTATTGGTTAGTTCTCACTTAATGAGATTTAAAATCAACTAAGAGCCAGGTGTGAAGGCAGAGGCAGGCAGATCTCTGTGAGTTCAAGGCCAGCCTGCTCTACAGAGTGAGTTCTAGGACAGCCAGGGCTACACAGAGAAGCCCATTTTGAAAACCAAAAACAGCAACAACAAAAAACACCAGTGTATTAGTCAGGGTTCTCTAGAGTCACAGAACTTATGGAATGTCTCTATATTGAGGAAATTTATTGTGATGACTCACAGTCTGTAGTCCAACTCCCCAACAATGGGCAGCTGTGAATGGGAAGTCCAAGAGTCTAATAGTTGCTCAGTCCCATGAGGCTGGTTGTTTCAGCTGGTCTTCTGTAGAAGTAGGTTCCAACAGATGTGCTGGCAAGTAAGTGCAAGCAGGAGAACAAGAGAGAATTTTCCTTTTTCCAGTGTCCTTGCTTAGGTCTCCTTGCAGAAGGTATAGCCCAGATTAAAGTTGTGTGCCACCATGCCTGGATCTGGGACTTGCTTTGTCCCAGGCTGACCTTGAATTTAGAGATCTCCTTGCCTTAGTCTCCTGGGATTAAAGGTGTATACTACGTTTCCTGGGCCTAAGCTTTTTATGGCCACTATGCTTCAAGATCTCCATGGTAAGATCCAGGTCAGAAACTTGTGTCTTCCAGCCTCAAGATCTGGATCACAGGTGAATCTTTCAATTCTGGATTGTAGTTCCTTCCAGATGTAGTCAAGCTGACAACCAGGGATAGCCATCACAAACAAAAATAATAATAATTAATTAAAACCAACTAGGAGACATGCCCCTGGGTGTGTCTGTGAAGGCTTTTCCACAGAACATGAACTATTAGATTCATCAAACGACCAGAGTCCCAAACTGCATAAGGCAGCTGAACACCTGCACTCATCTCCCTTCCTGACTGCAGACACAATGTGATCAGCTGACTCCTGCCCGTTGCCAGAGTTTGCCACCATGCCTTACTCGGATTATGAACTGAACCATAACCCATAAACCCATAACCCATAAACCCTTCCTTCCTTAAGTTGCTTTTCTCAGGTGTTCTGTTGGAATAACAAGAAAAGTAAGGACAGCAGCGAGCTTTGTTAGGTGAGCTGGGTGAAAGCCTCTAGACACTCAATGGCCATGCTTTGTTCTTCCCTCTATGGTTTCTTTCTGCATTACGTGGTACTTTTTATTTGTCATGAAGAGTCATTCTAAGGGGGCTGAAGACATGGTTCAGCAGTTAAGAGCATTGGGTGCCCTTCCAGGGGACCTGGGTTCAGATCCCAGCAACAACATGGCAGCTCACAACTACCTGTAGCTCCAGTTCTAGGGGATTTGACACCCTTGCACACACATGCTTGGAAGCAAAACACCGATGCACATGAAAGAAAGAAAGAAATCATTTACTAAAAATTTTCAAAAAGTCATTCTAAGAAAAAAAAATGGCGAGTATGTGACTCTCTTGTCACCCGCAAAGCACTCACCTAGGATGGAAGAGGCCCTGGGTTCCATTCCCACACTTGCAGGGACAAAAATACATGAGCAGAAGAGAGTGGCTATGCCTGTAATCCCAACACTCAGGAGGGATCAAGTTAAGATGATCTTTGACTACATAGTGAGTTTGAGGTCAGCATGGCCTACGTGAGACTCTGTCTCAAAAACAAAACAAAATTTAACTGTAGATGACTGATATAAATGTTAACTGCTCGTGCACGGCACATTTGCACATGGAATGTCCCATGCATTTTACCAGAACGACAGAAACACCGCCTTAAACGCACAAGTCTGGTTTCACTTCACTCTTTTGTTTGTTTGAGTTGTGGACTGACGAGAATGACAGCGAGGAGCCCAGGGCCTTGTGCAAGCATTCCACTGCTAGCTGCATAAAGACTTTTTTTTTTTTTAAAACATGGAGTCTTAGACCATAATCCAAACTGTAGCCCAGGCTGGCCCCAAACTCATGGCAATGCCTTAGCCCCTTCTCCTGAGCACCTAGCTTGTAGGCATCTGTCACTGTGCATGCCCAGGTGTATTTTTATATCAATCTATGGGTCTCTCTTGCTGGGACTATGTAGACACTGGTCCCTTCTTTGAGATAGGAGGCTTCAATGGCTTCTTTTGATTTCTAGAAAGTTGCTAAAAATCAAGAGTGGGGGAGACGTGCCCCCTCCCCATATAGTCAGGCTTGTTCTCAAGTTGATTTCATCTTGAAGGGCAGTCCCCCGGGTCCTCTAGCTTTTCCAGTCATCCCTGGGGACTGCTGTGCACTGGTCACCTTTGGTGTCCTCCGTCCTTTTAGTGGCTGTACAATTCTCCAGGAACTCTAGAGTCTCTCACCCTCCAGTGAGCTTCTCTAAGACAGGGCAGAACCCCTAGCTCAGGGAGACAGACTTCCCCCTACTGTGCCTGAGCGCACTGATCAGTTAGCTGAGATTTCTCCAGCCGGACCGACCTGACCATGGGTACTCTCTCCACACAGAGCTGTACTCTGGACCTAGTAGAAGTCGGGGTGTCTGGAGTCTCAGGTGGCAGCTGTGTTTGGAGTGCTCTTCATCAGAGGGATGGAGCCTTGGGCCAGGGCCTGGGAGCTGCCCCCACACCCACCACTGCTCTTTGGCAATGGCAAGAAATAGCCTGAGGTGTGCTGGGCATGAGTGAAGCAGACTCCAAAGATTCCAAGTAGAAGACCCTGAGATAGCTCGGCAGGTGAAGGCACTTGTGTAGTCTGACACCTGAATTTGATTTCTTGCTCCCATGGGGTGGAAAAAGAGAATCAGCTCTTCAGAGTTGTTCTTCCACATTTCCTCCCCCCACCCCCCCAACACAATAAATAAGATGTCATTGATTATTATAAATTTATTATTATAATTTTTATTTATTATTATTATTTATTATTATAATTATAAAGATTTAAAACATCTCTATAATTGAAACAGATTTCTCTAGTAGGTAACTCTGGCTGGTTTTGAACTCACAGAGATCCACTTGTCTCTGCTGAGTCTGCTACCATCAGCACTGGGTGGTAGCGGTGGTGGCGCACGCCTTTAATCTCAGCACTCAGGAGGCAGAGGCAAGCAGACCTCTGAGTTCAAAGCTAGCCTGGTCTACATAGCAAATTCCAGGACAGGGTTACACAGAGAAATCCTGTCTCAAAACACAAAAAACAACTCTTGCTGTCTTCTCTTCTCCCTCTCTCCCCATTCCCTTCCCCCTTCTCTCTCCATGTACTTATGGCCGCCTCTACTCCTCTACCCTCTCTCCATACTCCCTCAACTCCCCTCCCCATGTCCTAAATAAATAAATAAATAAATAAATAAATAAATAAATAAAGGAAAGAAAGACAAAAAGGGCCAGTGAAACATAATCTGTGTGTGTGTGTGTGTGTGTGTGTGTGTGTGTGTGTGTACGCCTTTGTGAGTTTATATGTAAAATGTGCACACAGGTTCCCAAAACCAGAAGAGGGCATCGGAGCCTCTGAAACTGGAGCTGCAAACAATTAAGAGCTAGCTGACATGGGTGTCCTCTACAGAGCGGTATGTGTCCTTAATCACTGTGCCCTTTCTCTAGTCCCTCCCCCATTAAAAAAAAAAAAAAAAGATTCCAAGTAGGGGGTGCAGCCACGGAACCCTACTGACTTCTAATTTGTGGCAGAAGGAGATCGCTGTGCTGGAACTTGCTATGAAAACCAAGAGACCTGCTTGCCTCCTTCCCTACTGCTGGGGTTTAAGGCATGTGCCACCAAGCCCAACTTACTTTTTGGTTTTCTTTCTTCCTCCCTCCCTCCACTCCTTCCTTCTTTTTGAGATAAGATCTCATGTATGCCAGGCTGCCCCGAACTCAAGACCAAGCTGAGGATGACCTTGGACTCCTGATTTTCCTTCCCAAGTGCTGGGGTCACAGGTCTGTGACACCAAGCTTGACTAAGGACAGTGTTTTAAACTGAGTTTGGGGCATGTGTTATGCAGCAACAAAAACAAACGCAGCTGTGTGTGATACATGCTTGTGATCCCTGCACTCAGGAGGCTGGAGGACAATCACCACAGTTTAAAAGCAGCCTGAGCTTGGCCAGGCAGTGGCGATGCCTTTACTCTCAGCAGTCAGGAGACAAAGGCCAGCCTGGTCTACAGAGAGAGTTCCAGGACAGCCAAGAGTACAGAGAAACCCTTTCCCAACAAAACAAACCAAACTAAACAAAAGAAACCAGCCTAGGCTGTATATGCAGCATGATCTGTTTTTTTTGTTGATGGTGGTTTTTTTTTTTAATAATTAATTAATTCATTTTTATAGCTAGCCTATCCCTGCTTCTAATAAAACTCCACTGCTTCCCCCATGGCCAGTTACTTCATGTTCTAAATGTCATGAACAGAAACCAGTCTTACTGCTATGTCTTCCCCAGTGTGGTAGAGACTGTTCCTTCCGAACTGTGAGCAAAAGTTAACTGATCACTCTTTTTTTTTTTTTTTTTTTTTTTTTAGAAAAAAAAAGCCAACTACGTTCTTTGGAGGTAGGGACAAGGCTTCCATTCCTTCTTGGCCTCCTTGTTGTCCCAGGTCCTCTGTGGTCTAAATGTGTTCAATATAGCCTCTAAAGCACTCTGGGTAGACCACAAGTCTGATTTACAAGTCTGATGAGACCGTTCTCCATCCACTCCGTGGTAGGCAGGGTTCTAAAGAATCAGAACTGACAGACTATATTACTTTTAAAAGGGGGAGGAAGTTCACTAGAAGGCCTTACAACTAATTGGGATGTCCAACAGTGGCTGTCTTTACCCTGGAGAGGCTGAGGTGAGGTGACTTTACCCTGGAGAGGCTGAGGTGAGGTGACTCCCCAGTCCATGAAGCTGGATGCTTCAACAGGTGTTGAAGGCTTGAAAGATCCCTGGAGGGCCATTGGTCTTCAGTCCATGTCGGACCTGGAGAAGCTGGACTCTGATGCCAGTGAAGGATGCAGCATTAGCAGAGATAGATGAACAAGAGGCAAAGTTGGGCAGACAGACAGCCCTGCCTCGTCCTGGACCTCTTTAGATCAGGATCCTGCCCACTCTTGGGGAGCTTTCTTACTTTAATCTTTCCTGGAAATCCCACTATAGACCTGCTCAGGGTTTGCCTCTCGCTTCTTCCACATCCTTCAGGTTGTAACTCAACACTCACCATGAGACCCTTTCAGCTCCAGTGAGACGTTTGCATACAGAATTCTAGGTTATCAAGCATCTCCATCTGGATTCGAAAGCATGGCTTTCTGCTTTTAGCCTCCAGTCCTGTCATTGTCTGTTGTCACTCTGATACTGGTTCCTTATATGAAGCCATTCCGTGTCTATCTCCCTCTCTCCCCCTCGTTCCCTTTCCTGGAAGTTTTTAGAATCTTCTCTTTGTCCCAGTGTTCTAAAAATTCACAGTGATGAAATAGACTCCTGGGTGTGGATCTGTTTCATTCAACAAAATGGAAGGGTCCCCTGAGACAGGGACAAAGACATCTACTGGGTAGGGCATACCTCTTTAGGGAGACCCCCTAGTCATCCTTCAGCCAGGCCCCTTCCCAAAGGACAAGGACTCCAGGACAGCTCCAAACAGGCCATGACAGTGAGTAATGTATATACAGGGAGCCTGGGATCCATGCCACATCAACCATGGTTTCTAGGACCTGTGCTGGCATCTTCTCTAGGTCTGTCCTTTAGAGAGTGACAAATAACCCCCTACTGTTTCTCTTTCCTCTATCATATAGGATTTTAAGGACTGGATGTTTATAGAACTCATGACCAGAGCTAGTTGTGTAGAGTTGGGGTATCCAGATGCATGCACATGTCCCCCACCCAGCCCCATAATGTGGACAGATCCAGGAGCTGGAGGAGAGAAGACTGGATACAGAGCTCTCAACCTACCCCTCGTGTGGAACAGAACTGCACCACAACTACAAGGAACATTCATGCTCTCTGTGTGTCTGTCTCTATCTCTATCTCTGTCTGTGTCTGTGTGTCTGTGTGTCTGTGTGTCTGTGTGTCTGTCTCTCTCTCTCTCTCTCTCTCTCTCTCTCTCTCTCTCTCTCTGTGTGTGTGTGTGTGTGTGTAGACATGAAGTTTGCACTGGTGTCTTGATTCACTCTCCACCTTAATTTTATTTGTTTATTTAAACATTTTCTTCCACTTGATCTTACGGGTATGAGTGTATGTATGTCTGTACACTAAGGGCGTGCCTGGCACCTCTGGGAGCCCAAAGAGAGGATCAGATCCCCTGGAACTGGAGTTAGAATTGTGAGCCTCCACTTGGGTGCTGGGAATACAATCCTGGGTCCTCTGGAAGAGCAGTCAATATTCCTAGCCACTGAGACATCTCTCTAGCCCTTCAGTGACTTATGCTTGAGACAACGTCTCACTATGTAGCCCTAGATGGCCCATAACTAGATATATAGACCAGGCTAGCCTTGAATTCATAGAGGTTCACCTGCTTCTGCCTCCTGAGTGCTGGAATTAAAGATGTATGGCATCACCTTATTTTTGCCACATTGTATTCTGACATAGGAGTTTCAGCTGAACCTGGAGTTAATAGTTCGCCAAGACGAGCTGGCCAGCCAGCTCCAGTCCTCCTGTTATGTTTTCTCAGTGATAAGCTTACAGATAGGTGCCACCCAGCCCGGTCTTTTCATGGGTGCTGGAAGTTTGAACTCAGGCCCCTGTGCTTGTACATCAAACACCGTGTTGCCAGCTGGCTATCCCCTCAGTCCAGAGCCTGAACGTCCTCTGGAGTCTGGACCTCAAAGGAGTTACAAAGGCTCACTTGTCAAGGTAAGAGGATGGCATGTACTTATTGATGATGGTTAGATTCATTTGTGAAATTCAAATTTGAGGCATATTTACCATACATATAGCCTGGCCTGGGTTCCTCTAAATGGTGGGAGTGGACTTGGGACTGAGTGAGTGTCCTCACACCTGAAATGTATTGTGTGTTTATCTTTTTGAGTCTCACTCTGCCCACAAAGGCCTGGGATTTACTATGTAAATCAGGCTGGTTTCCAACTCTCATCAATCCTCCTGCCTCTGTCTCCCAAGTATCAGGATGGTTGCAGACATGGCTCACTATGCCTAGCCTGTATAACTCTTTGTTACAAGTCAATGATTTTGACATATTCTCAGAGTTTCATAGCCATTACTAATCAATTTTTTTAAAAAGAGGGTCTCATATAGCCTAGGCTAGTCTCAAATTTTCTATGTAGCCAAGGCTGCCCTTGAACCCCTGGTATCCCTGACTGCTTTAAGAGTGCTATTTTGAGGGGCTAGAGAGATGGCTCAGTGCTTAAGAGCACTGAGTTTAAATCTCAGCAACCACATGGTGGCTCACAACTGTCTGTAATGAGATTGGATGCCCTCTTCTGGTGTGTCTGAAGACAGCTATAGTGTACTCATAAAATAAATAAATAAATAAATAAATCTTTAAAAAACAAAATAAAACAAAACAGAGTGCTATGTTTGTTTGTTTGTTTGAGACAAGGTTTCTTTGTGTAGCTCTGGCTGTCCTAGAACTCGCTCTGTAGACCAGGCCAGCGTCAAACCCAGAGATCTGCCTGCCTGCCTCTGCCCCCCACCCCAGGACTGAGACTGAAGACATGCGCCACCACCGCCTGGCATGTGTGCTGTTTTTACAGTTGTGCGTCAAGCTGGCTGGCATCAAGGTGTCAAGGTTCACCCACGTTGTAGCATGTCAATGCTTCATTCCTTTTTTGTGGCTGAGTAATATTTCATTGTGTGGATGATATACATTTTATCCATTAATTAATTAGTTAATGGACACTTGAAATATTTAGACTTTTGGGACATTGTGGCTAATGTAGCTAAACATATTTATGTACAAGGTTGTGGGAGCATATATTTTCATGTTTTTTGTTATAAGCCTAGGAATGGAATTTGTGGTTACATGGAAATTCAATACTTAACCTTTCTTTTCTAAGACGGGGTCTCCTGTTGTGCCCACCTTGAACTTGATGTGTTCCTGGAATGACCTTGATCTAATCCTCCAACCCTACACTCCCAGGTGCTGGAGTCACAGGCATGGGCCACCACACTCAGTGCTAAACCTTTTTAAGAAACTTTAAACTGCGTTCCACAGAGACTGTACCATTTTCCTTTCTGCCAATGAAGCACGAAAATTCCAGTTTCTCTTGGCCCTTGTCAACCTTTGTTTCACTGTTTGAGTGTGGCCATCCTAAGGGTCGGGAAGTGTCAGCTCTCTGTGGTTTTAATTTGCATTTCTAGGACAACTGGTATTCTTGTATTTTCATAGCCTACTCGCTCAGCTTTGTATCTTGTCTGAGGAAACCTCTATCTGGAACTGTCTCTTTCTGATCTAGGTCGGCAGCCATCCGGTTGTGAGGCCACAGGTAGCACACACAGCCAGCTTCTTACCTTAGGGTGGAGATTTAAACTTGGCTCCTCACGACTGCGCATCAAGTGCCCTTATCCGCTGAGATGTCTCCTCAGCCCTACCTTTTCTTTTAGTTAGATTGTACAGGCCTGTGCATTGATGGAGTCATTAAAAACGAATCAAGAAGCGGGCAATGGTGGCGCACGCCTTTAATCCCAGCACTTGGGAGGCAGAGGCAGGTGGATTTCTGAGTTTGAGGCCAGCCTGGTCTACAGAGTGAGTTCCAGGACAGCCAAGGCTATACAGAGAAACCCTGTCTCGAAAAACCAAAGTAAATAAATAAACAAATAAATAAAATACAGAACCAAATGTGGGGCATGTGTCTTCAGGGTGAGCAGTACTGGATATTAAGGAGAACATTACATCTTATCATATACAAACTATTCCAGGAAAAAAAAATCTCCAGGGAGAGCAACTGCTGTTAGTTGATGAGACCAGGCAATTTGAACAGAGGAAATTACAGGCCAGGCTCCTCCATGAGAACGGACTTAGAAGTCCTAAATAAATATTAACAAACCAGACCCAGCAGTATATTAAAATGATAACAACAGAAAAACAAACTCACAATCAAATTACAGTCATATAAGGCTTTATCCCATGAATAAGATGCAGGTTGTGATGAGAAGTCGCCCAGGGAGCCTCACAGCATTGGTAAACTGAAGAGAAAGCGCAGGGACCCTCTCAAGCTCAAGAGAGCTACAGAAAACTCAGCATTCTTTTTGATAGTTGTTACTGTTTTCGTTTCTTGAGACAGGGTCTTGTCTGGTCCAGGCTGGCTTTGAACTTCCTTGTATACCTGAGGGGTAAGCTTGAACCGCTGACCTTGCTGCTGCCAGCTTCTGAGTACTGGGATGACAGGCTTACACCGCCACACCTGGCTCTTCCACACATTTGGTTTGGTTTACTTTTTCCAGACAGGGTTTCTCTGTGTAGCCCCAGCTGTCCTGGAACTCACTCTGTAGACCAGGCTGACCTCAAACTCAGAAATCCACCTGCCTCTGCCTCCCCTGGGCTGGGATTAAAGGCGTGCTCCACCACCTGGCTTCGACATTCTTTTTTGTTTCAACTTTTTAAATTACATCCAGTGTGTGCGTGTGCGTGTGCGTGTGCGTGTGTGTGTAAATCCTTCTGTAGCAAAAGCTGGTTTTGAGCTTCCGAGTCTCCTGCCCATACCTCCCAATGACCACAGGGATTACAATTATGAGACACTCTGCCTGGTACAATCTCTTTCCTCTCTCTCCCTCTCCCCACTCTCTCCTTCCCCTCTCTCTCTCCCTAGCTCCTTCTCTCCCTCCTTCTCTCCCTCCTTCATCCCATCTTCCTGCTTTTATGTGGTACTAGGAATTAGACCAAAGGCTCCAGGTACTCTAACACTAAGCTATACTCCCAATCCACTTTGACATTTTAAGACATCTCCTAAAGTTACCCAGGCTGGTCTTGAACTCATTCTATAGCTTAGTTGTGTGTGTGTGTGGGGGGGGATCTTGAACTCAAGATCCTCTTGCCTTAGCTTCCTGAGTAGTTGGATTACAGGCCTGTCTTCTGGCTTCTTTCTTCTTAACCATTCTCTGTTTTCTCAGTCACTGTTTCCCTACCTCTAGCTTACTGGAGAATGTATTTCTACAAGACATGGATTAGCTGTCACCCTGCAGTCTCCCTACAGAGGATAAAGACTCTTAACTGTTCTCTTCACTGAGGTATTGTAAGTTCCCAGCACAGTTCTGGGCTCAGAGAAGCCTCACCAAAAGTATTTTTAAATGTAATATATGTGTGACTATTTTAATGAATGAATGGTTGCAAAAATCAGGGGCCACTGGAGACTCTGGGGCAGAGGAGTGTCATGGCCTGACTTATATTTCTGAACCCTCGGTGTTAGAACTGGGGTGACAGACTGCAGCTGGGCACAGTGGGAACAGGAGACAAATAGGGGAGGACTCCAATAATCTAGGTAAAATATGGCAGTAACTTGAACCAGAGAAAGTGACGGAGAAGGGTTAGACTTTGGATATATTTTTGAAATAGGACCTTGGGATTTTTTTTTAAAAATTATTTTATTTTCAATGAGCTGCCAGGGTGGTAGAAATAAGAGAACAAAGAACGTTGGCCCGGGAAGATGCCTTGGTGAAAGAGCCCTCGCCGTGTGGACCTGATTTCAGATCTGAGTTCAGGTCCCTAGAATTCCCAGAAAGCCAGACACAGAATCAAACTTGTCTGTAATCCCTGCACTCCTATGACAGGATAGGAAACAGAAACAGGGAACCCCCTAAAAGCTTTGTAGCAGTGAGCAACAAGAGATCCTGTCTCAAACAAGGTGTTAGCTGAAGACAAACCCCAGAGGGTTGTCTTTTGACTTCTATATATGTACTATGGTGCATACATATACAGAACACACACATACACACAAGACATGCACACACGTGCATAGCATATCCACAAAACACACACAACACACATATACACATACATGTATACATGTAACACAGAAGTAAGGTCTGGGATGGAGACTGATGTTCCACATTGATATTTAAATTGTGATATGAAAGCCAGTGATGTAATCCTAGCCCTTGAGAGACAGAGGTAGAGAAGACCACAAGTTCAAGGCCAGTCTGGTGTAAGTCCCCCACGAAGGGAGGACCTCACCCAAGTCTCAGGAATTTGTGGCCACCCATTAACTCACAAGACACCGAACTTGATGCAATCAACAAGAGGTATATTTCAATCAACATGTTGAGGTCAAGACCTGTAGCCCACGCAGGGGCAATGGGTCTGACCCCAGGGCTTTGGAGGCAGAGAAAATTTAAAGGCCAAAACCACAACCCAGGGGGGAAACCACAACCCAGGGGGAGTGAAGGAGGGTTATTGGAGAGTACCTGTGGAAAGTTCCAGCCCATTACTCAGTTTGTGACAGGGTCCAAGGAACAGTCATGGGGAACATTTTGTATAGACTATTCTCCAAGAGCCTATTTGTAACCAACCATCTATCTTGTGGTCAGCCAAGTTCCTGAAACACAGAGCTCACGATCAAGCTGACCTGTACTCTTGGTTCTGCTCTGTTTACTAGGAGGAGTTTTTGAAAATTCTTAACCCTTTCACTGGTATATACAGCAAGTTCCAGGGCAGTCAAGATTACACACCAAAACTCTGCCTCAGCCAGGCAGTGGTGGCTCATGCCTTTAATCCCAGCACTTGGGAGGCAGAGGCAGGCGGATTTCTGTTCGAGGCCAGCCTGGTCTACAGAATGAGTTCCAGGACAGCCAGGACTACACAGAGAAACCCTGTCTCGAAAAACAAAACAAAACGGAAAAAAAGACTCTGCCTCAGAAGAGCCAAAATTAAGCAGGGTGGTGATGCACGCCTTTAATCCCATCACTCAGGAGGCAGAGGCAGGCTGATCTCTGAGTCTGAAGACAGCCTGGTCTACAGAGTGAGTTCCAGGACACCCAGGACTACACAGAGAAACCCTGCCTCAAAAAACCAAACCAAACCAACCAAGCAAACAAAAAAGCCCAAATTAACCAAAGCCCAAATTAACTGAAGCCAGATAGTATCATCAAGGAGCCAGGCTTGCTGCCACACACCTGTAAGCCTTGTGTTTGGGAGGTGGATGCAGAACAGGCAGAAGTTCAGGATTGTCCTCATTGACATAGTAAATTAAAAGCCAGCCTTAGCTCCATGAAACTGAGGCAGTTTGAATAGTGGTTCCCATCGGCTCATATATATGACTGCTCAGACATAGGGAGTAGCACTATCTGAAAGGATTAGGTGGTGTGGCTTTGTTGGAGTAGGTGTGGCCTTGGAGGAAGTGTGTCACTGGGGTGGGGTTTGAGGTTTCAAAAGCCCAAGGCAGATCAGGCAGATCCAGTGGCTCATTTTCTGCTGCCTGCATATCCAGATGTGGAACTGCCGCTCTGTGCGCATCCCAATGTGATCCCTGCCATGATAATGGACTAAACTTCTGAAACTGTAAGCCAGACCCACTAGATGCTTTCCTTTATAACAGCTGACTTGATCTCTTCACAGCAATAGCAACTGGCTAGAACAAAGACTCCGTTTATGAAATGAGAGAGGGAAATCTGTACAGGAAGGAAAGGACTAAGCCCTGTACCATCCCAGAATCCTGAGCTCAGAATGAAGAGGAAACATCATCAAAGGAGCCTGAGCAGGAGGGATGAGAAAAGCAAGATCTTCAAGAAAGAAGCAGTTATTGGGGCTCAGTGGTTAAGAGCACTGACTGCTCCTCCAGAGGTCCTGAGTTCAATTCCCAGTACCCACATGGTGGCTCACAACCATCTGTAATGGGATCCGATGCACTCTTCTGGTGTGTCTGGGGATAGTAACAGTGTCCTCACATATATGAAATAAATAAATCAATCTTTTTAAAAAAGAAGCAATCAGTGTGTGGGAGGCTACTCCTGGGTATGGAAGAAAGACAGAAGTTGTGAAGAGAAAGATGAGAGGCCGAGGAGAAGGAGAAGGCTCTGTTGGGAAAGCACTTGCAGCCCAAGCAGGAAGACCTGAATTCAGGTCTTGTTCTGAGTTCAGGGCATTTGTAAATCAAACTCTGGAGGGGCAGAGCCAAGAGGACATCTGGATGCTTCCTGGCCAGCCAGTCTAGCTGAATCAGTGAACTGAATCACTGCAGTGAGATACCCTGCCTCAAAAGGAAGATGGAGAATGGCTTAGGAGGTATTGACATTGACCCCTAGCCTCCCTAGGCATGCACACATGGGAGCAATGCACCTGTACCTACAAGTGTACCCATGTATAAAATGAGAAACAATAGATGGTTAACTATCGCAGTCTGTGGACACTGATGTCCTCACCAAGCACAGTTTTTAGTGGAACACAGAGTGGAATTCTATCTAGAAAAATGTGGATAGATCCTGAAAGATCCCAGTGGCCTTACCAAGATGAGACAGGAATAGATTTTCGACCCTGCAGTAGATGAGTCGTGGGGTTTGCACTGGGGAAGGAGAGGGTCAGAGAGAGAAGATTCATGGAGCTTGAAGGGTGAGAGATTCAGTGACTGAGAGCCAGTTCATTCTGGGTGGAACAGGATGTTTCTCTCAACAAGAGGACTGAGTGCTCAGGCCTGGAAGAGGAGCCACACAGAGCAATGCCAGCCATACTGGAATGACAACCCTGCTGGAATAGACTATGAACCACTTTGACACTTGGCATCTAGTTAACATGCAAGCCTTAGAAGTCCTAGAACTATACCCCAAATCAGGTGCCAGGAAGCCTTTCCTATAAAGGCAGATATTAAACATTTGAAGGTTTGTGGGTAATTTGCTCTCTGGTGAAATTTCTCAGCTCTGCTGTAGTATGAACATAGCCATAGACATCCATAATAAATCTGTGTGTCCGCACTTTAATACAACTTAAACAAATACAACTTCTTACTGCTGTGAACAGACACCAGGACCAAGGCAACTCTTATAAAGGACAACATTTAATTGGGACCGGCTTTCAGGCTCAGAGGTTCAGTGCATTACCATCAAGGTGAGAGCATGGCAGCATCCAGGCAGGCATGGTACTGGCCAAGCTGAGAGTTCTACATCTTCATCTGAGGACAGCTAGGAGAAGACTGGCTCCCATGTGGCTAGAATGAGGATGTTAAGGCACACGCCCACAGTGACACACTTCCTCCAACAAGCCCACACCTCCTAATAGTGCCACTCCCTGTGCCAAGCATACCCAGGTACGGATATATTTGTGGCTTTCCAGTCCTTGCCCCAGAATAAGTTATATTTTGTTCTGTATTTTGAAACATTTTCTCAGTCTGAAGATACAGTTTCATCATGGCTGGAAGGCAGGACAGCAGGAGCGTGAGGTAGTGGGTCACACTGCATCTCCAGTCAGGAAGCAGAGAGCAGGGAATGCTGGTCCTCAGCTACCTTGCTCCTCTTCCCACCTGTTCAGCACAAGATCCCAGCCCATGAGATGCTGCCACTCATGTTCAGGGTAGGTCTTCCCTCCTCTGGACATTTCTTCATAGACATACCAGTAGGTGTGTGTCTTACTGAGACCAGATCAAGCCAGGCTGACAATGATGATCAACCTTTGCAAGTATACATACCCCTCATCCATTTGACACCCAAATATATAATCTTTAAAAACATCATTTTCAGTGCACATGTGTTCCACTGTGCACATGTGGAGGTCAGGGGACAATTTTCAGGAATTGGTTCTCTCCTTCCACCATGTGATTCCCTGGGTTCTAACTCAGATCATCAGGGTTGGCGGTGGGTGCCTTTACCACCGAGCGATCTCACTTGCCTCAAACATATCACTTTTAACCTTGGCCCCTATATACTCTCAGGCATCTTATAATGCAAAATACATTCATTCCAACTTCAAAACTCCCGACAGAGGGCTGGAGAGATGGTTAAGAACACTAGTTGTAGGCTGGAGAGATGGCTCAGTGGTTAAGATCATTGGCTGCTCTTCTAGAGGACCCAGATTCAATCCCCGGCACCCACAGGGTAGCTCATAACTGTCTGTAACCTTTAAAAAACATTGTTTAAAAACATCTCCAGTGCCAGGCGATCTGATGTCAATGCACATGAAATAAAATTAATTATTAAAAAAAAAGAACACTGGTTGCTCTGGTAAGAAGACCTAGGTTCAGTTCCAGTACCACGTGGCGGCTCACAAATGACTATGACACTTGTTACAGGGTATTTAATACTCTCTCCTGGACTTCCATGTATGTGGTACAAGTACATACATGCAGGCAAAACAGTCATACATTTAAAAATACAAATTTTTTTTAAATCGTTAAAAAGTTCTCTCCCCATGGTCTTGTTTCTGCTCCATTTTCTACTTTTCTGTCTCTTATTTTAACTTTAAGAGAGTCTATTTATTTATTTGGTTTTTTGTTTATTTGTTTGTTTTGTTTGTTTGTTTGTTTGAGACAGGGTTTCTCTGTGTAGCCCTGGTCGTCCTGGAACTCACTCTGTAGACCAAGCTGGCCTCAAACTCAGAAATCCACCTGCCTCTGCCTCTGTGCTGGGATTAAAGGTGTGTGCCACCACCGCCCGGCTTATTTGTTTTTCTGAACAGGGTTTCTTTGTGTAGTTCTGGCTGTCCTGGAACTCACAGCTAAGAGGTTTGTTTTATTTGTACTTATGAATGTGTATGTGGTGTGTGCTCTTGGAGGCTAGAAGAGGATGTTGGGTTACCTGGACCTTCCTTGAATTATGGGCTGTTATGAACCATCTGATGTGGGTACTGGGAACCAAACTCAGGTCCTCTGGAAGAGCTGCAAGCACTCTTAAACTCCAACTCATCTCTCCAAACCCACTCATCCTTTTAAAAAGATGGAGACTCCTATAGATCCGTCTGTCCTTGAAGTTGCTATGTAGCTGAGAGTGACTTGGAAATTCTGTCCCACTGCCTTTATCTCCCAGCCAGGGTGGTAGAAGTATGCCGCTCTGCCTGGCTTTCTGTGCTGCTATCAACTGAACCCAGGGCTAGCTGCTCGCTAGGCAAGTACTCTGGCCATGAGTTGCAATCCTCCTAGCCCCACCCTGGTTTTTATTATTACTCTTTTTGTGATCAATTTATTTTTATTTTATATGAACTGGTGTTTTGCTTGCATGTATATCTGTGGGAGAGTATTGGATCCACTGGAACTAGACTTATAGATGGTTGTGGGCTGCCATGTGGGTGATGTGAGCTGCCATGTGGGTGATGGGAATTGAACTCAGGGCCTCTGTTAACTGCTAAGCTATCTTCGTAGTGCCAACCTCTGTTTTCTCTGGTTGTCTTTCTTTTTTTCTTCTCACTGTGTCACCAAAGATGACCTTGAAACTCCCAATATTTGGGCTTTTACCTCTGAATGCTTTTGCAAAAATTCCTTGCCAGGAGAAGCCATAACATCTACTCTTCTCCTAAGGGCCTAATGACAGAGGCACAGTTTCACCAGAGATCATTCTGGAGGAAGCAATGAGTTTATTGGGCTTCCTTACAGAGTGTAAGTGAGGGGTTACTTGCAGGGCTATGAGGGCTCCTCCCACAGTAGCCAGTTAAATGGAGTCTCCCTCCCTAGTCTTCCTCAACCTGTTACTTCAGCTCCTCTCTAAGGCCACGTGAACTTAAGGGAGAATAGCACAGAACTGGTGTGGTAGAGAGGGTGGGTACTCAGATTTGGGTCTCCTAAGCCTCCCACCCTCCTCAAGAGTGTGCAACAGTCAACAAGTCCACTGGGTTGATTCTCTTGCAAGAGTGTGCAGCTGAACCCACCCAGGATGGCAGTTGCTGTCCTGGAGGACAGTTACAACACAGGTGTATGCCGCCATGCCTGGAAATCTCAACAATTTCAACATCATTCAAGAGTCCAAAGTCACTTCTGAGAGTCAAGCCAGACTTGTAACTGTGAGCCTCTGTAAAATCAAAAACAAAGTTACCTGCTTCAGTCTCCAGTGATGTGAAAGAAACATTCTTATTCCAAAAGAGAAAAATAAGGGCATAGCAAGGGAAGATCAGGTCAAAGCAGAAAGGAAACCCCGGAGGACAAACTTCAAACTCTGTAGCACCACCTCTAGCATCTGGAGCTCTTGGTAACATTGTTTGGCTCCAGTGGCTTGGACATCTGCCCCCTCTGATTTACTACTGGTAGACTGTCTATGCTCTGCTTTGTATCTGAAACTTAATGGGCAAACTGTGGTCCTGGCAGCTCCAACATCCTGGGATCTCCGTTGCAGATTAGGCTCCACGTTCACAGTGGCTTCTCAGGGCCTCCTCTAGAGATTCTGACACTGCTATGCCTTGCCTAGCTTTTTTGGAAACTTACTGGGAGCTTTCATCTTCCCATAACTCGTGCATTTACCATGCCTGAAATATCACATGGACAATGCTGAAACGTTCTATTGCCAGCTTGAGATATTGTCTGGCCCCATTCTGCCACAGCGCTTAGTGGCTGTGTATTCCTTGGTATTCCTTGGCCACTGACCCTGGGAAAGAGATACTTATCTGTGTGCTTGTTTACAAGCTGGGAACGTGCTTAGTAACATTCTTAGTTTAGTTTCCTTGGATGGGTGGACTCTGGACCTCAAAGAACCTTTCTAATCATCTCAGAGCAGACTATGAACGTTCTCCCAGATTGTTCTGATCTCTTTAATAATTGCGTCCATTTTCTTTACACCCATTTGTCTGCATTCAAACTTGCTCACAAGGCTTTTTCCTTCTCACTGTAGAACTCAGAGCCGCGAGCAGCATCCGTGCCACGGTCTGGATTTAATGCTGTCCTGAAGTTTCTTCTGCAGTTCCCGGGGTCATCCACACATGCAATCCTAGCTTTTGAGAGGTGAGGGAGTAGAGACAGCATGATCAGATCAGGTTCGTCTTCCAGAGCTCTATGAATTCAGCTGTATCTCCAGCCTGAGGGTTTGTGTTTTCAGATGGCACAAGCAGGAAAACAGGTAGAAATAGGGGTGCAGTGTGGATTCAGAAGCAATTGCACTGTGGGAAACTTGTGAAAATTGTGTTTTGATGGGTTTAGTTTTCTCATTAACATAATAAGCAAACTGTGGACTGAAAGTAAGAAGGGGGAAGGAGTTGCTGGAGGCTTCAGCAGAGACTGAGTGACCATGCACCTAGAGGATTGTACAGTAGTCTGAGTGACCCACTGCAGATGTGTGACCATTGGTGACACTGACACCAGTCAACTCTTCCATTCTCACTGAGACAGAGTCCTGCTATGTAGCTGAAGACAATCTGGAAATCACTGTATAGCCAAGGTTCACAGGAATCCTACTGCCTCACCTTCCCAACTTTTGAAATTACAGGAGTGTACCACCATACTTGACAAATGCTTATGTCATTTTTCTCTGTGCTTAGGTGAAAAGTAGCCAGATTGAGCTCCAGTGTGGCTCTGCCAAGCTGTACAGTCACGTGAGTGAGAGGAGTTGAGTCTCTGGGCAGACTGGTGTTTGTCATAGCGGACAATGAGATTTAAACCTAAGAAGTGAAAAAACTAGACCAATGGGTCAGAATCAGGGAATTGAAGTTTCTTAGACAAAGTGTTGTTGAGGTCAGGATGCTGTGAATAACAAACGGAGGAAGTCAAAGATGGATTCCATGTCTCCATGCTGGCCTTCCCGTTCTCCTACTGTGAGCTTATTTTTTCTACTATATTATATGTTATTGCTCAGTCTATGATTCTGAACAATAAAGACTGTTTAAAAACAAGAGCCAGATGTGGTAGCACTTAGAATTCTAGCAATTAGAAGGCAGAAGCAGGAGGATCATGAACCCGAAGCCAGACTAGGTTACATAGTGAGATTGTGTGTGTGTATGTGTGTATGTGTGTGTGTGTGTGTGTGTGTGAGAGAGAGAGAGAGAGAGAGAGAGAGACAGAGGGGGGAGAGGGAGAGAGAACACATCTCAGAGAGAGGGAGAGAGGGAGAAAGGGAGAGAGGAAGAGAGGGAGGGGAAGGAGGAGGGGGAGGGGGAGAGAATGGGGAGGGAGGGGGAGAGAGGGGAAGAGGGAGGAGGGAGGGAGTGGGAGGAGGAGAGGGGAGAGAGAGAGGGGGAGGGGGAGGGGGAGGAAGGGGGAGGGAGAGAGAGAGGGAGGGAGAACACCCCTCAATAGACATTCAAGAGATTCTATAGAAAATGATTAGTGAGATTAGAACTAATAAGTAAATTTGTTAGTTCAGCCAGAGCTGTCTAGATGCCAATAGGGGGAAAATCATGAAGCATTTTTGCAAGACAAAAGAAAAATTTAAAAATGCTTAGTGATGTTTGTGAGTTAAAAAGACTTAGATTTTAATGTTTAAAAATCTTTTATTCAACCAGTGAGATTGGTTAGCTAGTTGAGATACTTATCACCAAGCCTGACCATCTGAGTTCGATCCCTGGAACCAACATGGAAGCATGGAAGGAGAGAGAGCCAACTGTTACAAATGTCCTCTGACCTACACACACACACACACACACACACACACACACACACA
>JANHMN010000002.1:81680808-81702779 GCA_030674055.1 Rhabdomys pumilio | reverse complement strand
GCCGCGGCGCGGCGGCGGCCCCGCTCGGCGCATTGTTTTTCCTCACGGCGGCGGCGGGCCGCGGGCGGGCGGCGGAGCCCAGAGCCCCCCGGTTGTCCGGCCGCGGGCGAATTCATTAAGTGGGGCGCGGGGGGGGGGGGCGGCGAGGCGGCGGCGGCGGTACCACCATGTTCCCGGGCGCCGCCTGAGCCCCGGGGCCGGGCGCCGTCGCTGCCAGCCGGGCCCGCGGAGGCGGCCGGGCCGCTTGGGTGCCCGGGCCGCGGAGTGTCGCGCTCGGGAGGCGGGCAGGGGATGAGGGGGCCGCGGCCGGCGGCGGCGGCGGCCGGGGGCGGGCGGTGAGCGCTGCGGGGCGCTGTTGCTGAGGCTGAGATTTGGCCGCCGCCTCCCCCACCCGGCCTGCGCCCTCCGCGGCCCGGCCCGCGCTCCTGCGCTCGCTCCTCGCTGGCTCGCCTGCTCGCAGCCGCCGGCCCGACCCCCGTCCGGGCCGCGTCGCGCCGCCCGCGCTCAGGGCTGTTTCCGCGAGCAGGTGAAGATGGCCGAGAACTTGCTGGACGGACCGCCCAACCCCAAACGAGCCAAACTCAGCTCACCCGGCTTCTCCGCGAATGACAGCACAGGTGAGGCTGGGGCTAGCTAGACTCGCTGTCAGAGTCCGCGGCGGGGAGGGAGCTGAGGGTCGCAGTGGCGGGAGACTGGGTCCCCGGCCTTGGGATGCGCTTCCCTGCTGGGGAGGAAAAGTGAAGCGGGGGCGCGGCCGAGTGTCAGCATGCGTGGCCGGCCGGGATGACAGCGGAGGGGACCTTGGAGGTTTGGAGTGTGAGAATGCGACCAGAGGTAATGAGGGCTTTCAGGATCGGACCCCCACTCTAGGCTGTGCAGTCTCGGACGCAGCTGCTGCTGCTGCTGCTGCTGCTGCTGCTGCCTTACGAGTTGCTACTGAGAAGTTTCTTGGAATGTGTTGCTTGGGAAAACGCTTAGTGGTTATTTAGAAACTCTTGATTTTTTTTTTTTTTTGATCACCTAGTATTTTTTTTTTTTTTCAAAACCCCAAACCTCCTGTGCGAGTTGTCATCAAAGTTGCTGTGGTGTCTTTCATTTACATATGTAACCTTAAAAAGAAGCTAGCAGGCTTTTAAACGTCCATTTGGGCTCCAGTCTGCCTTTGAGGTATGGTTTTACAGTGGAGATGAAAAATTAAAAATTAAGGACTTTTAATCTTTCAGGGGGTGGGGGAAGAGAGCAAAATACTCTTAAATCCTTTTCCCGGCTCACTAAATAGCTTCCATGTAAACTTTCTTAGGTGATCGTATCGGGTCTCCCAAGAGTTTTATGTTCATTCAGTAATTCAGAGTTACTTCTGGACAGCTCTGTGCTAACCTTGCCAATTATTCGTATTTCCTCGTTTAAGCTTTCCTTCAAAATAAAAACTTGTGTGGTACTGCGAACAATGCCGGCTCAGCGCAGCTAGCATTTCTCCAGTACGTACTTGTAGCGGCATCTGAAAATTAGTTTCTGATGAATGGGTCCAAATCAAATTACATTGCTGCCTGCAGATTGGTGCTAGACACAGATGTTCAAGTTGTGGAACTCTTTATGTGTCTTTAAACAAATGTATTAAAAAATATTTCTACTGTTAAAACAAAACTTAGATTTCATGGCTCCAGTTTGAATACTGTTCCTGGAATCCAGTCATGAAAGTTGATGTAGAAATGAGAGGGGAATGTTCTCTCTCCTCCATCATTTTTCAGAAGATTTTTGTTGACTTAAAATTTGTTGAGCAGTAGGAAGGAGTAATTAAATGATTCACAGGTAGGTAGGGAAAAATCACTAATGGTACTTTTCTTTTTAAATGACAAGTTGAGTTTGATATTTATTTTCAAAAAAATCTTAATTATTGAAGAAAAATCTCGAAACAGTGGTTTAGGTACACCTCTGTAGAATAGAGCTTTCTTGCTTTAGTAATCTTGTTATGCTGGAGCCAGAAGACTGTAATCATGTGAAATGTAGATCGCACCAGACAAGTTTCATCCTGAAGTTTATTCTCTGACACTGGTAACTTGAAGACTTTTCAGCTTTGCTGTTACTGAGTGAGATTATTGTAGATTTTTTTCCTTAAAAGTGAGGCAAATTAATAAGACCACAGAAAGACCTGTAGTATCTTATACATTCAGAGGTTCCATAAGATGGAACCCAAAGGATGCCTTTTCTTCTTCCTTCTCCTCCTCCTCCTCCTCTTCTTCCTCTCCTCTTCTTCCTCCTCCTCCTTCTTTCAGTGTAGCTTCTCTTACTGGATCGTCAGATACTTACTTACTGTACTGCTGACCAGAGCAGAACTCATCAGATAGGATGTTCTGCACTTAAGCGCCTTGTCTCTTTCCCTTTCCAGTTTTTACCCAGGAGAAGCAGAAGAATACTTTCACATTTACAAATACATGAAACAAAGAGTAGTAGTTTCTAATGATTCTGATTTAAATGATCAAAGAATAAGATGGCATTCGTATTTGAGTCTTTGATTACGTGAAATGCACCATCACATTGTCTTGAAAGGGAGTAAGGGTACACTCTGAGGAAGGAGCCATTATTTGAATACATTAAACAAGGTGAAACTTTGTTAAGAATAACTATTAGTCTACGATATGTAACAAGATAGACAGACCTTAAAGATGTAAATTAAGCAAATAAATGGCTGAGGTATTTATGTTAAATGTGTTTAAAGCAGTGAGGGCTGGGACAGAGACAAAAGGATAATGTTGAGAAAAGTTGAACTTTGTTTTATTTAGGGGATCTGGGCTAGGGTAGGCAAGGTGTGTGTTCTGAGCACAAGATCAAATTTGAGGCAAGGGATGCAAGGAGAGGGAGCCGAGAGCCCTAGACTTTGAAACAACTGATACTTGAACTATAGTGATAACAGGCCATATCTTTGGGGACTGTGTTGTGAATCCATCAAGTGCATTTTAGTTGTGTTTCTAGGGATGGTAGTGGGTGGAGAAGAGAGTGCCCTTGATAAAGAGGGGAGCCTACTAGGCCTACAGTGTACTTGAAGGGGAGTGTCCATGTGTGCATAAACCACTCCACTAGGGGCCAGGCAGCATCTGAGTGATGAGCTCCTTTGTTACTTAAGATGGGGAAGAGCACACAGAGAAGGTGCCTGGAGGAGGGTAGCAAGAGGAAGGGGAAACTGCTTTTCACCCTACCACAGGCAGTTCTGGACTAGCAGAGTCAGATGGTATCAGATGTTGGTGAAATACTATTTTCTTGTTCTATGTAGAAGTTTTGAGTGCTTTGTAAGAAGCAGGGAACTTTGTGTTAAAAGTATGTAGTTGGTCATGTATTTTGGAAACTTTCTCTTAATATGTCCAAATTAAAATAGCTTACTCTAGAATCTTTTGACACCATGGATTCATGATTGAACAGTAGAGAAGAAATAAATATTCAGGCAAGTAGACTTTTTTCTTTTTCTTTTTCTTTTTCTTTTTCTTTTTTCTTTTTCTTTCTTTCTTTTTTTTTTTTTTTTTTTTTTTTGAGACAGGGTTTCTTTGTGTAGCCCTGGCTGTCCTGGAACTCACTCTGTAGACCAGGCTGGCCTGCCTCTGCCTCCCAAGTGCTGATATTAAAGGCATGTACCACCACTGCCTGGCTAAGTAGACTTTTTTAACATACAAAATTGGCAGTTCATACATTTGTGAAGGTGGTTTTTTTATTGTTTATATTTTTTGATTGGTTTGCCTGTTTTTTGTTTTTGAGGCAGATTAGTTCAGACTGGCTTGGAATTTGCTATGTGAACTCTTGATCCTCCTGCCTCAGCCTTTTAATTTAAGTACTAGTATTATAGGCATACATTATCACATTTAGTGACTTGGGAAAATTTACAGTAAACTTTGTGTGTACAAATAAACCATCTTAAAAATGTTAGGACCAGCAAGATGGTTCAGTGGGTCAAGAAAAGTACTTGCCATGTAAACCTAGTGATCTGAGTTCCATTCCCAGAACCCATACAAAGGTGCAAGGAGAGAACTGACTCCACGAAGCGTCCTCCGACCTTTAGGTGTGACACCACGTCATGAACTTGCACTCACTCTCTTGCTCACACTTAATAAAATTTTATAGAAAGTTTTAAAATTTTTTTTTTTTTTTTGAAAATCAAATACAGGTATATTTTAGCTTGTGCTGTGGCCCTAAATGCTTGTGGTTGTATTTTATAGTGCCTCTGCCTTTTATTTAAAAAAAATACCCCCCCCCCTTTTTCTTCTTTGAAACAAGGTGATGATGTATCCAGGACTGACATCAAATTGGCTCTATATTCTAGGCTGACCTCAAATTTGTGATTCTCCTGCCTCAGCCTCCTAAGTATTGCAGGCATTGCAGGCATGCTCTGTGATCACTAACAAAAGGTTCCCTTTTCAAGAGGCATAGTCTCACTGTGTTGTCGGGGCCAGACCTCAACTCCTAAGACCCTAGTGAGTCTCTTGCTTCAGCCTTTTGAGAAGCTACAAATTTCTTTAAATGCACTAGAAAAGTAAAGAGAGCTTGTGGTAAATATGATTAACTACTAACATCTTTTTACTGGTAAAATGGTAATCTTCATTGTGTGTAGTCCTTTATGTATCAGACAGTACTTTTCCCTAAAGCCATCTCAGCAGCAGATGAAGAGAAGCTACATTTACTGCAGTTTTCTAGATGAGGACCCATGACTTAAGGGGGATGGGCTCCAGAGCTACAGATAGAACCATTCTAGATGGTTAAAAGTCCTAGATTCATGTGAGATGGCTCAGCATGAAGACATTGCCACCAAGCCTGAAAACTTGAGTTTGATCCCAGTCCTGCACATGGTGGAGGGAGAGAACTGACTCCTGAAAGTTGTCCTCTGACCTTTATACATGGGTTATGACATATCCATGTCTTTGTATATATGTACACACAAAAAAATAGTTAAATGTAATAATATATTTAAAATGAACATCATAGGAATTTATTTTATACATTTGTACCTCTAAAGAGTTTACTTGACTTTGAGGCTGGAGAGAAGGTTCAGTGGTTCAGTTCCCTGCACCCACCTTGCAGCTAGCAACTGCTTATAACTCCAGTTTTAGGGGATCTGGACTCTATAGATACTGCATGCATTTACTACACAGATATACATCCAGGCAAAACACCCATACACATAAAAAAAAGTTTTTCTGACTCATGGACAGTGATGTTTGCCAGGTTTCAGTAGCATTCACTTCAGTTGGTGAATTAAAAATTGTAGACGTATGGCACATACCTGTAATTCCAGTACTCCAGGGTCTAAGACAGGAGGGGGCTAACCTAGGCAACATTATGAATTGTGGACAACCTTGTGCTACAAGGCATTCTTAGTCTCTCTGTTTGCCTCTCTGTCTGTCTGCTTCTCCCTCCCTCCTTCCTCCTTTGTCTTACACACGTACAAACACATGTAGTACTTTTCAGAAAAATCTACAATGTATGGTCCTTATTATACTTTATTATTGTCTTGACTAAATAGGAGGTTAGAAGTTTTATCAGATAGGACTGTGTGCTTGCTGTGAAAGAAAGTGTGAACCTTTTGGGGTCAGGGACGGGCTTCACTGGTAGCTCTTCAGACAAATACGGTGTGACTGTGAAGCACACCACTGGTAACTGCATACTGTAAAAGCAAAAAGCAGGGTTCTGTAATTACTGTTACTTTTCTTTTTGTTTCCTCCTCCTCCTCCTTTTTTTTTTTTTTTTAAAGACAAGAGTTTCTCTATATAGCCCTGGCTGTCCTGGAACTCACTCTAGAGACCAGGCTGGCCTCGAACTCAGAAGTCCGCCTGCCTCTGCCTCCCAAGTGTTGGGATTAAAGGTGTGTGCCACCACTGCCCGGCTATTTTTCATTTTCCTGAGACAGGATTTCATGTAGTTTAGACTGACCATGAATTCCTGATGTTTCTGCTATCACCTCCTGAGTTGCTGGGATTACAGATATGCTCTGCTGTACTGCACTTGATTTGGTAACAGAACTAAAAATGGCTTATAAAGGAGCTGAGGCTTTATTTCTGCAGTTGAGAATTGATGCTTAGGTTGTGAGCCAGTAGTTTTACCATTGTGGTTGGCTCTCAGAGTACCCATTATGTAGGACTCTGCAAATGCTGTGTTTCAGTGTTTTTATTTCATGTTTGAAAACAACACAGTTTAAAATGAGGTGATTAATATGCTTTTCTTTGTTCAGATGAAATATTACGGGTGTGTAAAGCTTGTTACCTTAGTTCTTGGGTTCCATTAATGAGGGTGTTATCTGTCTATCTTACTCAGATCAGCACTTGGTCTGTATTTCAGGAAATTAAAGGGCACAAAAGGTGTTTCTCAAAAGGGGGAAGAAAAGGCTGTGGCTGGAGAGATGGCTCAGTGGCCAGCCTGGTCTAGTCTACAGAATGAGTTCCAGGACAGCCAGGGCTATATAGAGAAATTCTGTCTTGAAAAACCAAATTACTAAACAAACAAATAATAACTTAAGGGGTCTGTGCCCCATTGAGGTTAGTTCTAGCCTAAGAATTTTGGTTTTAGTCTCTCAGAGCTTGTGCTGGTGGGCACTGTGCACCTTCAAAAATCACGCTCGAACTTCCCAACCTTCCTAGAGCTCATCAGCACCAGTAATGCCCCCCCAGACCCTTGACGTGATGCATGGATCAGTAAACAATGCTGTAAAAGACCAGAGAGGACATATTTCTGGTTCTGTGGGGCATCTGGTTTCTTGCTCTAACAGTTGTACTCTATCATTTTGGCAAGAACTCAGCCATAGATAGTATGTAGGCACTGCTGTCTCCTTTTAAACTTTATTGTAAAATTTAGCACCTGGAGAATTTTCCCTTGAGCTATAGCTGGATAATGTGAGTGGCGTGGGACTCATGGTCTAAGCACCATCCATTTGGGAGTACTGGTCTGCTGTGCCCATTCCCAGCTGCGCATAGCAGTAGCACATGTTTTCTGAGACTTTTGCATCTGACCTGGACAGTGACAGTAGGTAGAGTAGGATAACCACTTCGCAATTAAGAGGGTCTCTTTTGAGTTGTTGTTGCTGTTTTTGTCCTGTAATAGCTTTATATACGGTATTTTAAAAAAATTTTTAAAAAGTTTTTTATTTATATGAATGCACTGTAGCTTCAGACACACCAGAAGAGGGCATCTGATCTTGTTATAAATGGTTGTGAGCCACCATGTGGTTGCTGGGAATTGAACTCAGGACCTGTGGAAGAGCAGTCTGTGCTCTTAACTGCTGAACTGCCTCCCCAGCCCCTGAAATCAAATAAATTTAACAAGAAGCCCAGTAACCTCATGTGGCTTTGTTCTTTTGCTGGCCATTTTGACTCTTTTTGTAGCTCACAGCATTCTTTTCCCTCCTACCATGTCACCTCAAGTCCTCAGCATCCTCCCTTTTTGTGAAATTAGATGGTGAGTGGCTCTGTTAGAGCTGGTACAGATGTGCCACAGTTAGCCCACTGGCACTGAGTACAACACAAGGAGGCTCACACAGTAGGCCCTTAGGAGATGTTTGAGGTAAATTCTCCTAGTTTTCTCCTAAGACTCTGCTTTTACACTACTTGTCACCAGTCTTTGGCTCACACACGCACGCTTGTGCCTTCTTCCCCCCCCACCCCCCTTTCTCAGTTTCTTTTTTTCTTTCTTTTGAGTGTCAAATCTCAATGTTCTCACCATTGATAACCTACCTGGTGAATTCTGACCAGGTCTCAACTCTCTAACCTCAGTTTTCTCATTTGTAAAATGGAATGATGATTATATTAGGATTACAGTATTGTCTGAGGTGATGTCTGGAAAATAGCTGGCCTGGAGGAAATGCTCAATGAACAAGAGTTGACCCTGTATTTACTAGGGTATGTGGATGTGCCTTGTCTTCTGGGGATGCTAATTTGATCAGAATGTTAATGGCTGGAAACTATAGTAACTATGCATGTTATCACACATTCCCATGTGTAGCCATGTCTACCCTCACTGGATATATAACCAGAATTCTGTAATTGGTGCTATTCCATTTTCACTTTTTAAATGTAAGATTTATTTATTTATGTATATCATGTGTTTTACCTGCATGTATGTTTGTGCACCATGTTTGCCCATTACTCTTGGTGGCCAGAAGAGGACATCAAATCACTTGGAATTGGAGTTATAGATGATTAGCTGCCCTGTGGGTGTTGGGAATTGGATGCAGGTCCTTTGGAAGAACAGCTGGCTAAGCCATCTCTCCAGCCCCTTAATTTTTTAAAACTAGAAACATGATAGCTATGAAAATTTAAAATCTTAAAAACTTAAGTGTTCTGTAAACACTGATAATTTTGAAACTTATTTCATGGACTTCATAAGTCTCAGATATGTGATACTATTCTGTTCCTTACTACTCTTGTATTTAAAATGCAGTCTGAGATACCCGTTAGGCATTAACACTGTACAGAAGATTTTTGGTGATTCCTTTCAGTGGCTTAGAACTGTGTTCACTCAAACTTGGAAGCAAAACTAAGAAAATACAAAATGGAATTTAAGTGTGAAAATGTGGAAAGAGCAATCTAGAAGGGATGTATTTATTCCCTACTGTTCTGAACGTCTCAGTATGTAGAATCCCAGGAAGCTGAGGTGAGGTCAGTGGTTTGGTAGTCTTCTCAACTCTTGCTTGGCCCTGTACTATAGTGCTAATCAGTCAGTTGGGGAAGCCAACTGTTTCCCCAGTCTTCAGAGCTGGAAATGGGACCCTGGCCATGACTTTTTGTCTTAGCTGTCACATACACATAGAAAGATAACTCTTGTATAACTCTTCTTCTGGTTGGTCTCGGATGTCCCTTAGAAGCCTTCATACTCCTGGGCATGCCCTCTGTCCTCTGATGGAATCCAGTGTTAGTTCATGTACCCTTGCCCTTCATTCATTCTTGTTGTTTTGTTGTTGTTGTTTTGTTTTGTTTCTTTTTGTTTTTGAGACAGGGTTTCTATGTAGCCCTGGCTGTCCTAGAATTTACTATGTAGATAGACCAGGGCAGCCTCAAACTTACAGAGATCCACCTGTCTTTGCCTCCTGAGTGCTGGAATTAAAGCTGTGTGCTACCACAGCTGGCTTCCCTTCATCCATTTTTTTTTCCCCTTACATTGAAAATAAAACTTTTTTCCTCACATAATATATCCTGATTGTGGTGTCTCTTCCATCTACTCCTTCCAGGTCCTCTCACCAACCTTGTCATCCCCATTCAGTCATACTAGAAGAAAACCAGGCTTCTAAGGGGTGATAATAAAATAAAATATAATAAAAGAAAAAGTAACACATCAGAATATGACAAAAGGAAACAAGCCCAAGAAAAGGCACAAGGAATAGATACAGACCCTCTTGTTCACACACTCAGAATCCTATAAAAGCACTAAACTGGAAGCCATAATTTATATCAAAAAAGACAGGGATAGGCCCTGTGCATGCTCCCTCAGTCTGTGTGTGGTTTATAGAGCCTTGTTTCTGTGGGCCTTCCATCCACTCAGGCTCTTATACTCTTTCTGCTTCCTCTTTCACAGGGTTCTCTGAGACCTGAGGAGGAATTTGATGGAGATAATCCCCATTTAGGGTTGAGTATTCCAAGGTCTCTCTCTGACTCTGGCTGTGAGCCTCTGTATTGTTCCCAGATGCTGCAGGAGGAAGCTTCTCAGATGATGGCTGAGCAAGGCCAGATTTATGAGTATAGCAGAATGTCACTAGGAATCATTTTATTACTACATTCTTTTAGCAGAACAGTAGTATTTGGTTTTACCCCAGGTCCCTGGGCTATCTAGTTTCAGGATCTTGGTCGTCCAAGTAGTATCATTTACTGATTTTGTCATGGAGTGGATCTTAAGTCAAATACGATATTGGTTAGTTGTTCCTACAAGCTTTGTGCCACCATTGCACTAGCATATATTATAGGCAGGACACCATTCTAGATCAAAGGGTTTGTGATTGAGTTGGTGTGTAAGTTTTTCCTTTTGTATTGTTAAGAATACTTAAGATACTAGCATGTAGGGGTGAAGGCTCCATGTAGGCACCAGCTTGTCTTCTCCATGTTCAGTGAGTTGTGTAGCTGTTATCTTCAGCAATAAGGCCTTACTGTTACAGTAAATCTCCAACCCCAACAAGCCTGTGAAAAAACACACAGCTCAGTTACAATATTTATAAACTGCACACCTAGATTGGGCAGATTTACCACCACACTACTCTTATTTCCACCTATGAGATGTCTTGCTACTTGTGGCTTCTCCGGGCCCTGTGGTTTTGCTCCATCTTCCTTTCCCCTCCTCTTCCTCTGTCTTCTTCCTCCTCTATGGTATTACTATATCCTCTTTTTCCTCTTCCATCCCCCCTTTCCTTTACCTAAGGAGGGAGGATAGAGAAGAGGAAAGGAAAGGAAAGGAAAGGAAAGGAAAGGAAAGGAAAGGAAAGGAAGAAATCCCTGAGTCTAAGCTCTTTAGTTTTCTCCTTGTCCACAGCTACAATATTTGTAAATATCCCTTAAAAATGACGACATACCTATAATCCATAAAATAACCAGAACCATTCACCCCAGCCTAAGGGACTTGGGCTGACAATTCTCCATACTTCTTTCTGTTCAGTAGGGTGGTGAGAAATTCTTTAAAGGGGTGAGGAGGTGTAGGAAGGTTAGAAACTTTGGTTAGACATAACAAAGCTAGCTTTAGCTTCTGTTATCCAGTCTCTGCATGCTTAGAAGACTTTATTTTAAAATAGCAGCGAAATATTCTGTTGTATAAATGTGCCACTTTTTTTTTAATCCAGTCATCTGTTGAGTGATATCTAGGTTGTTTCCAATTTCTGGCTGTTATGAATAAAGCAGTAATGAACATGGATGAGCAAGTGTCCTCGTGATAGGATGAAGCGTCTTTTGGGTATATGCCCAAGAGTAGTACAGCTGGATCTTGACATAGGTTGATTCCCATCTTCTGAGGAACCACTGATTTCCATAGTGGGTGTACAACTTCAGAGTTCTACCAGCAATGGATAGGTGTTTTCCTTACCTGCATCCTTGCCAGTATAAGCTGTTACTTGTGTAATTGATCTTAGACATTCTGATTGGTGTAAAATGAAATCTCAGTAGTTCTGATTTGAATTTCTCTGACTATACATGTTGAACATTTCTTTTAAGTGCTTCTCAGCCATTGAAAATTCTGTTTAAATCTATACTCCATTTTTTAATTGGCTTTTTAAAAAAAAATTTATTTTGCATATATGAGTGCACTTTAGCTGTCTTCAGACACACCAGAAGAGGGCATCTGATCCCATTACAGATGTTGTGAGCCATCAGATGCTTGCTGGGAACTGAACTCAGGACCTCTGGAAGAGCAGTCAGTGCCATCTCTCCAGCCCTCAAGGATTATTTGTTTTCTTTATACGTAGTTCTTTATATATGTGAGTTCTTTATATATGTGATATTAAGACTCTGTTGGATGTGTAGTTGGTAGAAATCTTTCCCATTCTATAGGCTGCTACTTTGTCTGGATGATAGTGCCATGCAGAAACTTTCCCATTTCTAGAGGTCCCATTTATTAATTGTTGACCTTGGTGTCTATGCTAATGATGTTCTGTTCAGAAAGTCTTTCTTGTGCCATTGAGTTCAAGAATATTCCCTACTTTTCTATCAGGTTCAGTGTATCTGGTTTTATGTTGAGGTCTCTGATCTATTTGTAGTTGAGTTTTGTCCAGGGTGATAGATATGGAAGGAACTATGTGGATTTTTGTACATGCAGCCATCCAGTTTGACCAGCACCATTTTTTAGAGATGCTGTCTTTTTTTTCCAGTGTTTATTTCTGGCTTCTATATAAAAAAGCAGGTGTCCATTGGTATGGGTTAATGTCTGAACCTTCCATTTGATTCTGTTGATCACATTTCTGTTTTTGTGTCCGTACCATGCTGTTTTTATTACTAAGGTGCTGTAGTATAATTTGAAATTGGCGATGGCCCTCACCCAATTGCTTCTTGGAACATATCTGTCAGACCTGCTCTGTCCTGGCCTCTTGCTTTTTATAGGGAAAAAGATCATGCCTTCCTATTAGTCTCAATCTTACTTTTAAGAGAAAAACTCGTACTTTGATGCTGAGATGTGTACCATTCACTGCTCTGATAGTTGTGGAGCTTTTGCATAGTCTACTTGCCTTGGGTAGTAGAGTCCTGCATAGGCGCTCCTCAGCTTGCTTGGACCTTCTTGAATGGTTCTGACCAGGGTACTTCATACACACAGAGAATGGGGTGTGGAAGGCTTGGAAGTGAGTGAAGTGCCCTTGCCCTTTTAATTTCTAGACAGTATAAAGAAAGACTGTAGCTGTACTAGAAAAGCTATTGGGGTCTTTTCTGGTTCCCTTAGTAGTAAGACTATTTTTGAGTTCTGTGTCTAAAAGTTGAATGCCTACTAAAACTTACTGTTAAGAAATACTTGAACATTATCTCTGGTGACATTCCCCCAGTGTTTTGTTTCTGCTAATCAAAAAGAATGTTTAGTTGAAGCATTGCTAACGATAGTACACTTTCAGTGAAAATCTTTTTTCTTTCACCTCTTAAGTGTCCTGTATATTATGTTTGAGAATCTCTTAATTTGCCAATCTTTACCTGTGTCTTGTTTTTATAATAACAATGTATACACAAGGTATTTCAATTAATGTTTTGAATTCAAACAGCTTGTAATACAGAGAATGGTTTGTTTAATGGGGCTATACAGTTCTCTTGTAATATAAATTATTTTTAAAATAGAAAAGTTCCCTCTTTTAGTTCCTCTAAATAGTTCTACGTTTTCCACTACCACCTATACATGTTTACTATTTGATTATTTTGTCTGTGTGTGGGGATGCGGTGTGGGTGCGTATGGATGTATGTGTGCCATGACACTTGTGGAGGTCAGAGGACATGTGGGAGTTTTTTCTTCCTCTGTTACATGGTCCCATGGATTAAACTGGGGTTATCAGGTTTGGCTGCAGGGCCTTTACTTGCTGAGTCATTTGCCAGCCTCCCCTTGCTAACTTTACAGTTAGCATAGCCAATGAAATAGCAGAAAATTAGGATAACCTATGGAGAAGGTTGGGGTAACATTTAAGTAGAATTTAATAGGTTTGGGATTTGATTATGAGTTGGATGATGACACTCAGGATGTATAGAAATCCATCAATAAGTAGGGCTTGCATTGATAGTTATGGACTATGAAAGCTTGACCCAGTTCTTTTGGATTAAAATATTTGGAGTATTTGTCACCTGATTAAAAGTAGAACCTTCTAAGCATGACTCAGAGTTGAAGGAAATGTCAAAGCTTTTTATACTGAGAGCCAGCCATGTGTGCTTGGGAGGGAGCCCTGGCTTTGGCTCAGTGGACATGGAAGTTTTGCTCCCAGCTCAGCAGCTCTGTGACTGGGGCCAGAAGCTTCACATGTTAGTCTTAGGGGACAAAGGGAAGAGGCAGAGCTCTCTAAAAGGGAGCTTTCCCTTGCAGCATTCTACCTGCATAGTTTGATTAGCCTTTTGTGTATTAGGCTGTTATGGAGCTTGGTATGTAGCCAGTTGAGGCAGCTATTATTGTTTAATTAATTGAGAACGTAGTGGACATTACTTACCTCTGGGGCCAGTGAGGATGGGGTGATTGATACAGGGATGAGGCCCTGACCCAGACCTAAACCCATACTGCTTCTCACTAGGACATTGTGGTAAATTGCTGTCTTTCCCTGTTTCACTTTCTGTGTCATATGGGGTCTAGTGCAGTTTCAGCTCTAGTCTGTAGAAAGAATGAACTAAGAGCTAAGATTCAGAAATCCTACTTAAACAAGCAATTATGTGGCTCACTTTACTCTATCTGTTCTTTATTGGGAAATTGAACTCTAATTAAGTGGAACTGGTTTCTCATTATAGTTTCAGAACAAAGGTTTGATATGGGTTAGGACTTACAGAGTAAAAGGAAATCTGAGTGCAGAGAAATTTTAAAAATTGTCTGTCTTTTATATAAAGCAGCATTGGGGGGAGGGGGGGAAGGCCTTAGGCTCCCTGTGCAACTTGTCAGGTGGGCTTTTTGAGAGGAGTGCCAGTAAGACCTTAGTCATTCCTCTTTGCTTCATCCATGGATTTCGAGGGAGCATATCCAGCTCCGTAGTATTGTGGGGTTTCCTCTTCCTTTCAGACTCAGTGATGGGAAGTTCTTTTATTGGGAGTTATTATTTTTCTACTCTCTTCTATATTTGAGCTATGGAGATGTATGGCTTTTTACTAGCAAAAATTATCCCACAGTGGACCAAGAATTTTCCCTTTAATTTGTGGGTGTCATTACAAATTAAGACTTATAACTTAGTTAACAGCTAATACTGAAAATACAACCAAAGGCATATGTAAACTGTAGGGTCCTATACACTGATGATCAGGTGTTGTTTGTAGAGCCATGGTTGATCTTTTTATGAAACCTATTCAGGGACCATGAAGATGACAGGAAGAGAAGTCAGGGTTGTATTCTCATGATGGCCTTCTTAGTGCCTGGAGTGTGGGGAAGGAAGAGGGTTGGATATTGCCTTGTTCAGATGCTGTTGGTGATCTAGAGTCTAGATCAGTGGTGTTCAGTAGGAGTTAAAAGCCCACGTGTACTACCATCGAGTACTTGAAATAAGACAAGTCTGATATAGGAACTATTCAATTTTATTAAGTTATTTCTTTACTTTTAGTTGTTTGAGACAGGGTTTTTTAGTAGCCCAGGCTTGCCTCAAACTCATTGAGTAGCTGAGATTTGCCTTGAACTTCTGATTCATTTGCCACCACCTCTTAAGTGCTACACTTTGATGTGTAGGCCACTGTGCCAGGCTAAATTTTAAAGTTTTGAAAACAGTTAAGTAGATGACCTTGTGTAACCAGGGGCCATTGTTCTCAACAGTGCATCTCTAAACGAATTTGCTTCTTGTATTTGTCTAGAGTTATCTTTAAGATAAATGACTTCAAGACAAAAATCCTTTTAAAAATGGAGGATTCTTTGAGAAATACTCATGGTTTAGGTTAATTTTTCAGTGTTATTAACTGGGGTAATAGTTGTTATACTGTGGTGTGGGCCCTGGTTGATTGAGTGACAAGGCAGGTCTAGACTCTGCCTTCATGGATGTACTCATGCTGGAGAAAGCAGATCTTGGGCAGTCTGCTGTTACAGCACTCAGAGTGGAGCACTGAGTTTGTGCAACACCAGATGGGGCAGAACTCACTCTGAAGGGTCTTGTGGGCTGAGACCTGAGGATGAAGAGATTGCAGTTGGTTCTTTTCTGGACACGGGGAACAGCACAGATGTCAAGTGTGAAAGTCTTGAACACTTTAATAATAATTTGTTCTTGCCTTGTTTACTGGGCTACCCTAATTAGGAGCCTTCAGTAGTGTCTGCGACCATGGGCACAGGTGATGCGGTTTTACCCTCAGAGTTGCTTTCAGCTCCACCATTTCATTGTTTTAGCCAACAAATATTTTGGTGCTTGTTGTGTTTATTTGTGAGGGGTGGAGATGGACGCTTGGCCGGGTCATGATGATAACCAAAGTACAAAAGCTGAAGTTCTTGCCTGGTGGAACTGAATTGAGTGGTGTGGCTAGCCAGTTTGCCGATTCCCAGCAGTGCCTTTATCATCTCTCTACCTCCCCCAAAAGATTTATTTTGTTATTTACACATGCGTATGCCCGTCTTGTCCCTCTGGATTACCAGGGTTCACATCACAGTATGACAACCTTTTCCTTAGTGAATAACCCTAGAAAACTAACATAAGCCATGCATATAAAGAAAACTCACTTTAAAACTTTCTCCCTCTCTCTCTCTCTCTCTTTCTTTCATTCATTCATTCATTCATTCATTCATTCATTCATTCATTTTTTGAGACAGGGTTTCTCTGTGTAGCCCTGGCTGTCCTGGAACTCACTCTGTAGACCAGGCTGACCTAGAACTCAGAGATTTGTCTGCCTCTACTTATCGAGTGCTGGGATTAAAGGCTTTTTATCTTTCATTTAGAGCTGTAATGTGCACCACTAAGCATGTTACAAATGGCTTCTTTATACAGTACCCTTGTACATGCTGGCCTATGGTAAACACACTTTACTGATGGATCTTAGAAGAATTAGAAGTATTAATATTGCAAGAGTAGGTAGGCCTCATTCTATCTTCTTTTTTATATTTATTTTATCTTTAAAAAATAGATGTTTGTAGGGAGTATGTGCATGTGAGTGCCAGTGCATATGGAAAACAGAGGTTATGGATTTCCTTGGAGCTGTAGTTAGAGGCCACTGTTAGCTACCTAACTCAGGTTCAGGGAACCTCACTTGGGTCCTCTGCAAGAACAGAATATCCTCTAAATTGCCTGAGCCATCTCTTTAGCTCCCTCTCCCTTTAAAGGTTTATTTTACACGTGTGTGTGTGTGTGTGTGTGTGTGTGTGTGTGTGTGTGTATGTGTGTGTGTGTGTGTGTATGCATGTATGCATGGGTGCCTGAGGAGTCACAAGAGTGTCCCCTGGAGCTAGAGTTACAAGAGGTTGTGAGCTGCCTGATTGTTGGTGCTGGGAACTGAACTTGGGTCCACTGCAAGAGCTATCAGTCTTTGCTGAACCATCTCTTGAGCCTCCTCAATCTGTTCTTATTTTAACAGTGAAGTTTTGGTGCTATGCTTAAATAACAATAATTTTAGTGTTTGCACGGTAAATAGGAAGAACTGAAGTTTTAAATTAAAAGTTCCTATCTCAGATATTAGGTTTGTTATTGGTATTAAAATGCATGTCATGTGTAGCCAAATCACATTCACATTTTATATATCATTTTTGGTTCCTAGAAAAAGTCTTAAAACCTTTGGTTTTGTTGCCTGCTTTCTTAGATGATAGGTTAGCTGTAGCTCAATAGCCTACACGAAGCAGTAAAAACCATTTCTTACTTGGTTATTTTAAGAATACTTGTGTTAATCTCAAGTCTCTTAATGATTTTTGAGATTATGAAACACTGAAACTAACCCAGAAGTCTGGTAGGAAAAGGGGCCCTCTCTGAAGTATAGTTGAGTTCACTATTCTAACTGATCTGGAAAGGACTGGTTACTGCAGAGAGGGGTGGATAACGCACAAGGCAGGAGTGTTTGAAAGTCATTAAATAAAAGGTCAGGATGGAGAACAAAGATGAAAATTAAGACTTTTTGTGTATAAAAGATAGATGATGTGTACAGTTTAAGCAGTCTCTAGAAATGTTTTCAGGAAGTTGAGCTAGGAATTTCTGAAGCCTTTCTCTCTCTCTCTCTCTTTTTTTTTTTTTTCCGAGACACGGTTTCTCTGTGTAGCCCTGGCTGTCCTGGAACTCACTCGGTAGACCAGGCTGGCCTCGAACTCAGAAATCCACCTGCCTCTGCCTCCCAAGTGCTGGGATTAAAGGCGTGCACCACCACCGCCCGGCGGCCTTTCTCTTTCATTTTATTTTTCTAAATGCTTTTTAAAAAAACCAAAACCAGGGTTCTAAAGTAGTAGAGCACTGACCAAGCACTGCAAGTCCCTGAGATTGGTCCACAGCACTGCAAACAGTAGAAGAAAGCATTTTAAAAAAAAAAGAAAAAGAAAAAGAAAAGAAAAGGCACTTAAAACCATAAGTCCAAATAAAAGCATCTTACTTATTTGTTGATTGATTGGTTCATTGGTTGCATTCCAGTGGTTTGAGACCAGGGCCTTGTGTATACTAGGAACTCTACTACCTCTGTATTTCAAAATACTCATCTTTCTTTAAGAAAAAAATCTCCACATGGGCCAGTGAGACAGCTTAGTGACAGTTTAGCAGAGGTTCCTGCTGCCAAGTTGAGTTTATTCTCCTCAACGTACAGAGGAGAGAAGCAACCTCTTACATACGTACCTCCACACATGTGCCTACATGCATATACACACATACATTCACACACAAAAGTAAGAAGCTAATAAAGAGAAATTCACATATGTACATATTTTTGTATTTGTAGTTAGGAGAATCAGTTAAATGTGGGGCAGAGATAAGCTGGGGACTGTGTTTTGCCAGTAGTGTTTGTTGTCACTTCCTTTGTCACACTCACTATCTTGTAGTCTTTATTAGTGGTTTTTCTCACTGATGCATTACTGGAAACGACCAGAGTCTGATTTTTTTTAAATGATGTCAGAGTTTTGGATATGAACAATATTTATAGTTCTATATTTTAGAAAAAAAGTGTTACATATAGATTGTTGTATTTATTTAGAAAAATTTAGTCCATCCTCAAATTAGTAATTTCCCCCTCATACCATCATTTTAAGCCCATGTGAAAACAATATTTAAAGCTAATATTGAATCTATTTCAGGTTTTATTCTTTTAATAGCAAAGTCCAGCTGGAACTTGGAGCACCTAGAGCCACTTCATTTGTTATCATGGGTTTGGAAGCTCATCACTGGGCCTGAACAGCCTACAGTGAGGAGACCACCTTAAAAGTACCAGTTTCCGTAACTACTTACACTAGTGGTTAACAAGGTTCAGAAGTCAGGAGTGAAGTCTTCCTCCATTCTTCACCTCTTATCTCTCAGGTGACAGACAGGTGTGCCCTCTTCCTTCTTTCTTCTCACCTTTTCATTCCTGACCAAGGTAGTGTGTTTTGTACATGTGTCAGTACGTGAAGAGCTGTCATATCATCTTCTAGTCTTGGTGTTTTACTGTTGAGCTCCCACTGATGTTTTTTTCGAGACAGGGTTTCTCTGTGTAGCCCTGGCTGTCCTGGAACTCACTCTGTAGACCAGGTTGGCCTCAAACTCAGAAATCCACCTGTCTCTGCCTCCCAAGTGCTGGGATTAAAGAGTATTGGGAATTGAACCCAAGGCCTTTCACATACTAGACAAAGCTTTCTATACCACAGAGACATCCCTGTGTTTAATGTATTATTTTTGTGCTTAATGGATTGATTTCATGTTTTGGATACTCAATAGCCCATGTATACTTCTATATTGTGACACCTAAATTTGTTTAACATCCAGGATATGTTCTTTATTTTTTTTCTCCTGATTTGATGTTGTTACCTGCTTGTTTTGTAACTCATGGCTGTTGGCCTAAAGACTTAGACTACTGTCCCTTTGTTTAAATGGCTGCAGAGTCTGAGTTAGCCAGGCAGGCATCTGGATCTGTGTGTTCACTTTGCAGGGGTACTCTTATAGCTGAGTCCACATTCCTCTTCTTCCAGGACTGTTCTTGACAAGATAACCATCTCTCCAGCAATTGGTTGAGTTGTAGCTTGAGCAGGTACCTGGTTATAATATTTCCCTGAGGTCTGAGTTCCCTTTAGCCATGCTGGCAGAAAACAGCCCCTTTTTCCTATCCTAGACAATCACCGTAACTAGTAGGGTCACCATCCTTGTATTTATGAAGGTTTTTCTCTATTCTTCAGGGAGGTAGTGAACACACTATGTTGAAATAAACTTAAGCTGTGTTAGTAGTCTGAATGGCATTTCTGTATGTCTGTTAAGTCTACAGAATGAATATAGGAGGATGATAGTTTCTAGGATTTGATGGTTTAGGGCTTGACAAGTAACAATCAGATAAGTCAGCCTTGAGTTATTAAATTTTGATTTGTTTTATAACAAGGTCTTGTTATGTATTCCAGGCTGGCCTTGAACTGAAGATTCTCTTGCTTCCATCTCCTTAAAGACCTGTATTGGGGGCTTGCATTAACATACCTTGCTTGTCTTGGATTTTAAGATTTACTTATTTAACCACTGATCCATCTCTCTAACCCATTGTCTTGGATTCTTTAAGTGGAAAATTAAACAATGTTCATGAAACAAGCTTTCCTGTTACCCTAGTGGTCATGACATGCATCTGAGAGAAACAAAATGCTCATATTTGATATTCATAAAATAGACTTTATCTTTTCCAAGTCAAATCTTAAAAAATTGTATTAAGTATGTTCTCTGCTTTCTTTATATTTATGTTGAGACAGGGTCTTACTCTCTAACCCTGCTCCCTTTAGGCTTTCTGTGTAAACACTGCCTGGCCTCAGCCACGTTGGCAAGCCTCAGCCTCCCAGCTGAGGTTTTAGGTATTAATCAGCACTATACCTGACTTGAAAGTGGAAAAGTGGATTTAAAAAGTTTTTTTTTACATTATTTAGAGTGTGTAGTGTACATGTGTACATCATGTAGGTTCTGGGGAGCATGTTTACTTTGTCAAGCTTGGCAGGAGACATGTTTTCCCAATGAGCCATTTTTGCCATCCCCGTAAAGCACATTTTAAAAACTAGCTACTTCCTCTGTGATTTACACTATATTTTGTAAGGTTCTGTGTTTTATTCAGTGATTACAATGAATACCTTGCTTGGTTTTCTTCTGTTCACTTGCAGTAGTGTAGCCTGTGTCTGATATAAATACTTTAAGTACTTTTGAGGCAGCTTGTCACCTTAGAGTGCCTCTGGATGGAGTCTTCTGTAACATGACTTATCAAACACTGACGTAAACTTGGCAAGTCATTTCTGTAAAGGGGACTGTCGAGGGCAGGTGTCTTGTTCTGCACTCTAGGGAGGGCTAGGGAAGGAACCTACTGTCAACCATAGTGGAGTCAGTCTAACAGATTTGTTATTCTGAGGAGAGATGAAACTTTTTACACAAGTCACTATTAAAATGAAAAGCTGGGCATGGTGGGACATGCCTTTAACCCCAGCACTTGGGAAACAGAGATAAAAGAATATCTAACTTCGAGGCCAGCCTGGTCTACATAGTGAGTTCCAAGATATTGTGAGATCCTGTCTCAAAAAACAGACAACCAATAAAGTAAACAAACAAACAAAAAACCCCTAAAAACAACCAAACAAACAAGCCAAAATGAATTAAAACATTAGTATTCTGTAGTAATTATATGGTAGCATGTCTGCATAAAAGCCTGAATTACAGAAGATTTTAGAGAGATTTGCTTTAATTATTTCTTAACAGTCACTGAGAAAAAGTTTACTGTCTTTTGGGAACTTGTATAATTACATGGATAAACTGCCATAGTTGCTGATAAAACTGCTTCCTTCTCCCCCATCATTTCGAGAATTATTCTATTATATAATTTGTATAATGACTAAGGATGTCCAAGGCTAAGTAAGCCTCATTTCTTCTAGAATGGCTACAAGTAATTCAGGCTGAGACTATTCTCAGGGCTGAACTATAAAGAATGTAGTAGTCATTGGCCCTGCCATGTACAGGGGTGAGTGCTGGGACCTTGACAGTTATGGTCTTAAGTTGAGCCAATAACATGTTTATTAAGCTCTTACTACATGCTAAGCTCGATGTGCTCAGTTTATTATTGAGTTCCCTCATTTAGTATCCTGTAGACAGTTTACTTGTACACTCTCATCTTGCCAAGGAAAGCATGATGAGTGCGGGAGACAGCAGTGGTGATGATTGTTGTCATCTGAACCTAGACCCACCGGGACTCTTCTTCACTATACTAGACAGCCCTTCCTGTTTGTGTATAAAGAGTAATATTTGAGAAAGTACAGGATGGTCCCCATGAAAGATTTGAAAGAATTTGAGAGGAATACTTTGGTAGTCAGTTAGTACAAGTGAATGTCAAAAGAAAACCTAGAGGATTTTGAAAAATGAAAGAAAGCAGCTACTTAGCTGTCTTTAAATGTGTACTTTTATAGTATGTCTTATTCCAGGTCTTTTGCCAAAAAAATGTTTTAACTTGAGCCAACTGTGGCATATGCCTTTAATCCTAGCACCTGGGAGGCAGAGGCAGGCTATCTCTTGAGTTTGAGACCAACGTAGTCTATGTAGTCAGACCAGCTAGAGTTACACAATAAGACACTGTCTCAAACAAACAGAAACCCCCAAAACAAGCCCTGAATTTTAAAATTAACAAAATATATTTATTTTGTTGTATATTTTATCATATATAACATCAAAGCTTTTATACATATGTGTATGTATATCTCTGTGTGTGTGTGTGTGTGTGTGTGTGTGTGTGTGTGTGTGTGTGTGT
>JANHMN010000002.1:81639394-81678044 GCA_030674055.1 Rhabdomys pumilio | reverse complement strand
TTGTTAAGTAGTAGAATACTATGTAAGTGGAGACTGGTCTGACTGTTGAGTGGTAGAGTTGTAGGCAAATTGTAAAGATACAGAATTGTTAGAGTGAATTTGTACTTAAGGTTTTTTGTTTTGGTTTTCGGTTTTTGGTGTTTTGTTTTGGTTTTTAGATTGGGCTTGACTATGTACCCCTGACTGTTTTGGAACTCACAGAGATCCCTCTGCCCCTGTCTACCCCTTGGACATGGGACATTAAAGGTGTGTATCATCACACCTCTTTGCCTTCAGGGGATTATAAATTAACCCCTATCTGTGGCACCAGATTTTCTAGTTCATCTTTTGTCATTTTGTAACTCTTCCATGTGATTGTTTCTTCTTTGTAGATGAGGGTGTTAGAATGAAGAAAAGAAATAGTTTGTACCAATGGCCAGGTATTAAGTGTTAAGTAGAGACCTGAACTCCTGGCTTCAGCTATCCCATTGCTCTCTATCAAGCAGGGGCCCTGACATGGCCCTTAGGAATTTACTGGAACATTTCTTTTGGCTTTATTTCCTGTTCTTTGTCTTCATCTCCCTCTTTTGGGAAGAATGCTTAAAATGCTTACAAGAGTACATAGAAAATTCTTAGGTTGCCACAAACTTAACATATTTGAATTGTGTTTGCTGAATGAATCACAGTGTTTGACATGGTCTCCTCATCCCCAAGCCAGGCAGATTGGAAGGAAACCTAATTTTGCCATAATACTTAACTGGTTTGGATGAAGTTCCATTTTCTTGGTAAAGGATTGAGAACTACATTGAAAAAGGGTTTGAAGACGTGCTGGCTGAAGCTAGAGTCTAGTGCTGATTAGTCAGGAGAGTCTTCTGGTTTGTCTGCCCTTCCAGGATCAGATTCCCTTCTTGAAATTGACCCTGAAGAGGCACCCTGTGTGAAGGGATTTCTGCAAAAACAATTGGCTGGAAAGATAACTCAGGAATGGGTACTGGTGTTGGCCAGTGGCACAGGTCTTTGATTCCAGCACTCAAGAGGCAGAGGCAGATAGACATCTTGAGTTCAAGTCCAGTCTGGTCTACATACATTCTAGGACAGCCAGGGCCACACAGTGTAACTCAGTCTTAAAAAGCCCCTCCCACCCCCCAAAAAGGAGAAGGAGTTTGGTCCTAAACACCCATATTGAGTGTCTTATTCCAGCTCTCCTTTGGTTCCTTCCTGCACTGAACAAATGTATACACCTCTCTCCCTGCTACATACACATAATTAAAAATGAAGCTTTTTTTTTTTTTTTAAAGCACTAAATAGAGAGTAAGTGTGAACCTGTGTGTGCATGTGTGTGTGTCAGAGAGAAATGTTGTAGGGCGGGGAAGCAAAGTCTGGAAGGCGCCACATAAAGTATTACCTATAGTAGAAAGGACTTATTATGAATTTGACAAGTGTACGCGACTATGTATAAAAAGATGTTCTTAGATGACATACTGAAGTCCTTAGAAAAGGACTTTTCTGTTCACAACTTAGTCTGTAGTACTGCAAAAGCCATCTGCCTGTGTGTGCTCCTTCTGCACTTAGTATCTCAATATAATAATTATAAGTGGGAATATACAGCTGTGTGCTAGAACTGGCTTGCTAGGCTAGTAGGTTCAGAGAATGTTAGGGGTTAAAAAGGCACTTGGCACTTCTGTAGGGAAAGCCTAAAGAAAGTCTGCACAGTTATGGTTAAGTATCTGTGTAGAGCTGGGAATGTGGTTTCCAGCCAAGAGCGGATACAGAAGGATTACTGATCTATATGGCATCTCTAGCTTGTGTTAATGGCTAAAAAATAGTGTGTGTTCAGAGGTACTGGCTAAAACAGCCAAAAACCCTACAAAGTGTATTTTCTCATAAAACAAGATACTTGAACTTCAACTTCTTGAAGGTAGGAAGTTCCAGGAATAGATAATTCAACAGTCTAGACTTTACCAGTTCAGTTGTTAAAAATACTTACTTTGGCTGGGCAGTGGTGACACTCGAGGCAGAAACAGGTAGGTCCCTGAGTTTAAAGACAGCCTGGTCGACACAGAGAAACCTTGTTTTGAAAAATCAAACTAAACCAAAACTTATTTTTTTCTTTTATTTTAATTGGTTATTTTATTTATTTACATTTCAAATGTTATCCCAGTTTTCCCCCCACAAACACCCTGCCCCCCCCATTTTATTTCTTAATTTTGTGTGTACATGTGTGCACATGTGTACTCCTGTGAAGGACGAAAGCATTAGATCCCCTTGGAGCTGGAGTTACAGGCTCTTGTGAGCTGTCTGTTGTGGGTTCTGGTACTTAAACTTGGGATCTGGAAGACCAGTACATGGTCTTAACTACTGAGCCATCTCTTCAACCTTATCAGTTAAGTTTCTACTAACTTAGATGTTGCCATTTTTCTTCTTCTGTCCTCATCTACAGTATGGATGGATGGTGTTGACTTTTCTTCTGGTTGCAAAATGATTTCTATAGGCCCATGGGGAAATCTAATGGTGAAAGGGTGACTGTTTTTTAAAGCAACGCTTGCCAATAGGGAAGAAAACTTTAACAGATGATCTTGGCTAAGATGTTCAGCCACCCTTAGGCGGGATTGTGTTCCCTGCACCAGAATATGGTCATGGTGCTTGGCTTACCTGCCTATTTTTTCTCCTGTGGCCAGGGGAGATGCTGCCCTTTCTCAAAGCAAACTCCCAGGCAGCCACCTCAGAACCCTAGAACCCCATGGGTTTGTCTTCAGTGAAAGGTGGTGGTGGTAGAAGAGGATTGGGCAGCTAGAATGTATGATCTGCTACCCTGGAAGAAAGGTTCTTATATTTCTAAAGGTGTGGTAGATGGATGTCAAGCATAAAGATAACTTCCAAATTTACCATTGCACTTGCTGCCTCACTGTGTTACCAGTTACAGGGTTTCTCTGTGTGGCCTTGGCTGTCCTGGAACTTACTCTGTAGACCACGCTGGCCTCAAACTCAAGAGTTTCACCTTCTCCTGCTTCTTCAGTGCTAGGATGAAAGGTGTGAGCTACCATAGCCAGACTGTAAAAGCTAATTCTTGTTACGTTTATATTACTGAGAGAGCTCAGTGATATCCATTCATTAGTTCATCTAGTACCCATAGCACCCCTACTTATATAGGATTATTATTGCTCTATCTTCCAGATGAAGAGAGTGAGATACAGAAAAAGCTGAGTTAGGTATCCAAACTGTACAGCTAGTGTGGAGACCTAGAGTAAAGTTGTGGTTCTGGTACATCATCTGTATTCATTAGGTTGAATTGCCTTTAGTTATTGCTGTTTCGATTTTTTTTCCTTCCTGTTAATAGCCAACATTGTGGTGTATGTAGTTTGTACACTACATTCTTTATATTTGCCTAGACAGGCAGCTAGCTGAAGAGTACACTGGAGATTGGGTAGGGAAGGAGTAGAGTTGATGCACGTAAAACTACACTGTAGAGGACGATTACTCTGAAAGGAGCCAGAAAAAGGGAATCGCTTGTATTTTAATTTGTTTGTTGACCAAGAAGACGGATGTGTTTACTGTATCATCTTCCTATGGGATGGTTGCCTGCTTTTTTGCCTTGCCCGCTCATACAGGGAGTCACTATGCTCTTCATTTTTCTATGTGATCATTCGTCTCATGTAGTGCAAAGATCTTTAAGGTTAACTTTTTTTGCTTGTTTGTTTTTGATTTTTTTGTTTTGTTTTGTTTTTGTTTTTGAGACAGGGTTTCTCTGTGTAGCCCTGGCTGTCCTGGAACTTACTCTGTAGACCAGGCTGGTCTCGAACTCAGAAATCCTCCTGTCTCTGCCTCCCAAGTGCTGGGATTAAAGGCGTGCGCCACCACCGCCTGGCGGTTTAGCTATTTCTTAACCACTTTTTAGTTTCTGTATTTTTATACGTGTATCTTCAACCCTTTGAAAACCACTAATGCCATTTTCTACTATATTAAAAAAACAGTTTGACTTTCAAATATGCAATAATGTAGGTTGAATTTAATTTTCTCTACTTTGCTGTTCATAGAACTTATTGTCTAACTGCTTTTTTGCATGTCTCCTTTTATTTTTTGAGATGTAACCTCATGTAGCTCAAGATGGCCTTGAACTGCTTCTCCTGTTTGGTGCCATGTTCTGGGATTACATGTGTGTACCACCACACCTGGCTTCATACTTTCGTTCTTCTTTTTTTAATACTTGTAATCTTCAAATCATCTTAATAGTTTAGTGAATTTTTAAAAACTCATTATTATACTTTAACTTGTATATCTGTGTTTTTCCTCATGCCATATAACTTAATTACTGTTTTAGGATATGATTTTTTTTTTTTTTTTGGGGATATGATTTAAAAAAAAAAAAACAAAAAAGAGTTGGCCCTTTTCTCATTATTGTTTAATGTTTCCTTTTTTTGAATTTGAAAAAAATATTTTTCCTTGTTTTATCTCCCCAAATAATGTTTCATTATTGGTTTAATACTAGACATGCTAGTAGTCTGTGTGAAATGTTCTATTATGCTAAGATTATAATAACACGACAGTTGGAGAGCTGTTTTCTTAAATTCTCATTTCCACTTTTGCTTAATTTCTAGATTTTGGATCATTGTTTGACTTGGAAAATGATCTTCCTGATGAGCTGATCCCCAATGGAGAATTAAGCCTTTTAAACAGTGGGAACCTTGTTCCAGATGCTGCGTCCAAACATAAACAACTGTCAGAGCTTCTTAGAGGAGGCAGCGGCTCTAGCATCAACCCAGGGATAGGCAATGTGAGTGCCAGCAGCCCTGTGCAACAGGGCCTTGGTGGCCAGGCTCAGGGGCAGCCGAACAATACAAACATGGCCAGCTTAGGTGCCATGGGCAAGAGCCCTCTGAACCAAGGAGACTCATCAACACCCAACCTGCCCAAACAGGCAGCCAGCACCTCTGGGCCCACTCCCCCTGCCTCCCAAGCACTGAATCCACAAGCACAAAAGCAAGTGGGGCTGGTGACCAGTAGTCCTGCCACATCACAGACTGGACCTGGGATCTGCATGAATGCTAACTTCAACCAGACCCACCCAGGCCTTCTCAATAGTAACTCTGGCCATAGCTTAATGAATCAGGCTCAACAAGGGCAAGCTCAAGTCATGAATGGATCTCTTGGGGCTGCTGGAAGAGGAAGGGGAGCTGGAATGCCCTACCCTAATCCAGCCATGCAGGGGACCACAAGCAGTGTGCTGGCTGAGACTTTGACACAGGTTTCCCCACAAATGGCTGGCCATGCTGGACTGAATACGGCACAGGCAGGAGGCATGACCAAGGTAAGTGAACTGAAGTGCTTGAATGTTTCTAGAATGATGATGGGCATTTACTTTCAAATAACATGGCAACATGGGTCTGTGTGGCTCCCTTTTATCCCTTCTCTTGAAAATTTCACATGTTCCTTTGAAATAAATCTCTACCTCCTATCTTTAAAATAAGAAAAAAAATTTTCTGGGGGGTGGTGGTGGTGGGAATTTGCTTTGAATTCCCTTGAAGCCTAGGTTGTCCTCAGTTTATGGTTCTCCTACTGTAGCCTCCTAAGTGCTCAGATTACAGGTATAAGCTGTTGATTTTCAGATTTTAACTTGTAGGAAAGTATGTAGAAATGGCACCACACAGTTGAAGAGCAGTTTCTGCTGTGACCTAGCTTTTTAATGCATCAGGGGATCTGGTAAAGGATGCGTCTTTACTCAGCTGATGAAGTACATCCTCCTGATTGCTCTTTTCTTTATATTACTTGGAAATATATTTATTGTCACAGTCTCCATTTTATTCAAAGAAACTATGTTTCAAGATGGTCCAGCTTCTTGCCACTGTTGACAGTGGAGAGAGGGATTTGTAGAACCTTGTGTCCCAGTGAAAACATCAGAACAAAGGTTCTCAAAATGGGGTCCTCAGACCATCAGTACCAGCATCATCTGGGAGCTTGGCTTGCACACTGAAGTTATATTGCCTCATACTCTGGGACCCTAGGTAGTTCCAGGGCACTTCTGTGTGGTCTCTATCTCTTGATTTAGAGAAAGGCCTGAGGTGGAGTTTACAGCCACCAGCCTTGCAACTTCTGTGTATAATAGGATCTGAACTTGGAGAAAAGGACCAGTGATACCAAGATAGATGTGAAATAGCTTTACAAAAAAAAAGATGGACACTGAAGAGAGAAGGGTACAGAGAAAGGAAACCCAGACTGATTGCCATTCAAGCACCAAACCTTATAGAGGCTTTGTAACCTAAGGTTTCTGAATGGTAGCCACTGGATATACCTATTTTGTGCAGTTTAACAAATTCCAGGTAGAACTGTGGATTTGATTAGACCTGAAGAAGGGAAAGGGAGAGATTATTAGAATATAATTTCTTGGAGGGTTGAGAACATGGTGAAATGGTGTAAAGTCTTGAGCTATTATAGATAGATTTTTTTTTTTTAACTTAAGAAATAAAAGCAAAGTAATTTCCAACATTAAAAGTGCAATTACCTTTTTTGAAAAGTTAGTAGCAGGAGAATGTAAACTTAAATTATAGTTGTGCTTGGCAGAAGAATGGTTAGTTATATATCTGTACCCTTCTACAGTTGTATTGGAAGGAGAGTTTGTGAGCTTATTGCCTCTGGGTAGATCAGTTGCTGACCCCTTTAATTCATATTCCAAACTAATCAAAAAAAGAATTTTATTTTTGAGAATTGGGATTTTGTTTAAAAATATACATAATAACATTAACGCAATAGTTGTCAAACGTTTTAGTCCAAGAATTATTTAATAACCTTAAAAATTATGAAGGACCACACTTGGATTTTTGAGAGAAGGTCTCCTTTTGTAACCCTGTTTAGACTAGAATGACTCTATAGATAGATCAGGCTGGTCTTAAACCTGTCACTGACCTCCTGCATCTGCTGCATAAAAGGGCTCTTGTTACAGGGAATTGTCATCATGCCTGCTTAGTAAGTCCCTTCAAAACTATAGTGAAGACAAAGTGTTTTAAGAGATTTATTTATTTTTATATAGATGCATGTTTGCCTGAGTGTATGTCTGTGTGTCACATGTGTGCAGTGCCCATGGAGACCAGAAGAGAGTGGTGGATCTCCTGAAACTGGAGTTATGGGTGATCACAAGCTGCTATGTAGGTACTGGGAAATGAACCCAGCAAGCGCTTAATGACAGAGGCATCTCTCTAGCTCCTACAGGAAAAACTTAACACTAGCTCACATATCATTAAGCGTGAAGTTCAGTGGCATTAAATACTTACAGAAGATACGGACAACTCTATTACAGCCTAAGTTGGATATGGTTCCTTGTTTGTAGTGCTTCATAAGACTGTAGTAATATCTGATGTGGTATAGGAGATGTGCTTTATGGACTAGATAATTAGATTGTTGCCATAGTTTTGTTTAAGATATATTTTATACATGTCTTAACATGTACATGTTTGTGCAAGTGAATAAGTGGTGGGTAAGTCTTTGGAAGTGTAGTTTTTTTAAAAATGTATATGTATGTGTGTCTGTGTGTATATGCTACATGTGTGTGCATGTCTGCAGAGGCAAGAAGAGTATATTAGATCCCCTGGAGCTTGAGTTAATAGGATCATATGAGGTACCTGTTGTGGGTGATGGAAACTAAACTTCAATTCTCTAGTAGAGCAGCAAGTGCTCTTATTGTTCAGCCATGGTATGAAAATTTTTAATGAAAGAATATTTAAAATAAACAGATACAAGCTAGGTGTTAAGTTGTACCCCTGCAGTTCTAGCATTCATGGGCTAGGAAGATCATTACCAAGTTTGAGACCAGCCTGAGACAAACATCAATTTCCAGGCCATCCAGGACTACCTAGTGAGACCTCCTCTAAAACAAAACCAAGACTTGATAGAAAAAGAACATAGATATTACTATAGATATACATTAAAAACTATCGTACAAAGTTTACCATTGCCCATGTTGACTGAACCTGTTTAAATCCTCATCAACATTGGATGTGGTTAGATACCAGTATTCTTACACTTGTCATTCTAGTCAAATTGTTTTCATTAGGATGTTTCCATAAATTCACAATAATTGTTTTCTTAGATTATTTTATGTGTATGGGAGTACATGTCTGCCTGTGTGCCTGCCATAGTGCTAGGGGTCCAACCCAGGGGTTTACATGTGTGTGGTGAGTGCTCTGCCACTGAGCTATAGCTTATTGGTTTTAATTTATTAAATGTTTAAGACTTCCAGTAAATAGTTTAATTTACTTTATCAAATTAGTCCCATATGTTTACAATATGTCTGTCACGTATTTTGTCAGGGATATGTTTTTAGTTTGCATGGAAACACTCATTTTTTCCTTTTATGCTTTTCGATTGTATATTGAAAGTACTTTCCCTATTTCAAGCTATAAATGTTCTTTTGTGCTGGATATGGTGACACTCACTAGTATCTTAACAACTTAGGAAGCAAGGATAAGGGGATGGCTTGAGCTCTGGAATTGGAGCTCAACATAGACGATATAAGCAACATCTGTTGTTGCACTCACCCTCCAAAAAGGAAAGGAAAGTATTCTCTGATGTTTCTTAATTATTTCTTGAATCTTGACCTCACTTTTGGTTCAGGATTGTGGCATAGCACTTCTGTTAGTAAGCATGAGGCCCTGGGCACTCCAACCCTACATAGTGCTCTAAGAAGTGCCCCCTCACAGTTGACAAACAAAAAGACTCAGCAAATAAGTAAGTTAATTTTGACCAAAGATCAATCTAGTTTTTTTTCCAATTGATAGTAGTCACAGTGCACTTTCTTTAGCTATAGTGGCCTGTCTTCTGTCATGTTTTGTGCTAGTTACTGACATTTGCCTGTGCCTGTGCTAGAAAGTCATCTTACTGTTCCCTCAGCTTTTGTTCATGGTGGTAACATTGAACTCTCAGTGATTCTCAACCCTGGCCACATATTAGAATTACTTTTAAAGGACTTCTAAAGTCAGAATCTCATTGCTGACCAGTTAGGTTAGAATCTCTGGGACATAGCCAGGACATTATATTCTTCCTCAGAGAATTTTTCACAGCAGACAGGGATAAGGGCTATTATTTTAGGTAAACACAGAACTTTTTCCATCTGCAGAGGTTGGTCCATCAGTAAAGTGCTTTCTGCACAAGCATGAGGACCTGAATTTGATCCCTGGTATTCACACTGAGCTGGGGAGGTAGAGACAACAAGATCCTTAGGGTTTGGTGCCAGCTAACCTAGTCTGATTAATGAACACGAGTCCAGTGAAGTACCCTGTCAAAAAAACCAAAGCAGATTCTTAAAGACAAGTGACTACGTTCTTTGTATAGTACGTTTTTGTTATTTCTTCGTTTATTATAGGTTAGTTTACTACTGGGGACAAGTTCCATTTCATTATTTAATTGGCTCTTTTAATATAGGGATTAATGTGCAGATGTCATTTGAGTCTGGGTACTTTATGAACTTTTTATCTTACTACTTCTTCAGCTGATTCTCTTGGGTGTTCCAAGAGAATCTTTTGCATTATTGACATTTTTGTCCTTTCCTTGTGGATATATTTCTGCTCTTGGGCATCTCTTTAGTTTCTGATTTGAATGGAAGTTTATCTAGTGTTTTAAGTAAAATGTGAGCTTTAGTTTGCAACCCAAAGGCAATGATGTATTTTTAAAATTAGGGCATAGTCTCCTTTGATAAATGCTAGGTTTTATTATACTAGCTTCGTATACCTGTAGTAATTAAGATTCTTTTGTAAGTAAAATTTTTTGCTTTGGTTATCAGGAGATTTGTTAATATTAAATTGAGTCATACTTGTGATTGTAAAAATTAAAACTTAATGTAATTCCTGGACTTTGTTTCTTTAGGATTTTCTTTACATTTCATAGGACAGGTTAAGACATTGAATAACTTTATATAATTTAAGTCAATAAGTTGCAGAACCTTCCTGTATTCTACTCAGCCTGTCATTAAGCCTTCTTAATCATGGATTATGCAGTCTGAATATGGTCAGATTGTAGAATTTATATTTTAATAGGAATTCTTTTCATTCATTATCTTAAATTTACTATAAGTCTGGGCTGGAGAGATTGCTCAGTAGTTAAGAGCACTTGATGCTCTTTCAAAGCATCCAAGTTCAGATTCCAGCACTCAAAAATTTCCACAGCTCACAACCATCTGTGACTCCAGCTTCAGGGAATCTGGCATCTTTTTCTGTCGTCTAGTGGCACCCATATACACTCACACAGATACACATAGACTTCAACAAAAAACAATCTTTTAAAATTTCTTAAATTTTTTTAACATTCTTGATGGTGTAGATTATTTATAATTGTGTATAGCTATTTAAGAAAACATGTGTTTGTTTTGTTTTTAATTAATTTGTAAGCTAAACTAGCCTTAAACCTGAGACATAGGGTCTTCCTGCCTCAGCCTCCTGGAGACTGACATTACAGTCATGCCCTACCACCAGCAAGGAAACAGTTATGACATGTAAGTTGTTCTAAACAAACTGGCAGTAATAACAAAGCAAAATGCAGGGGGATACGTGGAGCAGATTAAAACCATTTCTCCATTTGACTGTAGCAAACTTGATGTGCTACTATTTTTTAGGGAGTTTGGGTCATTTTTGCTACTGAAAATAACCCAAATAGTGCCTGCATGTAGAAGGAAACCCAAAAGACAAAGTTCAATGGAATTAGAAACCACATAGACACTTAGATTAATTTTCTTCTGTGATAGGTGCTGAGAAATGTTGCTTTGTATAGAAGATTGCAAAAGAGAGTTGAAAGTGTTGTGTGCTCCTTGGTGTTTTATTTGTTTTCTGTTGATTTGTTAAGTACTGACCAAAAGCAGTCTAGCAAGGAGGAAAAGATTTATTTCGGCCTGCACTTTCAGATCACAGTCCAGTTAGGGAAGTTAGGTCAGGAACTCAAGCAAGAATGAAGCAGAAACTGTGAAGGAACTCTGTTCACTGATGCTCTCTCTGGCTTCTGTTCAGCTCCCCTTCTACTTCCTGTCCAGAGATCTTGGTCCTTCCATATCAACCACCAGTCAACACTCTCATAGACTTAGATCATAGGCCCAGATCTGATCTAGACAACTCCTTAATTGAGGGTTTCTCTTCCAGGTAGGTTATGTCAGCTTGACAATAAAAACTAACCAGCAAACCTGGTCAGGTGATCCAGATTCTTTTTGATTTTAAAGTTAATAAAAAGTTTGCTATTGTATGTCACCCTAGAAACCCTTTCCTCACACAACTGGAAAGATAGCAAAATAAATAGATACAGAAGGTTAAGAATAGGCCCTTTTTGGTGTCTGAGGACACTTTTGAGATATTGCCCCTCCCACCCTCTCTTTTAACAATGTTCTCAGAAAGGTGGTAGAGCTTAATATTGCCTGGGAATCTTCTCCCCAGGGTAAAGGTTTTCACATGCATCCAGGTGCCAGCCACAGACAACTATCACTTTGCACCACTGGTTTAAAATCAAAGCGGGGACATACACGTAAAATGCCCAAGAGCAAGACAGACTTTGATTCACCAATTTTGGGGTGTTATCTGAGAATTTATAACAAGTTCCTCCAAGATGAATCTAATTAAGCCCATCAGAAATTGTATGCTGGGAATATGTGTTCTTAAAGAAAGATGAACAGAATGTAGTTACTAAAGAGTTAGTCGAATCAATCAAGTTGAATGTTACAGGAGTGCTTAGTCCATCCATTCTTTAGACAGTTGAGAATCTCTGGTAATTGATTGTAAGTGAAACAATACTGTATGTGTCTGATGCTTTCCACTCTGATGTAATATCATCTAATTTTTTTGTTTCATGTAACATAAAGAATGAAAGGAAGATTTCTAGGTGTGTAAAGGTGTTCCTGCTAAGTCTGATGGCCTGAATTCATCCCTGGGGACCCATATGGAGGAAAGGATGAACTGACTCCCGTAGGTTGTCTGTCCTCTGACACACAATCCCTAAAAATGTACTTAAATTGAAAAATAATGCAAATAAAATGGAATTTACTATTCAGAAAAGAAAAATCATAATTTTGAGGATCATAGCAGAGATAAGTAGTTTGTAAAATAAACCTGCATGGCACAGTGACGTATGCTGCAGTGAGGTATGTATGCAGCCTGTGGAGGAGCAGCTTTTGGGCAGAAGTACAGAGCAGTTTCAAGAATCTCACCATAACTGCAGAGGAGTCCAAGCTTCAAGAGTGGAGCTTGAGTTCTGAAGTGAGCTGCCTAGGTTCACCTGCAGGTTCCAAATGATTACCTGCATGAAGCCACTCTCCCTCCAATCTTTTATATGAAGTTAGTAATAGTACCCACCCCAAGAACTGGTTTTGACAGTTTTGAGGGGATGTAGGATTTGGTAACGATTAAATGAGATACATGAGAGCAGTTCTCAGCATACTGCCTAGGTGGGGTTTTTTTTTTGTTTTTGTTTTTTTGTTGTTTGGTTTTTAGTTTTTTGTTTGTTTTGAAATTGAGTGTTGCTTTGCTTTAGGACATGAGATAGCCATAAATGTATGAAGTTAACAATGAGACTCTTTTTGCAATGTTCTCAGTGAATGTTTAAATCATAAAAGTAGTTTATTTTACAAAATCTAAAAGCACGGGATTTTCTAGAGGAGAAAACATAATCCCATCTCTATCAGTCCTCTGTGTTATATTTATTCATAGTAGGTGTGAACTTGAATTTGTGGAAGTAAGAGTGTGTGGGAGTTGGTTCTCTCCTTTAAGGGTGTAGGCTCCAGGATGGAACTTGGGTTGTCAAGCTAGCCTGCTTGACAGGGCTCACTTATATGTATAATTATTTTTTTCTCTTTTCTGGTTAACTGATTATTCTCTGTAATACAGTGTGAATGAGTATTTCCATATTAGCAACACTGAAGATTTGTTTACCAGCTCTCAAAGACCAACACTTGTAGAAGGGATGAATAAATAGAATAGTAACGGAATTGTCTTTTTTTATTTTGTCAACTAACGGTCAACTCTTACAATCTGGAATTTAAGACACGGTGTTGTTAATTTTTAATATATTTTAATGTTTTTTTGTTTTTTTGGTTTTTTCGAGACAGGGTTTCTCTGTGTAGCCCTGGCTGTCCTGGAACTCACTCTGTAGACCAGGCTGGCCTCGAACTCAGAAATCCGCCTGCCTCTGCCTCCCAAGTGCTGGAATTAAAGGCGTGCGCCACCACCGCTCGCATATTTAATGTTTTATTTATATTTCTGGAAATATAATGCACATTGAATGGAATGAACAAATCTTGTATCTGTCATAACTTACATACCTTTGCTGTCAATCCTTCAAGATATAGCACAGTTCTCTTACCTAGAACATTCCTTTGTACCCACCTTTACCCTGTGTTGCTTACTTTTCCCATCATTGCAACAAAACACCCAACAAAAAGCAACTTTAATAAATGAAGAGTTTATTTTAACTCAGAGTTCCAGGGTCAGACTGGCAGGAACTTTGAGGCAGCCCGTCATCTTACATCCACAGTGGAGTGAAAGATGAATCGCTAGTACTAAACTAGCTTTCTTCTTATTTATGTGTTCCAGGATCTTATTCCGAGAATGGTGCTGCCTGCTTTAAGGTTATCTCCCCACTTTAATGAAGCTAATTAGAAAATACACCACAGATACCCAGAAGCTTGCCTCTCCAGTGATTCTGGGTCCTCTCAGGTTGATTCTATTATCCACAACATATCTTGTATCAGTTACTTTCCTTTCCATGTTGATAAAACACCCTGACCAAAACATTCTATAAAAGAGAGGGTTAAACCTCCTTAAATAGTACTACCTACTGGGGACCAAGTATTCAAATGCCAGATATTATGGGAACATTTATCATGTAAACCACTACATTCTACTCCCTGGATAGTCTTGTTGCCAAAACATAATGCAAAAAAGAATTCAGTCCAAGTTCAAAAGGTCCCCATCATTTTTCTTTGTGTAATTTTATTTTCATTTATGTGTATTGGTATTTTGCCTGCCTATATGTCTGTGTGAGGGTGTTAAATCTTGGAGTTGCAGACAGTTGTGAGCTGCCATGTGGATGCTAGGAATTGAACCTGTGTCATCTGGAAGAGCACTCAGTGTTCTCTACCACTGAGCCATCTTTCCAGTACTTCCCCGGACCCCAATCGTTTCACAATCACAACACAATTTAAAAATTGAAAATCTCTTAGGAGACTCAGGACAGTATCTTAACTCTCATTCTCTATCAAAAAGCAGATTACATACTTCCAAAAATAGAATATTGCATAGTATACATTAATAGTTCCAGAGACTCTAACACCCTCACACAGACATACATGCAGGCAAAATACATGAAATTTTTTAAAAAATTTTATTTCTTTTAAACAAAATTTTGGTCGATTTTACCTTTTATTTGTTCTGACAATCTTAGTCTTTTAGATCTTCAGTTCAGTACCCTTCCAACTGAGCCTGCTATTTATAGTCTTAGTTGTGGTGTTTAGTATTTAATGTTGACACCTAGATTTACATTTCTCACCTTGCTAGGTCTCTATGGTGTTTTGTTCCTTTTTCCTCTCCTTCCTCATTTTTTTGAAGTCTTAATTCCAACATGGCTGTCATTTGTGTGTCTGGTTTCTTTTGCAGTCTTTTGCCTGTTTAAATAGAATATAATCCTAGGTATCAGTCACAGTTCCCTGCCTTTGTGCATGCTCAGTAAGTTCTTACTTGTGTAGTAGACAAAGTGGATGACATGTTGCTGAATGTGTAGTTTGTTGTTTTCTGTTGGAGACTGTGAGGATTTGTTCTGTCAATTACTTCTGATCTTTTCAAAGCTAGTGTTGACCTCCATTTCTTAGGGCAATTGTGAAAGAAGCTGAATGTAGTCTTTTGGGGTCCATTTAGATTCCTGGGGTAGTCAACAAAGCTCTGAAAGTTGGGCTTAACTATGCCTTCTGTCTCCAATGCTGCACCAATTCTGCTGAGTTGTCACACCCCAAGCACTCTAACCCTGTAGCCAGCGTGAACAGGCTCCAGGTGGGGCTGGTGATGTAGTATTTCCGAGGACACTGTTCTGATAGTCTGAACATACTATATGGAATGCAGTTGACGGCCTACAATGATTGTATACTTCACACTTTACAAATGATTTGTTTTCTGGGTTGTCCACAGAATAATTTCACTGCACAAACCTGTGAAGTTCTGTGCTTTTTCTCAGTGTATTTGAGCCAAAACATGTCCAGCTGTTCCAGAGTGTTTCTTCTGTATTTTGGAGGTACATTTACCATAGACAGTAATTTGTTGTCCATCTGCTACTAACATTAAACATTAAACATTAAGAGTTTTTACCCTAATGGTGGTGCAGTATTTTGGGCCCTTTTAAAAGTATATATGCTTATAGCATATATGTTCAGTATAGTCATAAATTACTATACTTATTCTTGTTGAATTTTGGTAAGAGAGTGAGCAAGAGGGAGATGCCACTGTGCCATACCGTGCTGAGAATTTTGCAAAAAGATCTTTTTTTGTCTCATGTTTAATAACCACCTGAAGTGGGTCCTACATCTAGTTTACACAAGGAGTAACATATTCTGAGCCACAGTTCTGCTTGTATAGGACATCGTTTAAAATTACACCATAGAAAGTAGCAGACTTTTGCGTACTGTGTTTGACCCCCAAAATTGTATTTGTTAACCACCTGACTATAAAATGATAAACTATATAAATGCCCTTTTTTCTGTATAGGTCAGGTTTCCACCTATACAAAATGTATAGAAAATATGGCTGTGAGAATCATTTCCCAGGGTTATTTTTCATTGTATGAAAGGATTCATTACGTACAGTATAAAAAGATGTATTCCTCTGCACTGAGGTTTTCCTGACCTCTGAGCAGGCCATGGCTTTCCAGCAAGTCAGGTTTGCAAGGCCCATAAGAACATAGACTTTTCTATAAATAAATAAACAAACAAACGTATTTGTGTTGAATGGAGGAGGCTATCATAATTATGTGTGTATACATTTTGAATCTGTAGAGCAATCTGCTCTTAAAATATCTTTCATTCATTCAGCCATTCATTCATTTTATTCATTCATTTTTGATTTGGTTTCTTTACAGAGCCCTGACTGTAGAACTCACTGTGTAGACCAGGCTGGATCCAGACTCAACAGCGATCTGGCTGTATCTCCTTAGTACTAAGATTAAAGTTGTGCACCACTATACCTAGCTAAATATCTGTCTTTTAAAAATATATATATTTGTTTTTATGTATGTTGGTATTGCTTGCTAGTGTGTATCATGTGCATGCAGTTTTTATGGAAGCCAGAAGAGGGTGTCAGATCCCGGCCGCTGTTGGAGGCACAGAGGAACCCAACCCAGTTCTCTGCAAGAATAGCAAGTCTTCTTAACTGCTGAGCTGTCTATCATTTTTTATCTCGTGATGGCAAAGAGAGGTTTGATTTGTAACATTCTGAGTTTAGTTTTTTGAACATTTTTTTAAAATTTTATTTTATGTACATGAGTATTTTCCTTGGACGTATGGATCTGTGCACACAACATAGAAAAATATAACCAATGTTTATATTTTTATTGGTCAAAATTAACATCTTGACATTTATCTTACATTTTTTTTCAATTTATTTTTCATTTTCAAGTAGTCTTTAATATTATTTTGTAGTGCTGTTTTAGATTCATAGATTTTCAAGACAGTGCAGAAGGTCCCATGTTTCCTTTTCCCTTCTCTTCCACTCATCTCATGATCTGGTGGTACAATTGTCTCAGCTGTTGAGACAGAGCTGACACAAGATGATTGCCACAGCAATACTTGAATCTGATTTCCTGGATTTTGTTTTTTTTCTTTATATCCTCCTGTTCTTAGAGCCCATCTAAGATGCTATATATACCATATGTAATTGTCATAGTTCTCTAAGTTTCTCTCTCAGAGGTGGCATTTTTCTTCAGTGTTTCTTGTGTTTTGATGACTGACAGTTTTGAAAACTGATTAGGGTTATTGCTGAATGTCTCTCTTTTTGATATTTCTCTGATATTTTTCTCATAAGGACTGGAGAGGTGGCACAGTGGAAAGTACTTGTTGCTCTTGGAAAGGGATGGCTTTGGGTCCCAGCTCCCACGTGGTCCCAGCCATCTGTAACTTAAGGTCCTTGGGATCTAAAATAATGATGCACATAAAGTAATGCCCCTCCCCCTTTTTTTTAAAGAACAGAGTCAGAAGAATTTGTAGAAAGCAATTTCAGTCAATTGCTACTTTCCTCTCATCCGTCAAGGGTACATACACCATCAGCATGACTCATTACCATATATGATGTGGCCTTTGATGCCTGGCAGAGTTTGGATTTGGTAGGTTTCTTTGCTGTAACATTAGTCTTTTCCTCCCTGAACTGTCATACACCAGAGGGTGGGGATTGTGTTCCCCTTCCTTTAAGATGGAATGTCTATGTAATTTATTTGCACAGATTTATCTTTTCATAGTTTTTCACTAAACTCAGTTTAAAATAGAAGATACATGTTTCATCTTGTTTAAAAACTTGTTATTGGGTGGTTGTGTTGGCACACATCTTTAATCTCAACATTCAGGGATCAGAGACAGGTAGATCTCTGAGAGCAAGGTTAGCTTGGTCTTCATAACAAGTTTCAGGCCAGCCAGCATTACAAGAGTCACATGGCGAGGTCCTGTTTGAAAACAACAACAAAAAACCTAACAACAATAAAACTTAAAAAACAAAACTGTGTAATCATTAAAAACTATGCATATTGATTTATTTTAACTTTTTCATGACTTTTTGAATTATTAGGGTGTTTTGAATTACAGTTTTCTGTTGATTGTTCTTGCTTCTGAGGGTATGCACGACTTCTTATAGGAGGCTCAGATAGGAAGTACAGATTATTTCAACAATATTTTGCCTTAGTAATTCTTTTAAACTTTATAGATATACTACACTGCACAAATGTGACAGGGTGAAAACTCAAGTCCAACCCGGGTTAGTCACACAACAGCCATGTCTCTCACACAGAAACATACTTAAAAATTAGTTTACCCTCAAGCAGATTTGATCATCTCACTTGTGCAATGTGTATTCTGTCATGTAGAAGTTCTTTTTATGTTTGGCTGTGGGCAGAGAAAGTTTTAAACTCTTCTAGAATATTATGAAACAAGCATCTAGAGTTTTCTGACATTCCTTGTTAAAAACCAGGAATTTTATGTTGGTGACATTTTCTTAGTAGGAAGTGAAAATATTCATCTGTAGATATAGGAAAATATATAAAACAGTGGGGAATGGAAAAAAGAAGGCATGCATTTGAAAGGGAGCAAGGAGGGGTACGTAGGAGGCTTCAGAGAGCAAAGAAAAGAGAGACATGATGTGATTAATGTCACACGCACACACTCACTCACACGCTTGTTTGTAGGGTCATTGAAGACCCAGGGGAGCTGCTTTCTTAGCCTTTCTTTAGCCTTTGTCTGTGCTACTACTGTTGCTACCCCCACAGAAGGTTCTGTAAGCTGAGGGGAAGAGATGGCCAGGTCTAGCCAATTGACTAAGTCCTTAGGATTTGATTGGCAACTTTGAGAAGCTGTTATCTTGTTAGTGTTGTGAATGATGTTTTTTCTGAGATGGTAGTCCTTCATTATTGATAGCCAGCTCATTCTTGTTTTTTCTTCTTCTTCTTCCTCCTCTTCCTCCCCTTCCTCCCCTTCCTCCTCTTCCTCCTCTTCCTCCTCTTCCTCCTCTTCCTCCTCTTCTTCCTCCTCCCCCTCCCCCTCCCCCTCCCCTTCCTCTTCCTCTTCTTCTTCCTCTTCCTCTAGAGAGAGAGAGAGAGAAACAGAAATTGATCAACTATATAACCTTGGCTAGCTTGGAACTTGGTGTATTGACCAGGCTTGCCTCGGACTCAGAGTGATCTGTCTGCCTCCTGAATGCTGGGATTAAAGACAGGGTTCAGGTTTAATTAAGACTTTGGGTCTTGAATGGGATAAGATAGCCTAGCAGACCTAACAAGGCTGTCTCAACAAAACCACACATAAAAAAAAAATCCCCACCGGGCAGTGGTGGCGCACACCTTTAATCCCAGCACTTGGGAGGCAGAGGCAGGTGGATTTCTGAGTTCGAGGCCAGCCTGGTCTACAGAGTGAGTTCCAGAGCAACCAGGACTACACAGAGAAACCCTGTCTCAAAAAAAAAAAAAAAAAAAAAAATCCCCATTTTTCTCTAGATAAATGGTTACATACTTGCACTGGGAATCCTCTCTATTTAGTGATCCATTCCTCAACCAGTGGACAGCACTCTTGTGATTTCTTTGGGTCTTGTATCTTTTACCTTGGTCTTGGGAGTACTTGTCCTCTTGTCTAGTACTCTTACCACTCCATAGCACCTTCTGAAAACTAATTAATAGGTACTTCATTATTGGTTGGTAAATGTGTGTATGATCAAAGCTGAGCTCAGTAGCAGGTAGGCTAGGCTATGGTCCCACATAGTCTCATTGCTGGAAGAGTCTGCCCCTTGTAGAAGCTGAGGTTTGTTTGTTGGTTGGTGCTTAATGATTGTAATGACACCTTGGTGTTTGAACTTGGGACTAAGTATATTCAGGTAAATCTCACTCTAGTCTCTTGCTTAAGCTCTCCAAAGCTCAGGTGCTAAATAATTCCTAATGAAGCAGCATCTCTGGCTGCCAGAATTGAACCAGAGTTCAGATAGCAGTTAGCACTGTACCTTTGTAGTACCAGAGCCAACCTGTGATTGCAGAAACAGTACACTGAGCAACACACAGTCTTTGGTGTCCTGACTACACTTGTTTCTGTTTTCCCTCCTTTCCACCTTTTCTGCATACTGGAGATAAAGATCTGATAATGATGGCCAAACCTCATTCATTCGGCTATTTTTCTAGTCTCATTAAAATACATTAGAGCAAGGTGGGACAGTTATATAACCATGTAATAATCTCTGAACTATAATGAGTTTGGTTTACCTAGTTGTATTTAGTACCAGTGACGGCTTCAGCTAGTATTTTAAATATAGTTTTGCAGCTAAACAGTGGATCATCCTGTCATTTCAGGTAGTCACAGTCACAATGTTTGAGTACAAATGACTTTAAAGAACAATTTCTCCTTATGATAAAATAATTCTTCTAATAGATTTTTTTTTATTTTATTATTTATTTATTTACTTACTTATTTAGGTTTTTCGAGACAAGGTTTCTCTGTGTAGTCCTGTCTGTCCTGGAACTCACTCTGTAGACCAGGCTGGCCTCGAACTCAGAAATCCGCCTGCCTTTGCCTCCCAAGTGCTGGGATTAAAGGTGTGCGCCACCACTGCCCGGCTCTAATAGGTATTTTAAAGAATACAATTTATTTTTATTTTTTTATTTTTTTTTTTTTTTTTAAATCTGGAACTGTTGAGGCAGCTCAGAAGGTACTTGCCTTACAAACCTGATAACCTGAGTTTGGTCTCTGGAACACAGGTAGAGGGAGAAAAGAGAACTGACTTCACAAAGTTGTCTTCTGGCCTCTGTGTGCACACTGTTAACATGTGCACATGTACACACATTCATATCACACACACACACACACACACACACGTCTTTCTCTCTCACACACACTAATAATAATAAATAAAATGGAGTTTAAAGAAAGAAGGAAAAATGTTTTTCCAGTTGACACTCCTCCCCCTGGCTCTGTGAGTGTCCATGTTTCTTGGGGATCCGTATACTTTATGATCTCTTCTTTTCCTTTAAACTTACAAGTGCTTCTCCCTATCAGTAATCAGATGCTGTTTTGTACTATGAGAGTCATCTCACTACCCTACCAGTCCCTTAATAGTGCTTTCCCACTCTTCTGCACTTCTCTGGGTCTCCTCTCTATATGCTGAATGCTAAATTCGCTTTCTCTGAACCTTCTAATAAACAAGCAGTTATCTCTAGTTAGGAGACTAGGGGACAAACATTGTTTGTCCATGATCTTTTTGATAGAGCCTTTCACAGTTCAGTATTTGATAATGCTATAGAGTTCCTTGCATGTTTTAAGATTAGTCATTCTTGAGTGTGCTTTATATATGCTTCAGGTGATGGCAGTTAGAGTTCTGGGTCTACCTTTATCAGTCCTCCTGTTGTCACTGATATATAAAGCCTGTCAGAAGGGGACAGCACAGAACCTGTCTGTATCCCTGTGGCTCTCTCTCAGCGCTCATCCGTGAGCTGTTCTTTCACTATCACAGTAAAGCTAACAGCCTCTTTCAAAAACTTGTTCTAGGGACTAGAGAGATGGATTAGTGGTCAAAGAGCATTTGCTGCTCTTCAGGGTACCTAGATTTTGTTTCTGGCATCTACTTTGGGCAGCTTATACACTCGTGTATAACCTCAGCTTCAGGGAGATGATAGTTCTCTAGCTTCCATGGGTACACCTGCACAGAACATAGGAATTTTAATGAATGTGTTATACCCTCCTCTAGTATCCATTTGCCATTTTCATAGTGAGTGGACTGTCAGTTGTGGAGGATGGCATCTGTCCTTTGTGTAGAGGGTTTGGGCCACGTGTAGTTCATCAAATGAGATCTGTTCTGCTGTGTCATAATTGAACTACAGTGTGAATTAAATTTATATAGATAAAGGAAAATGATGTTTTTCCTCATGTCTTCCATTTATCTCCTCTCTCCCTTTCCATTGCTACTGTGGGCCAAGCTTAATCCTGAAGAGACTGTGCTTCTGCCCTGAGAGGGTATTAGGATTTGTAGGAATTAGGCAGAACAATCCACTTACATTTTATTGTTCCTTTTAGATAGTCTTATACGCCATCATACTTTTTGTAAATTACTCTGGACAAGAATACAGAGAATACGAAGCTTGGATGCTTGATTCCTGTGCTGTGCAGATAGCAGGATGTACCCTATATGATTTTTTCTAATGGCCACTGGCCACATTGAGAGTATCACTGATAGAAGGCCGTTCCAGGCTCCCCAGATATTTGGAATCCCAAATGGTTCCCCACTGTAAATACCTGCATCTCCCAGCAGTAAAACTGTCATGTAAGCTTAGTACTGATTAAGACTAAAAAAAGATAAGACTTAGAACCGTGAAGATTCCATTTTGATCATTTTGAGTTTTCCTGTTTTACACATGAAAAAATTAAAGGCTGGAGGCAAGAGCTTCGTTCCTGCTATGTGGCTTGTTCAGAGCAGAATTCGAAACAGATTTCCTACTGCTCCCTGCCCAAGGTTTTGCTTGTGAACTAATATAAATTGTACTCTGTAGAGATGGTGTCTCCAAAGGTCATAGCCTGCTGAGGCATAGCACTAATATTAGAGCCCTGGCTTCATTACCAAAAAGAAGTTAGTGTCCTAGACCTGGAGTTCTTAGAGCCCCTCCCAGTACCTTAAAAGAAGTCTTATTCGAGAGGAAGCATGGGAGGGGCTTGAAATAGTTCTGCAAGGAAGGTTTACTGTTGACAGCAAGTGTTCAGATCTAGGGCTGTGTCTTTCCCAGCGCTACCACAATGAGGCTGTTACCCGCCCATATCAGCCCACCTAGATTTGCTTTTTAGGTGTGCTCTGGTTGGTAAATGCATTGCCTGTGGCATTGTCATTACTAGTATATACATCCCTTAACTTTCCATTCATCGAGTAGAGGTACTGGAAGGATTCCAAGAACAAGTGGGTGATAGTTGCTGACTGAATACAGCCAAGCTTTTCCATGAAAACTGCTCTTCTTGGCTTTTTTCCAGCAATGGTAGGTTGCCAAGAGAGAAAGCTTTGGCTTTACAAATGATCTAGCCATAGTCTAGGCTAGTAATGGTTCATCTTTTACTTTAGAAAGAATGAATAGCTCTGGTCCTTAAATTATTTATGTTTTTTGTTTTATATCTGTTAAATCATATTGTTTTTATATACCTTATATAAATCTGTGGTTTAATGTGTAGTCCACTACATAGAGAAGGATTGAAAGTACCTGCTTAAGCCGGGCAGTGGTGGCGCACGCCTTTAATCCCAGCACTTGGGAGGCAGAGGCAGGCAGATCTCTGTGACTTTGAGGCCAGCCTGGTCTATAGAGTGAGTTCCAGGACAGCTAGGACTACACAGAGAAACCCTGTCTTGAAAAACCAAAAAAAAACAAAACAAAACAAAACAAAAAAAAAAAACAAAAACAAAAAACAAAACAAAAAAAAGTACCTGCTTGACTCGCTGTCTGGGTTAGACTGAAGATGGATGCACCACGTGAGCGGTGGCTGTATGTGGCCTGCCTTCGAACAGGAAGCACACTGGGTGTTTTTGTTCGTGTTTAAGTTTGGTTCACATCTCAGTTCGTGTGCATTATACTGGTATATTCTGGTCATGCTGCTTATGATATTTTATTTTTCTTGAGACATTGCTTAGTCTCTGATTTCTCCTGCCTAAGCTTCCCAGATCCTGTGGAGATTCCCAGATTCAGTGTGGAGTTGCCATACCCAGGTGCTTCTTAATACATTTTAAGTTTGGAATGAATAAAGGTTTTTTTTTGTTTTGTTTTGTTTTGTTTTTCAAGACATGGTTTCTCTGTGTAGCCCTGCTGTCCTGGAACTCACTCTGTAGATCAGACTGGCCTCGAACTCAGAAATTTGCCTGCCTCTGCCTCCCAAGTGCTGGGATTAAAGGTGTGCGCCACCACTGCCCGGCCAAGGTTTTTCTTTTTAATAATTTATTTGTATTCATGTGCATCGGTGTTTTGCTTGCATGTATATCTATGCGAGCATGTCAGATTCCCCGGAACTTGAGTTGCAGACAGTTGTAAGCTACCATGTGGGTGCTGGGAATTGAACTCAGCTCCTCAGAAAGAGCAGCCAGTGCTCTTAACCTCTCCAGTTCCCTATGAACAAAGTTTTTAAGTTGAAAATATCTGTGATTTATTTGAAAATAATTGTCTCTTCATAGTATCTGTATAGGTAGTGAACCTTGATCTCTCATCCTACCTAATGTGTTTCATAGTTACCAGAACACATCTCATAATCAGATGCGGTGATCCCAGCTGTCCTCGATCTGCCAGCTTGTGTGTAAGCTTCTCCCTATCATCAGACATTCTCAAAACTCTTTTTATTTTATTATTTTTGTAGACAAACCTCGGAAAGAAATCATATTTAGTGTAATTTGACCCCAAAGCCTCAGAATAGACCTTAGGGTAGAGGTAGCTAGCTAGCATTTGTGAACTTTCTGTATGTTAGCTCTGATTTGGAATGCTTTATGAATGTGATTTTTTTCTAAAATCCTCACACAGCCCTTAGAGGAGGTGTTTTCATCTTTATTGTATATCAGTGTATAGATAGATTTTTGCCCAAGGAAGGTCACACATACAGCAAGTGGCAAAGCCACCATTCAGACCAAAGTAATACCCAAAGCTCACTGGCTTGGCTCTAAGGAATTACCACCTCTGTAAATGACATCTTACTTGGGGATATGTACTAATAAGATTTGTTGTGTCCTTAAAATCAGGCATACTGCCATTATCTCACTGGCTATAGTTTGCCAGTATCTCTGTGCAATGGTACTCATTTTCGTCTGGTGTACTTAAAGGATGTAGTTCTATTCACTGTGACAGGCCTTATGCTGTAGGACAGTGTCTCTGGATTGGGCATGTGGCACTTAGAATGAAGTCTTGAGCTGAGCTTAGTTAGTGTTCCTGTACTTTCTAAGCAATCCTTTGCTTGTCTGTGAAGTTATAGTGAGCTTACTGCTGAAAGCCATACTTGCTTTTTCTGTTTATTTTCTGTCACATTTCCTACAAGTGTTCTGCTATGTGATTTTAAATATATATAAAATTAGCGGAAAACTGAAGTCCAATTTTTAAAAACTAACTTGTGGTCTTACTGAAATTATATCATACTTGTTGTTAAAGGAAACATTCCATAGCCCTGCTGAGTCCTTGTGAGCTCCTGCATGCAGGACAGCATGTATCTCCCTGTCTTTCCCTTCCTCCTGCTGGTCACATGGCCTATCTCATCAGTTGTATAGCTTTGGTCATATGTATGTGGCATTTCACTGGAGGTGGACCCACTTTTGAGTATTCATTCTGAGTAGTCATTTGGAAATTACAGTCAGAGTTCATTTGTTGTGGCATGGTTGGCTTCATGTGCAGTAAACCTATCTTAAGTGAGGCATGGGGTTGTCTTAGTTTGAGCTCACTTTCTCATGGGCAAGCAATATCCATTCTGAGGAGCTCTTAGGAATCCTATTGAACTTCCTTAGAGAATTTAACAATGTATCTGTTCGCTCAAAACACTACCACACAAAACAGGACAGACTTCTCTGTCCTGGCCCTACTGATGGTTCAACTTGTACCTGCCCATTGTTTCAGCCCAGTGTAGTGTGGGAGCTCTTCTGGAAGAGGAGCTACCACTAATGTGACTTTATTGTGGAGAAAATGCCTCGAAGTCTTTCGATTCTACGGAGGAGCAAGAAGGTAGATCTGTAGTATACTATACTGTAAAGTCGAGGGCCCTCATTTGCAGTGGGCTACCTGTATCTTTTGACTCCACAGCCTTTCCGGTGTCAGTGTCATTATGCCTTAAGCCCTTTAGTTTTTAGATTCTCTGTCTTAACATTTTGATGGTTAAAAAGTATGTTTATTATCTTTTTGATGTGGATCTTGCTTACTGAGTTGGGAGAGGAAGTTCAGTAAATTCAAGAGAAACTAGGATCCTCTCTTGGTTAGTGTAGTGGAAAGAATCTTTGTGCTCTTTTGGATCTCAGAGCTTGTTTTATTAATATTGCAGTAGCAGTTCTATCATTATAAGTAGAAAATAGTATTTGTTCCTCATTAAAGCAAACTGAGGAGGCTTTTGCAGCCAGAGGTACTCACTGAGGCTAATGGGTCAGTATTTTGGTGCCAGGTTTGTTTGGTTTGGGGGAGAGATGTCTAGGTTAGGGTCTTGTACCAAAGCCCAAAGTTTGTTGCCATAGGAAGTAAGGTAGAGAACACTTGCTATATATATTGCCAGAGACTGTCTGTGTTGTGATCAGACACAAAACTGCCATCCTGTAAAAATCAAGATGAACTGCCAGTTGATTACTATCTGGAAATTGAAAACCTTGAGAGTTTATTATTTTATATTGTTTATTATTTGTTTGTATGTATGCATATGTATTTGCTGATGTGGGTATGGCTTACAGATGCATGCTACTGTGCCCATTTACATTGGTGCTACGGATCTGAACTCAGACCCTCAGTGCTTGTGCAGCCAGCACTTGAGCAACTGAGTCATCTTCTCAGGTCTGCTTCCAAAGTCTAGAAGATAGAAAGAGGACAGCTGCTTCTCCCAATGCTCCCTAGCTGCTGTGCTGTTGTGCTCTGTCTTCAGTGACTTACTTTCTCTAGGGTTAATTTAAGCTTTTGTTCCTGGAGGCTTCTTGAAGTGGTGATATCTTAGAGTGGTTATTTATTTAGTTGCCCCCCCCCCCCCATAAACACTAAGCACTTCAGTGTAAGACAGATGTTTGTGGGGGGCAAGATGTGGTTTTACGTCCAAGTGGGACTCAGCATGCATGAGCATATAAGCACTGTGGTGTCAGGGAGCTCTGGAGTTGAGTGGTAGTGCTCTGTGCTTTCCACCATCTGTCTGCCATGGGATCTGTCAGTGTAGAAGCATAGCCTGCCCTTCCTTCCGCTGTATTGGGTGTTGTCAGTTGATTATGTTGTGCAGCCTAGGACCTGAGCAGCCTTTGGGTGGTGGCTGGATAATTGCCAGTTTGGCCCAAATGCCCTTGTGTCAGTGAGCAAAGTTTGTATGGGTATTCTCCGTGGCCTACATTTCTGCCCTTCCCTTCCTGGGTCTCCTACCTTGGCTGAGCACCTTCCCTGTTCTGCTCTTTTTTCACTCGTGGGGGCTGCAGCTTGCATGTTTTTATTCTTAGTAAAGAGAGACATTACTGGACAAGCAGATTGTTGAATGACTGACTAGCACACATGATCACAGTGCTCTATTCATGACAAATGGATAGAGTTGTGATTTAATAGGTATTACGTTACAAGAGGTTTTGTTGTTGTTTGGGGATTCTACTGTAATTAACTTTTCTGAGGTTAGACTTGAATTAAGTATTTGAAGGGCTCTATTTGGAAGCACAGGAGTAAAAGCACCCTTTTCTGTGTGGGCTACTGGCAAATGAGAAGATTAACATTCTACAAGTTTTATTTTGTTTACAAACATTTCATGCTCATTGAAAGTTACTTTTTTGCTTTGGATTTTACTCAGCTTCAGTAGCAGATTTAAAATTAAATCTGATAAAATTTGAGTTGAGAATAAAGCTAAGTTTATTAGCTTATTAATAAATAACTGCTAGGAAGTTAAAAGGACTAAGTAGGTTTTATCAGTAATTGGATTTAGACATCCTAATTTTACTGTTTGATTTTTGAGCACTGATGCTAAGCAGTGTGTTAGCCCTAGACTTAGGGCCATAGGTAATAATTCCATCAACAGAGAATAGATATAGAATTAGAAACCTAGAAATCTAGACACTCTAAAAGTGAATAGTGTTCCCTGAATTTGATCTGTCACTCCTTTAAAGATGGGACAAGCTATAGCAAAATGAGCTGTGGTGGCCCTTGGGGCCTATGCCATTTCTTTGGTCTTAAAACTTTAATTACCAGCTCTGATCTGACGGAGGACAGGCTGGTGCTGGAAGTGAGCATGGTGCCAGACATTCAGGTTCTGGCCGCCGTAGTTAGTCTGGATATCTTTTTGTTACAGACTCAGGATAGGAATCTCCTAGCTTTCAAACTGTGTAATGAGTTCCTTTGAACTGGATATCTGTAACATGCTGTCCATGACCTTAGACTTTGTCTATGATTCTTACCTTTGGGAATTGAAGCCATGCTGAAACTGTCAACTGCCAAGGAGAAAAGATGAAATTTCCCAAAGAAAGCTGAGTGTGGTAGAACACACTAGGCTGAGATGGGAGGATCATGAGTTCAAAGCCAACCTAAGCAACACAGAAAGATTATATTTTAGTAGTTTAAAAAGAAAGAAAGAAGGCTGCGTATTTGGGCACATACCTTTAATCCCAGCACTTGGGGGCAAGGGGCAGAGGCAGGTGAATCTCTGAGTTTGACGCCAGCCTCCTGAATGAGTACCAGGAGAGCCACGGCTACACAGAGAATAACCCTGTCTCAAAAAAATCAAAACAAAAAATGAAAAGACAAAAATTGGGCCAGAGACCTGGCTCAGCACCAAAAAAAAAAAGACAAAAGCTGTTGATAATGGGAGGAGGGAGAGAGGGAGAGGGAGAAAGGGGTAGGGGGAGCAAAAAGGGGCGGGGAAGAAAGGAGTTTTCCAAAGAAACCTATCAGAGTGTTTCAAGCCATCTTATTACCCCTTGAAATCTGATCAGGACCCTAAGAGAAACAAAGCACTTATGGAGTCATTAAATATTAGCTGAAAGGTTCCCCATGGTCTTTATCTTGGAGCCTTTGCTGTGTAGGACTGGCTGGAAGAGGGCAGGGCTTTGGCCAAGTGGGAGAGGGGAATGTGTTGCCTCTTCTGGGGTGATGGTTAGGACAGGGATGATCCATTCTTGAAGTCACTTCATTAGCCTTCTGTCTGCAGCATTACGTTTTTGAGTGAAACTTGTCCTTTCACAGTTCTAAGAAACTCTTGACAGTGAGGCTTTCATTTGTAACTGGAGGGAGGGTTTCACAGGGATCACACCTTGGCATCAGTGGGTCAGGCAAGCACTTCTAAAGTCTGTTTTTCATGGATGATTGTGTTATGGCAGTTGATGGTTCCTGTTTTTGTTTCAGATGGGAATGACTGGTACCACAAGTCCATTTGGACAACCCTTTAGTCAAACTGGAGGGCAGCAGATGGGAGCCACTGGAGTGAACCCCCAATTAGCCAGCAAGCAGAGCATGGTCAATAGTTTGCCTGCTTTTCCTACAGATATCAAGAATACTTCAGTCACCACTGTGCCAAATATGGTAAGTTGCCATTTGTTTTCTGTGGGTCTTGGTGGGTGCTCGGACATATGAATTTTATGGTGCTTGCAGTGAAGAGCTGTAACTGAGTGTGCCATTGGAGTTAGAATCATAACCCACCTCCTAAGAGCAGCTCTCTAAGTGAGCTTTTTGTTTTTTGTTATGAGCTAGCAACAAGAAGGGCAGGGAAGGCTGATTTAGCTGCTTCTCCCAGATTCCCTTTGTTGATGGAGAGAATTATGCATGTGAATTATTTTACCGTGCTTTCCCAATTTGTGAATAACAAGACTAGCTTACTTGTTGTTAGTGGGTTGAAGCTGTCAATAGAAACTTGATTTATGTTGCAGTCAAACAGAAGACTATTTTTTTATTACAAGAATTACTTTGTACTGATGAGATGGTATTAGGTCTGACTTGATAGATGATTACATATCTTCATTCTTAAGAGTTTCCAGCTATAACAGAAATTGTCCATGTAGTCTCTAACTTGACAAGCCAGTGGGACTATCTCCTTTTGCCCAGAATAGAATCTGTTAATTTAGAACACTTAGGGCTAGTGTCTCCAGTTGAGAGTGGTACATCTCAGCTGCTGAAGGCATAGTATGCAGGTGATGGCTGGTTAACCTCACAGCCACTTCTCTTACGTTTGTTGATGACAGTGGACCCTCCATACATACTTCCATGTACTTCTATGGTACAATGACTTGGCAAGGCTTAGCTGAAACTGACCGTGCTCTTTAGAAAGTTGTCTTTTAACATTGAAAAACTTGACATTTTGAAATACTAGTAGAGGAATTGCTGAGTATTTTCTATCTCCTCCCTCCCTCTCCCTGTAAGATCTTCTCTGATCTTAGTATGTGCCGAAGAGAATGACAGTGTTTACAGCATGCAGTGTTCTCAGGCAAGTGTTGAGGCCTTTTCTCCATTAGTGTACAATCAGAAAATGGGAACAGTAGGAAAGACAACATCCGCCTACCCCTACCCCCTATTACAGCTGTAAAACCTACCTATTTTCAGAACCACTGATGATTTTCTGTTCTTTGTTCGTGTGACAATCCCCTTAGCTTTCCTAGTCTGCTGCCTTCCTTTCAGTAGCTTTTGATTGCCAGAGTTGTGGGAACAGTCAGTGTCAGCCTCTGGGATCTTAGACTCAGCTTATATACTGCCTGGCCTCCCTCTCTCATGCTTTATTTTCAGTTCTCCATGCAAAGACAGTGGCATGAACTCCAGGGCCAGCTTCATTGCCTGTGCCTGCTTGGTAGCTAGGCAGACATTTAGACTTTAATGAAAAAAAAATTTTTTTTATTTTCCTATGATGGTCTCTGTTTTATACACAGGAATCCCTGACATGTTCCCCTTCGTGAGGCACCATCAACAGGTCCCATTTGATGGCGAGAAAATTAACGTTCTGAAGGAGTCTCGCTTGTTCGTGGCTATGTGGCTTCCTTTTTGCAGAGTTTTTTTTTTTAATTATATACTCAGATGTTTTAGCAGCCCTGAGTCCACTGGGAGTGCCATTTCTAACCTGTGCTTGTGCTTGCACAGTTTGTTTGTGTTTTGTGATCTTTCTTTCTTTCTTTTTTTTTTTTTTTTTTTTTTTTTTTTGGTTTTTCAAGACAGGGTTTCTCTGTGTAGCCCTGGCTGTCCCGGAACTCACTCTGTAGACCAGGCTGGCCTCGAACTCAGAAATCCGCCTGCCTCTGTCTCCCAAGTGCTGGGATTAAAGGCGTGCGCCACCACCGCCCGGCTTTGTGATCTTTCTTGAATTTTCTCTGTTATATCTGGTGTATTAAAATGACAGATTTTCACATGGCAAGGAAACATTGTTACAAAAGTAGATCTTTTACATTAAAAAAGGAAAATATGCCCTGAACTTAATGACCTTCTCCCTTTTTGAGGAGATGGGTGAAATATACTTTGAGAGTCATTTTGGTTGGTTTTCTATTTTGGTGATAAAGGATCAAAAGTAACTTGAAGAGAAAAGGCTTTGTTTGGCTTACACTTCCACATTACTGTCTGTCATTGTGAGAAACCAAGATCATGGAAGATTGCTGCTTACTGACTTACTCCTTGTAGCTCCTGTGGCTTGCTCAGTGTGTTTTTTAAAAAACAACTCAAGTCCATCTATAAACATCACCTATAATGGAGCTGGACCCTTTCACATCAGTCATTAAGAAAATGCCCCCCCAGAATTGCCTACAGGCCATCTTTGTAGAGGTATTTTCTCCGTTGAGGTTCCCTCTTTTCAGAATGTCCTGAGCTTGTCTAAAAGTTGATTAAAAAAAAAAAAATAGCCAGCAAAAGAGCTAATTTTTAGGAGTTGATTGACTTTGGTATCCAACAGTTCAGGTTAGGGACCCTGATGCCAACTTATGCAGGTTAAGTTCTTCATGGGGTAATTGAAGCCTCATAGTCATGAACCAAGGGACTCTTTTTCTCTCTTCTTGCATGACTTCAGCATTTCTGTCTGGTGTTGAGAATGGGAAAGTATTCACTCACTTATTTGATTCTTTTGACATGTTTGCTGTGCCCTACAATGGCCTTAGGTACAGGAGGAGAGCCTTCAGGGCAGTTGTGAGGGGAAGGTGAGTTTGCTCTTCAGTGTAAAACAATTAGAAAACCCCAGTTGCCTGTGTACCATGCAGTAGTTGAGATGGACACAAAGACTTTCTTAGATGGAAGCATCAGAAAAGGCCTCATCAAAGCAAGGAGATTTGAAGATGATGCCACAGAGACTCTAGAACAGTGGTTCTCAGCCTTCCCAGTACAGTGACCCTTTAGTACAGTTCTCATGCTGTGGTGACCCCTAGCCATAAAATTATTTTCATTGCTACTTCATAACTGTAATTTTACTACTGTTATGAATCATAATCTAAATATATGTGTTTCCTGATGGTCTTACGTGACCCCTATGAAAGGGTCATTAGATCACCTCAAAGGGGTCTCGACCCACAGAGTGATAGAAGGGCATTGACTTTTGTAGGAATGGTGGAAAGCCAGTACTTTTGAACGGTGACTCTTAGGAAGGGCTAAGTAGGAATGTACAAAGTTGGGGCCAAGCAAAAATCATTTTGCAGTTGGGGTAGAGAAATGGCTCAGCAGTTAAGAACATTGGCTACTCTTCCTCAGTACTGGGTTTTAATTCCTATCATTCTTATGGAGCCTCACAACCATCTAGTTTCAGGGATTTCATGCCCTCTTCCTAGCCTTCATGAGCTCCAGGCATGCATGTAGTGACAGGCATACGTGTAGGTAAAAACACCCATATGAATAAATACATATTTTTTAAAAAGCTAGAGTGAGGATAGGGATCTTGAGTTGAAGGAGAACTGTCAGTTTACAGGGAAATAAGCTGGAGTTTTGTCATTCAAAGGTTTTTTTTTTGTTTGTTTTTGTTTTTCAGCTACTTTGGTTTTTTTTGTTTTTTGTTTTTGTTTTTGTTTTTGTTTTTGTTTTTGTTTTTTTTTTCAGCTAGTGGCCTGGATATGGTTGGTTAGGAGTGGGTTAGGAGAGAAAACAAGGTTGTCACTTAGGTAGATTATCTGCTAAGAAGGTGTCCTGGTAGAGAACACGTGAGAAGGTGTTCTTTACACAGCTGGGAGAGGAGCAGCAGGCTTGAGGGAGGGAGCAAAGGTGTATGTGCAAGTGACTGAACTCTGCATCCCAAGAGAGGATGGCAAGTAAGTGGGTGGTATGAGTGAACAGGGCAGCTGCTGCCCATCTTGGAATCACTGGCAGTATAGAGACAACTTAATGAGGTGGCCCACGAAGAGCGTCAGGTAGATCTCCAGCTAGGGACAAGAAGGAAAGGAGACGGTATAGGAGATGATAGGAGATAGTTCACTACTAGTGGATATGGGTCTTCGACACATGGATTGGGTGTCAGCTGAGATTAAGAAAAAGGCTAAAGAGCATCATTAGGACATGAAAACCACTAAAATGATCTGTCCTGTGCTGATGAGTATGTGTGACTTGCATTCTCGGAGACTTTGGGATCACCTTTCTGTGATACCGAGTGCTTTGATTTGGGGAGCTGCAAAGTGTTACAAATTAGAGACCCTGGTAGATGTGTGGTAGGGTCCTTATTTGAGGTTATATTCAATAGAAAATAGGCATGTTCTTAAATTTTCAGATATTTCTCATATTGCTTCTGGTCTTTTTATAACCTATATAGATTTTTGAGGTTTATTAGTAATGCCTTGCCATTTTATGTTCTTAGAGGCACTTTGCAAGTACTTCTCTGCAGAAAGATAACTTCTAAAATCAGGATGCATATTATATTTAGTCACACATTAAATTTAATTACAGCATGTATACTGCTTTACATGTTTGTAAACTAATAAGACTGAAATATCAAATGTATTTATTGTATAATGTTCTAGGACATTTTATGTAGGTCTAAAGGTTTTTAAATTATTTACAATTTATTGCTAAAGGACGCAATTTTGTCAGAGGTGAAGAGTATGTTGCCAATGTGTATTTTGGTTTTGAGGTGTGTGGGGACCTTTCCCGAAGAGAATGTGTGCAGTGTATTGCTCTCCATTTTCGAGAACAGCACTTGGTTCCTGGTGACATTTTGCTCTAAACTTTGGATTGGGTTTGCAGCCATTTTCATAGAACAGTCTTTGAAGTAGGACTTGTCTTAGATAGAAAATGTTTTAGAAAGAAGCTTCATCTCCATGGTCTATAAGGTCTCTGTGGGGTTAATTTCTGATAGGAAGTTCCTATATGTGGTTTTTTCAAATAAGAAAAGTTAAAAACAACACTAGAGATTTTAGCCTTCTTACAGATGTGCAGTAGGAGATTCATCTGGTGTGCTGCTTGCTTAGCTTACTTAAAATTGCTCATGAGAATGATGTTATACTTTGTTTTGATTGTGTGCTAAAATTCTGAGGTAGAAGTTTGGACAGGACCCAGACAGCTGCTGATAGACAGCTATCTCTAAGTGGAAGGAAAATGTGGCAGGTCAGAGGAATTTTCAGACAGAGGAGAGTTGTAGCACTGTCTTCCGAATCCTGCCAAAATAGTCCAATTGATACAGTAATGCTGGCAGCATCTGAGTAGTAAGCCATGGATGCTGGACTTTCTTGCCATATGTCCTGGGCTTCAGGAAGTAGCTTTGCATCTCAGTGTGCATGCAGATGATGGGGGCATTCTTGAGCCTTACTTCATCTACCAGATTCAGAATCTTTCAGGAAAAAGGCTAGAAATTTGCTTCTGTGATCACTCTGAAACTTCATTGTGTTTCTTACTTAGTTTCCCAGCTTATGGTACCTAAGCCCCTTTGATGAAATTCAGATACTTCTTAAGTAGATGGCTGAGTAGTCCTTTCTTTTATATTACAATCTGCAGTTATGTGTGTGTCCCTTTAGTATAAGAGCCGATCTAAATAAAGTGTATGACAGCCATTGTTCACTACAATGTTGGCCAAGTGGCAAGCTGTGCCCTGTGGAATGGACTTAACCTTACTCCCCTCAGCTTTTATTTGTTATGTTTTTGTTTTCTTTATCTTGGGTCTGGTTAATGATTTGGGCATTGGGAAGGACCCTGTCTAGCAGTCAAGAGCTGCATGGAGGCCAGCATCTCCTCTGTGAGTACAATTGGCCTCTATCCATGAATCCAATAAATCTCACATGGAAAAATAAACTTTATAATTGTGTCTGTGTGAACTGTGTACAAATTTTTTCTCGTTTTCATTCTCCAAACAGTATGGTATAACAACTATTTATTTAGTATTTTCATTATATCTGGTTTAAGTAATCTGGAGATGATTTGCATAATCGTGTTCAACCTACAGCCTATGGGCTATATGTATCCCAGGACATGCTTGACTGTCATCCAAGTTTTTAAATGGCACAATCATGTTACAGTGTCAAAAGATTGGGCATGTTTTCCTAGAGACTGCAGGAGGTGTATGCGTAGGTGTATTCCCATTTCACCACTTCAGAGTCATTGTCTCTTCTAGCTAACAGCTGTGGTGGTTCTGTGTCAACAGGCAATTCATACATACTGTGTAGCCCAAGCTAGCCTTGAATTCCTGCTTCAGACTTCTGAGCATTGAGATAACAGGTATCTGCCATGATGCTGGGCCTTGGCAGCTGGGTAGATTTAATGAATACTTTCTGTTTTATGCCTCACAGCTATGTATTCCCAGTGGTTTCAGGGTCCTGAGAGGAATCAGAGCAAGCAATACCAATGCTTGAGTCAGAAGACCTTGCCTATTCTTGAACATTTACTAGAAAATAACTTCTTTTCTATGAGGGATGGCAAGATAATCTTGGTTTTTTTATATCTGTATATCTGCAGGGTATAGAGCATCTTCATTGGTTTTTCTAGTTGATATTTTGATTTTATATCCAGTGCTGAAAATGCCGCTTTGTGTAAATACACTGCAAATGATAAAGGTTTGTATGGGGACATTTTGGAAATTCTGTCCTATTCCCAAGCCAAGGTTTAATTTGATAATTTTTTTTTTTAAGTTGAAACTTGTCAGTGACTCTTTTAAAAATCAAACATTCTTATACATTGAAGCTGAAGAGCTAGAGGTTAAGAGCACTGATTGCTCTTCCAGAAGACCTTGGGGTCAGGTCCCTAGTGGTGGCTTATAACCACCTGTAACTCCTTCAGGGCTCCTTCAGGTACCAGGAACACAAGTGGTACATAGACACATATCCAGGCAAAGCACCAATGCACATAAGATAAAATAAGATGTATTCTTACACATTATTACTAAAGTAATACACATTATTACTAAGAAATGGTTGAAGAGAAATACTCAAAGTCTTTGCTTTTATAATTAATTGATTCTGTTTCTTGAAGAACAGAAGTTTGTGCAGTGTTGAGTGTTAGGTGTTCCAGGCGATGTTTGTTGGTGTCAAGTCGGCATGATGGCATGTGCAGTGCAGAAAGCACATCTCGTGTTGAGTGTGAGGTTGCTACAGTGTGGTCATATAATGTGAAGCAGTGAGCACTGCCAGACAGGCCTCAGGACTGTTGCCCCATTGATTTTTAATTAACTTTTTGGTCATTAAATGTTGAGAACATTTTCTTGTTTCAGATGTTCTCAGCACCCATACATACCCAGGTATGTGGTTTCTTATGGGGTTGTCATCGCAGGCTAAGGAGCTGTAGTAGAATTGAGTATAGAGTACATAGGAAAGAGATTGGATAGGGCTTTTCTAAGGAGGAGGAATAGGGAAAGGGCATCTGAAGTGTAAATAAATAAAATATCCAATTTAAAAAAAGAAAGAAAAGGGTTGGGTAATTACTCAGAACTTAAGCAAGCCAGGTGGTGGTGGTACATGTCTTTAATCCCAGCACTAGGGAGGCCGACAGGCAGATCTATGTGAATTTGAGACTAGCTTGGTCTACAGAACAAGTTTTAGGACAGCCAGGGCTGTTATACAGTGAAACCCAGTCTCAAAATAAACAACAAAAACCCAACAAAACAAACTTGAGCAAACGCAATAATCCTAATAAAAATTCATATTAGAAACTTTTAAAGAACCAAGAAATACCAGTATGTTAGATATTTTACCTGTAAAGGCAGTTTGATAGATTGATGGGTATAACTGATAGACTACTAAATTATGGTGAACAACAGCACATATATTTTAGTTTTGTTTTCTGTTGTTTTGATGAAATACCGTGACAAAAGCAACTGTAGAAAGTTTTGATGGCCCTCCAGTGGTATTTCACACCTTTAACCTGAGGAACCAGAGGACTTACGGGGCAAAGTGGTATGCATGCATATATTCAAGTAATCAATTTCTATACTGTTACTAAATTCTCAAAAGAGTTAAATAAAATGTTAAGGAAAAAAAAAGTAAGCCTATAAAGGAAAGTATTAGAAGATAAGATGAATATTTTGTAATGCGCAGGTGTAAAAGCCTTAGTCAGAAATCTGAAAGCAATAGTCTTCACCCGTCACCAACATAAACAGGCCTCCTTGCTTCTCGCCAGAGACACTTGCATGGGCACTTCTATCTGTTAAAGTTCCAAAGGACTTACAGGATTAGATGTTTTAGCTAGTTTTCCAAAATTAATCTTCAAAATAAGAATAAAACATAGAAGAAGAATAAACCTCATAATTAATTATCATGCTAGAGACCACAGTACAATAAAAAGAAAAGTGTGAGACCACACCTCATAGAAATTGACACTCAGCCAGTCTGATGGACCTCTGAGGAGAAATTCTATCTTGAAAAACCAAAGTGGGAAATGTTTATGTTAGCTCAGAGTCACAGAGACGGGTGCTTGAGATTGGTTGTATCGCGTACGTAATCAGGAGCAGAGAGCAAAGGATGCATGCATACATGATTGTACTCAGCTCACTTCTCCACCCTCACGCTGCACACTTAGGGAATAGTACACCCATAGTGGGCACTTTCCCACTAGATTTAATATAAAAAAGATGTAAATGTAAAAAAAATGTCTGTAGGTCAATTTGATCTACATTTCCTCACTGAGATTCTCTTTCCAGTTGGTTCTGAACTGTATCAAGTTAACAAAACTAACTACTACTATAATGCCAAGATGGTGTATGCTAGTAACCCCAGCACTCATGGGGTAGAAGCATACAGATCTATAAGTTATTGGCCAACTTGGTATACATAGTTAGGTCCAGGCCAGCAACCTGTCAAACCTGAGAATGTGCTACAGCATGTAAGAATGTTTTAGTGAAGCCTACCTGTGTATGAATGGCTGGGTTCTGATGTGTCTGGGTCAGTGAGTTCTGTTGTTTCTCAGTAGCTTACTCTTTAAACCAGCATGGCTCTTATACTACACTAACTTCCTTGCACATTTATCAAATGACACATGTGACAACTTCATGTGCCAGGGTGAGTTAATACACACATATCATTTTTCTCCATAACTCCTTTCACTCACCCCTCCCTAATGCCTCAGCGTAGTGTCCTCTTTCATATTTTTAATAATCAACTCCAACTTGTACTCTCATATATTCCACTGGAGTTATGGTTGACCTTCCACATCCTTTAAGAAAACCTACTCTACCTGATGCCACCAACAGTGCATGTGAAGTGTGAACTTAGAATGTTGACTGGCTTGATCTGGTGCAGACAACCATTTCCTCTGAGTTGATTGGTGTAGCAGTCCTGTCAAGTCCAGTTCCTCCTCAGCCTCTGGCTCTTATGGTCTTCCCTCCCATCTTCCAAGACAGTCCCTGAACCTTGTGGAGATGATATGATATAGATGTCCTATATGTGACTGACCATTCCACTAACAGTCTCTGCACTTGAATAGTTGTGAGGTTCTGTTTAACTACTGTCATTTAAAAAATGATTTGTTTGTGTAAGAGAGTAGGCACAGATGTGCATGGGTGCACGTGCATGTTGAGTCCATAAGAGGCTGTCAGTTTACTTAATCTATCACCATTCCTATTAGTTTGAGTCAGAATCTTTACCTGGAACTCCTGCTTGCATTTTGTTGCCTGATTTCATCCCCCACAGAGCTTGGGTTACAGGTGTGGCCCGAGTTTGTTATCTGAGTGCTGAGATCCAGCTTTGTTCCTCAGAACAAGCTCTTAACCACTGAGCAATTTCTCAGAGCTTTTCCATTTTTTATATTCAGTTCTTCATCATTTTCTTTTTTTCATCTTTGTGTGTACATTCACATATGTGAACTCATATATAGGGTGTTTATGTGCATGTGCATATAGAGACTAGAGGTTAGTGTCTGTTACCTCCTTAATCACTCCACCGTGTGTGTGCGTGTGCGTGTGCGTGTGCGTGTGCGTGTGCGTGTGCGTGTG
>JANHMN010000002.1:81571910-81639384 GCA_030674055.1 Rhabdomys pumilio | reverse complement strand
GTGTGCGTGTGCGTGTGCGTGTGCGTGTGCGTGTGCGTGTGCGTGTGTGTGTGTGTGTTCGTTCAGCCCAGAGCTCACCAATTCAGGTAGGTTAGCTAGCTAGCTAGCTTTGAGAAGCTTCCATCCCTGCCTTCCAATGCCTGCTTGGCTTTTTATGTGGATTCTGAGGATCCAAATTCTATGCCTAACACTTTATTCATTGAGATCTCTTCTCAGCTCCAATTCTTTACATTTTCTAATGATTATTATAATTTATTTATATATTTACCTATTTATTTTCTTTTTCCTTTTCTTCTTTTTCTTTCTGGGTTTTTTATTTTTTTTGGTTTTTGTTTTTGTGGGGTTTTTTTTGTTTGGTTTGGGTTTTTTTGTTTAGTTTGTTTGTTTGTTTGTAATTTCTCCAAAGAGGAATGATTTGGTTATAAAGTAATGAATAGTTCTGTAAAACATTGATATTAATTTTGGAAAATTAAATAAAACTATACCCTGAAACACCCTCCTGCCACGATAGAACTAATATATGATTTTGTCAGGGTTTTTCTCAGAAAAGATACAGACTCAGAGTTAATAAAGGAAAATTGAATGGCCATATAGCAATGTGCTAAGTACTAGATTTCAAATATACTTTTAGCAGCTTTTTTGTTAAAACTTACAAACTGGGTGGTGGCAGTGGTGGGTGTCTTTAATCCGAGCCCTGGGGAGGTGAAACAGGTAGATCTCTGAGTTTGCAGTCAGCCTGGTCTATAGAGCAAGTTCCAGGACAGCCAGAGCTACACAGAGAAACCTGTTTTGAAAAATCAAAAAACAAGACTACAACTCTACTTCGATAGTTTTGGTTGCCTTAAGTAATAGTGATTTTATGGTTGTTTGTTGTTTTTCCCCCAAGACGGGGGTTTCTCTGTGTAACAGTGCTGGCTATCCTGGCCGAATGCACAGAGATTCTCCTACCTCCACCTCTGGAGAGCTGGGATTAAAGATGTGTACTACCACTGCCTGGATTTTAAGATGTGTTCTAACCCTTTATCTCTTAAGACTTTAGGTAAAGCTGACTAGTACATTCTAATACTCCATAGCTGTTTGATTGAGGTTATTTGAGGTCATATTTTTAATGGCTGCATACTGTTTCAGTATAAATCTGTTACAATATTTATTTAGTCCAACTTTGATGGGCATTTACATTTTTCTAATTTTTTATTGATCAATGTGATGTTTAGCTTTATATATACATTGTAGTATATCTTTCTCTGGTTACTTCTTAGCAGTGAGTTAAGTGGGTTTATAGAGCCAAAGGAATACATATATTGGGCTGTTGGTGTAACTCAGTCATAAAGCACATATTAGCATTTATAAGGCCTTGGGTTTAGTAACCAGTGCCACTAAGAAGAAAGGAAAGGAAGAGGGGGAAGGAAAAATGAAATGGAATTGGTGATGGTGGCACCTTCATATAATCTGAGCATTCTAGAGGCAGACTCTGGGTTACAAAGCAGACATTGTCTCAACCCCTACTACCTACAACCAGAAGGACTGCACATGTTTTTTTTTTATATATATATAGTGTTCTTTTCCAAGTCTGAAAGTTGTCTTTTAAATATTACACTCAGCTGTATTTTTAGCAGAACACTTGAAGAGTACTTTTCTTATATACCCTCACCAACCACAGTGGTTGTTTTCCGTACTGATGGGTAAAAACATGTTTTATTTAATGACCAGTGATGTTTTAGAAAGATTTATTGATCTAGGCATGGTACTAATTCAAGTACCCGAGAAGTGGAGTGCAGAAGGACTAGCTAGCCCAGACTAGGCTATATAAGACCCTGTCTCAAAACAACAACACAGCTAATCAAACAAGAGCTCAGCTTTTAATAAGACACCATTCATACAACATTCTTTCTTGTAAAGTACTCAGCTCAGCGGCTTTGTGTAATAATGGTCTTAGTCAGGTTTGGATATTTCATCATCCCAAAAGGAAGCCCTGTGCTATTTAGCAGCTACTCTTCCAATTCTCCAGAATCCTCAGCTTTAGCCAATCTCAGATCTATGTCCTGTGTTCTGTATTCCATTCCTGTGCATTTCTGGACTTTAAACAGAAGTGGAATCATACAGTGTATATATGATGCACGCCCCCCACTCCCACCCCCACCCCCGGTTCCTGGCTTTTTACGCTGAGCTAAGGTTTTTAAAGTTTTTATTATAGTGTCATTTCTTTTTTCTTCATTCATTCATTCACTCATTCACTCACTCTACATCTCAGTATTAGCTCCCTTTCTCCTGCCAGTCCTTCCTCACACAGCTCTTCCCCCATTTCCCTGACCTTTCTCGTCCAAGAAAGGAGAACCCCCCCCCCACCACCACCACCACCATATCACCTCACCCTGGCACATCAAGTCACATGTGTTATTTCTTTTTTTGTTGTTTGTTTTTTTGTTTTTTGAGACAGGGTTTCTCTGTGTAGCCCTGGCTGTCCTGGAACTCACTCTGTAGACCAGGCTGGCCTCGAACTCAGAAATCTGCCTGCCTCTGCCTCCCAAGTACTGGGATTAAAGGCGTGTGCCACCACCACCCGGCTGCATGTGTCATTTCTTAATGATTAGAAAAATATTCTAGTTTGAGTAGAACACATATTTTTCCCTTGATGAACACTTGAGTTGTTTTTTGTTTCTGGTTGTTATAAGTAATACTGCTATGAACTCTATTTTTTTTCCACACATGTTTGTGAATGAACATGTTCTTTTAATTATCTTGAATATGTGCCCAGGCATGCACAGTGATGTACTGGTTTGGGTTGAGAAACTGCCAGACATTTTCCCAGCAATGTAGGTTCTTTCCAGTGATGTGTGTCCAGTTCCTCCATGTCCTCCTCTGCTGGACCACCGCTGCACTTAGTGTCCGTCTCTTGTTGGTTCTGAAGCTATACTCTGTGGCTTTGATCCTCCCCCACCCCCTTTTTTGTATTTTGGGGTTTTTTTTTTGTTTGTTTGTTTGTTTTGTTTTTTTTGTTGAGATAGGGTCTTTATACGAAGACCTGACTGTCCTGGAACTCACTATGTAGACAACGATGACCTCAAACTCACAGAGATCTGCCTACCTACCTCCTGAATACTGGAATTAAAGATGTATACCACCATGTCTGTATTGGTCATATATATATATTTGAGAAATATCTAGTCAGCTCCTTTGCACATCTTAAAGATTGCCTTTTATTAATGGATTTTAAGAGTTTGTGTGTTTTGGTTTTCTTCTTAGTGTTTTTCTCCCAGCTGGGTATTAGTAAGACCTATGATTTACAACTAATTTTTCCCCATTCTTTTCTGATTCCACTGGAATTTTCTATGTAGACCAAGCTGGCCTCAAATTCACAGAGATCTACCTGCCTCTGTCTTCTGAGTGATGGGATAAAGGCAGGTATCACCATATCCAGTTCCCTTTTATTTTTTTAAATAAGAAGGTTAAAAATTTGTATGAGTGTTTTACCTGCATGTTTATCTGTATATCTCACATGTGCTTGGATCTTCTGGAATTGGAGTTATAGACAGTTATGAGCAACCTTGTGGGTGCTAGGACTCAAATCCCTGTCCTCTGAAAGAACAGTCAGTGCTATTAACTGTTGAGCCATTTCTCTAGCTGCCCCCCCTTCTATTTTTAACTGTTCTTCAAAAAAATTTTAAGCTATTGCAAAAATTGTACAAACTGTGTGGGTTACTACTGGGAAGCAACACTTAATTTGTCCCATTCTTTAAAAAAATTTTTTTGTGCGTGCATGTGTATGTGTGCGCATACTCACATAGTGTGGTTATATGCAGGTGTGTTCATACTATTTCATGATGCATGTGTGGAAGTTAGAAGACAATTTGGGGGAGTTGGTTCTCCCTGCCACTGAATCATCTTGCCACTTTTTGTGCTTTAAAGGAAAGGTCTTGTCTAAACCCCTTTCTTCTTTTGATTCCTTGGAGACTTCCTGGGTAGTAGGGACTGGATGTTTAAGTTAAAAAAGACTTTAAACTGGAGGTTTAAGTTCAAAGGCCATCTGTAGCCTTATGTTGTTTGTTAAATACCAACCCGGGAGAAGCAATTAGATCTGCCCCTTGGTTTCTAGGAACTTGGACCAGCCAGTGCTGGTGAGATGGCTCTGTTAGTAAGTGCCTACATGTGTATTTGAGCTTAGATCTAAAGGACCTACATTTTTAAATCCCTGTTTAGTCCAGTGCTGCTGGGATAGACAAGAGGATTGCTGGAGCTCACTAACCAGGTATTCTACCTGAAACCACAGCTTCAGGTTTGGGAAAAAATTCTCTCACTAAATAATGTGATGCTGGGCAGTGGTGGCGCACACCTTTAATCCCAGCACTTGGGAGGCAGAGGCAGAGGCAGGTGGATTTCTGAGTTCCAGGACAGCCAGGGCTACTCAGAGAAACCCTGTCTCAAAAAAACCAGAAAAGAAAAAATAATAATAATGTGGAAAGCATCCACACTGTTAAAACCTGGCTTCCATATACACATGTGAACACAACACTTAATATTTTTACAATTTTCCTCTCCTAATTGTGTATACATAGTTAATTTTTTTTTAATTTAAATTGAGGCTGGAGAGATGACTTAGTGGTTAAGAGCACTTGTTGCTCTTCCAGAGAATGCAAATTTGCCTTCTAGTACCCATACAGTAGTTCACAATCATCTGTAATTCTAGGTCCAGGGCTTCTTATGCATCCATCTGACCTTTGTGGGTGCCAAGTGTGTGTGCACATGGTACATATATACATGCAAGCAAAACACTCACATGTAAAATTAATAAATCTAATTTTTTTATGTTTGATTGTTATGTTTGTGTGTATGGAGGTCAGGTCAGCTTGTATGTTGGTTCTTTCCTCCCACCATATGGGTGCTTGGGGAATCCAACTAGTCATTAGCCTTGGCAGCAAGTGCCTTGCCAGCCTCAATGTTTCTGTCTGCCTGCCTCTCTCTCTCTCTCTCTCTCTCTCTCTCTCTCTCTCTCTCTCTCTCTCTCTCTCTCTCGCTCTCTCTCTCTCTCTCTCTCGCTCTCGCTCTCGCTCTCGCTCTCGCTCTCGCTCTCGCTCTCGCTCTCGCTCTCGCTCTCGCTCTCGACAGGGTTTCTCTGTGTAGCCCTGGCTGTCCTGGAACTCACTCTGTAGACCAGGCTGGCCTTGAACTCAGAAATCCACCTGCCTCTGCCTCCCAAGTGCTGGGATTAAAGGCGTGCGCCACCACTGCCCGGCTTAAAAACCATTCTTGACTGTTGAACTATACAAAGTTGCCGACATTTTGCTCTCTGAGACCTAAATAAGCAGCAGTATACTTTGGGTCAGCTGACACATGCTTTCCTTCCACTGACAGGAGCTTACAGCTGGGTAGATTCAGTTTTGTGTTGCTGCAGTCTTTAACAGGTGGTGTTTCTGGTTTTTATTATTTGGATGATAATTGTATTCAAATGAATGTGAGTCAGCTTTGCATCTGAGTCAGGTTGACTTGTGTTTGGATCTTGCCAACATTCTGGAAGAAGAAAAGAAAACTATGCCAATTCTTTTGGTCATGTTGTTCATGAACTTTCCTAATAATTAGAGTGAACCAAAACTCTAAAACTTAATAAGATATTTTTGTTACTTTGTTTTATTTTAGTCCCAGTTGCAAACATCAGTGGGAATTGTACCCACACAAGCAATTGCAACAGGCCCTACAGCAGACCCTGAAAAACGCAAACTGATACAGCAGCAGCTGGTTCTACTGCTTCATGCCCACAAATGTCAGAGACGAGAACAAGCGAATGGAGAGGTTCGGGCCTGTTCTCTCCCACACTGTCGAACCATGAAAAATGTTTTGAATCACATGACACATTGTCAGGCTGGGAAAGCCTGCCAAGGTAAGTGCCCTTTTCTGAACTAGTGGCTGTTGTTAGGGTGGACTTTGCCTTTATTATTTTTCAGCAACTTTGGTGGTTGGACTCCTACACTGCCTAGATGCTGGCCTCCTTTTGGTGTGACCTAGACTATGTTGTTCCCACAGTCCCCACATGTGGCACTCAGCTGTCCCTGAAAAGCTCACCTGCTGAGGGGACAGGTGATTTGGTGTTCTGATACTCGGAACTGCTCCTGCATCTGCATGAGGCTATGCCCCGGGTTTGTTCTTTTTCTCCTTCCTTTCATGAAGGGCTTCTTTATTACTTCTTGAGGACTCCTTGTTAATGTCTATGTTGTGATTGTTTGGGGCAGTAATACATACAGGCAAGTACAAGTACCTTTTCCGCACCCCCAGCATCTGTCTTGTGGCTGTTTCATGGATTTCATGTCAGTTGACCCACTGCCTTGCTTCTCCGCCCTCTGTCTTGAGGCTGCTCTGATGGCATCCAAGTCATTGTCCCTAGGAAGGGAGACAATGAGGTACATTATTTATTTTTACCATGTGCCTCAGTTTCATGGAAGGAAGTATTTCCTGTCAAGAGCCATGCTTTCTTATAATCTTTCTTCTCTTCTCTTCTCTTCTCTTCTCTTCTCTTCTCTTCTCTTCTCTTTTCTTTTCTTCTTTTGTTCATAAACCTTGGCTGAAATATCTCTCTCTGTCCCATGGTGCCTTTGTGAATCCCTGAAAAAACCCTGATCATGATGGAAACACAGAACGGGCCAAGATTAGACTTTAGAATATGAAGATGGGAAATATTCAGGGTCAGTTACTCTCTCAAGTACTATACAAAGTAACCCAAGGAATCTTAGAATCTCCACAGACTTCTCATTGGCTTCTCTGTCTGTATTTCTTCATTGGTAGTTCTTAGCTAGTTTCATCCTTAAATATAATTTAATGTTTTTATTTTTAATGGTGACATTGTAGAACTCTGTTCTGCCGTTCATTGTAGACACTGTTGGTATTTCAGAGGTTGGTGGCTTTTGTTCTATTTTGTGGGCGGAACCCTAATCACCCATCATTCATAACATTGCTTCTATGGGAATTTTTTGGCTGGAATTACTGACAGTCAGCTTACAAACTTTTTGGACACCTGTTTGTAAGTTAAGGACTGCCTGTACTGTGTTATGGTTACACTTGTTACCATTTTTTTTAATGGAATCTGGCATTATAATTTAGGTATAATTGAAAGTGTGACGATTTGGATAGAAAAATAACATCTCGTTGTTTTTCTGGTCATAGTTGCCCATTGTGCATCTTCACGACAAATCATCTCTCATTGGAAGAACTGCACACGACATGACTGTCCTGTTTGCCTCCCTTTGAAAAATGCCAGTGACAAGCGAAACCAACAAAGTAAGTGAGCACGGGGGCAGAGAAGCCTGGAGACGAGAATAGAAACTGTTCTTGAGAGAATGCTGAGAGTAGGGAGCTAGCGGGCAAGAGTCACCTGCGCAACATGCTGGGTGAGGTAGGGCTGACAGTGCCTAGTGCAGCCAAGCTCAGTGGGTAGATGGGCTCTCCATGAACTTTGCAAATAGCCACAGCCTTGCTGAGCTTTCACTTCCCTCCACCAACTCACATCCATGCACTTGAATGAGTGCAAAACAACAAGGTCATTTCTATCAAATGCCTCTCAGGAAGATTTGGTATTTTCTGACAAATACTTAGTATGAGGATTTGGATGTCAGGTTACCCACAAGGACAGTGACATCAGGGGGGCAGTAGAGGGACATCTTTCTTGGGAATAATCTGTTAGGTTATATCAGTATAAGAGCCTGGTAAACTTTTACATAAGCAGTTTCCACACCTGTTAGTTTATCAATTCATTGAGCTTTAGACTGGGAATCTAAGGCCCAGGATTGGCACACCCTGCTCATCTCCATTGTTCTGTTGTTCTGGATCATCTGTGCAGTCCTTGGTATGACCTGTTCTGTGCTGGCTGCTCTTTACTTCATGTGGCCCCTGGGTCCCTGTTGTTCTTAGGCATCAGAGCACTAGGAAGGATATGAATACCTCTTCCCAGTTTTAAGACCCTTTGCTGTCATTTCAGAGACTAAATTGTGCTCTTTGGATATGTCCCTCATTTGCACATCTAGAAAGTGCCCTTGGGTGGTCATGCTCTAATTAGAGGCATACCCTTCTTTAGTGATCTTACAGAGTGGCACAGTCTTTCTCATCTTTCACCATCTTACTTCTCCCCGATGTTCTCAGCGTTCTTCACTTAGAAAATCTTCTTGAACGTCTTCACAGGCTCCTATTCTACCTGGTGAACGTGTGCTGCTTTCTTCCTGGCTGGCTGTACATGGCAAATCACTCTAATCTAAGTACTATGGAATGGAGTGCCATTGCTGGCTGTTTGATCTCTTATGAATCCAACTTTTCTTCCTGTGAGCTGACTCACAACACATAGCATGCTTCATTGGAAAAAAACAGGGTGTTGGGGCTTGGTATCTTCTTCTCTTACAGATGTACCACAAGTTTTCTTTGAAAACTTAGTTTCTTGTATCAGTTAAATTATTTTTTGTGTGTATGTGTGTTGAATGAGGGTATTTGCTTGTGTGTGTGAGTATGGCTACTCATGTGCCATGGTTTGTGGTATAGGTCAAAGGTCAGAGAACAACTTTAAATGTTGGTTCTTACTTACCCTTTACTTTGTTTTGAGGCTAGGTCTTTGTTGTTTCTGTGTGCTGTATATAAACTGGGTCGCCTCTGAGTGTCTAGAGATTCTTCTATCTCCACCTGACATTTGAGCTGAGATTACATACAAAACTGCCATGGCTGGTTTTACACAGGCTATGGGAATTTGAACTCAGATCCTTATACTTGCCTAACAAGTACTTTAGCCTCTGAGCCATCTTCCTAACTCCTGAATTTTTAATACATGATTTTTTTTCTGGACATTTCTTATATAAAATAAAGTTTTGGAATACTGAGTTTTCTTAGTTCCATGAATAATGAGCTAGGATTTCATTTTTAAATTTTAATTTTGGGATGTGACTATGAAGGATCTTTTGAGCTTAATATGTATATACTGTTATGAAAATTGTAAACCTTTGTGATTTCTTTTTTTAAGAAATACTTAAGTGGGTTTTGTTCAAGAGAAAGAAAAAAAGAAATGTGTTTTTTTTTTTTTTTTTAATGTCCTTATAACTGTCTAAGTATGAAAATTGATGCTTTCTCAAGTGGTAAACCACAGTGTTTCTACTGTTCATAACGTGAAGTGTTAGTGGGATGGGATGGGGGCTGATAATGTAAAGTCACAGGGAGAGTCGAGATGATCTCTGCACAAAACATTTTAATGGAAAAAAAAAAAGCAAAAAAAAAATGTAATACTCATTTTAAAAATTTTATTTAGTGTGTGTATCTATAGGTGATTTTGCTCATGTGAGTCTGTGGAAACTAGAAGTCATCTGGTGTCTTGTTCTAATCACCTTCTACCTTAATTTTTTTTATTATTATTGTTGAGATAGTCTCTCATTGAACCTGGATCTTATAGTTTTGGCTAGATCGATGAGCCAGTGATCCCTGGAATCTGCTTGTCTTTGCCTTTTCAGCACTAAGGTTGTGGACACGCACTGCCACCACAACAGTGTGCTTTGTTATGTGAGTGTTGGAGATCTGAGCTCACTCCTCATGGTTCTACTACGAGCACTTCCCTACTGAGCCATCTCTCCAGCCTAAATGTTTCTTAAATTATGTTTCAATTTTGAGTGTGGTCTTTTGGCTTTATATTTGTAGATGTGTGAGATAGAATTAATTTCTTTTATGTCACCGGGGAGAATGTGTAGCAGTACCCCCTTTTCTCTAGAAAATTGTGTTTTGTAGTCTTAGATTAGGAACTAGAGAAAAAAAGTGAATCCAACCCTTCAGTGGCTTCAGGTTGAATTCCAGAGACTGAAATATATATCTTAAAAAATTAGTGTGGTTGAACATTCTAGTACTCCAGAAGCTGAGGCAGGAGGATTATGAATTCTAGGCTATCTTAGAGTATATATTGCTAGAGCATGTCTCCTCAAAAAAACCAAACTAAAACAGCAAAAACCCTACTATTGTTGTGTTCATTTGTACTTGATATTAATTCAGTGAATCATGAGTTTCAGTTTCATGCTTAATTTTTAATTTAGAGGAGTGGCTTTTCTAGGATTTTGGGGGTTGCTGCTATGTCTTATTTTTAAAAGTAGTAATGGTTTCTTTTAAAGGATCAAGAATATGCATGAAGTATTCTTTGTAGGCCTTATGGGATGGAATGAGAATATGCTTAGACCTTCATAGATAAAAGTAGTGCTCATGGAACCCAGGATCAACAAAACTACAATGGTAGTAAGTGCCAGCAGAACACATAGCCTGTTAGGAATAATGCTGACTGGATATGGTGGATTAAATAAGAACGGCCCTCCATAGGCTCTTGTATTTGCATGCTCAGTTGTCTTGGAGCAACTCTGTCTGAAAGGATTAGGTATGTTCTTGGAGAAAGTGTGTCACTGGGTTGTGCTTTGAGGTTTCAGAAGTCCAAGCCAGGCCCAGTTGCTCTCTTCCTGCTACCTGGGGGTCCAGATATAGAATTGTAATCTACATCCGCTTATGTGCCACCGTGCTCTCTGCCGTGATGGTAGTGGAGTAAACCTCCTAAACTAAACAAGCCTCCAGTTAATTGCTTCCTTTTTTAAGAGTTGCTGTGGTCATGGTGTCTTTTCATAACAATGCAACAGTGATTAACACACTGGGCTCAGAGATAACTGTGCTGAGGCTCACTCTGTGGGGCTACCAACAGATATGTCAAAGCTTTACCTTCTGAGCATATATTTCCTACAGATACTGACCAGTGCCCTCTCCTTGGTAGGTACATTTTTGGCTCTCAAAGTACTGTGTCTTCTACTGACAGAATCTTGAGGAATTTATTAAGGCTCTAATATGATATTGCTTGAAATGAAACCCATATTGTTATTTTGGGGTCTGCTTGATTTTTCTCTTTTAAATGTAATGATAAGTTACCTACCTATCATAGAAATAGTTAGTTGTTCAGTTATTAGAGCTTTTCCATCATTAGTTCTGTTCTGGTGTCTGACTTTTAGTAGATTCTGTATAACATGTGCTTGAGTCCTCCCCATATTGGAACCCATGAGTCTCTTGATACTGTTAGTTGATATCCAGACATGCTTTCTAAAAATGGGGAAATCTGGGCCCCACCTAGGTTTCTTGTATTAGAACCTATATTTTGAACAAATTTTTAGCATTTGGTGTGTCCATTAAAATCTGGGCTGTAGTTCTTTGGGTAACTATAAGTGCCAGGTTTTTGTCAAAGCTGTAGGGAGAAGGATGGAGTTACTCTCTGAGGAAGACCCCGACTTCTCTACTTGAACCTCACAGAGATTTAGACCTGTGCTTCATGAACAGTCTCCAGGGACTATGGTAGCAGTCCTCTAGCTTGCTGTTCCTCATTGCCTTGGCCGTTACTTTTGTGGAGCTGCTCTCTTATCCCATTTCTAGCACATTTTGGATTGCTTAAAACACCTTTCATCACCATTTGTATTATTATTATTATTATTATATTATTATTATTATTATTATTTCTGTATTGAGTTAAACTCAACCTCAAAATTTACTTTCATAGAGCCACCTCCTGAGCTCTACCTGATCATGGTCTCAGTTCTGCTTGAGAGCCCTGAGGTCTCCAGATGCCTCTAACAACATACCAGTAGAGATTGGGTTGGGAAAATAGGGCCTGGATAGCTTTACAGAGTAAGAGAGCCAGGAGCTCACTGTCCCTTCCTTGATCAGAATAGCTGCTTCCTCCTGTGTGTTTTGGCTTGTGAGGAAAGTCACCTTTGAGAACTTGGGCACTCCAGACTTTTGTTTGTTACTGTGCCCTGCATTATTCACAGGGAAGAGACTGTAAGGTGGTACTTCTACTTGTCAAAGATAGGTACAGATCTGAATGAACCTAGCATTGTTTTGTTTTGTTTTTAATGTAGCAATTTCAGAATGACTAGAATAACTGCCTAGCTTGCATTTTGATTTGTCTTCCACCACTCTGACAGAGTTTGAAATTTAATTTGTGTCAGTTTTTGTTGGATTTTCAAATTGTGCCCAGTTTTATTGGAAATGATTAGAGCCTAACATTGACTGGCTAATTGACTGTTTTAAGTTAGCAACATATACTTCACAGGGGAAAGACTGTCTTGCCCCTATTCAGAGATTGATAGGTGAGTCTTGTATAGAATGAATGTGGTCTTTTGTTTCCTAAGCTATGACTTCTTACATTAGCTACAACACAAAAGGAGTAACGAGGAAGAAAAGGTACCGAGCATACATGAGAAAAGGCAAACACATGCCAGAGACCTTGGTTCTTGCCTGTAATCTCTATACTCAGGAGCAGGAGAATTGCCATGAACTTGAGGCCACCTTAGGCTGCATAGTGAGTAGAACAGGCCAGCTATAGCTATATAGCAAAACTCAGTCTCTCTCCCCTGTCCTCAAACAAACAGACCAAAAAACTCCTCAAAGATGTGTCTCGGTTTAGGTGTGCCACCTGCTAAACTAGCTAGCATATTGGGACTCCTTAGGGTGTAATATGACATTCATGGGACTGGTGACGTGTGTATCACAACATTAAACTTCAGAAGAGAAAAGGCCCTGTAGATAGTCTTCATTAGCATGTCCAGTTGATGAGTGCGTGTCAGGGATGCACGTGGGTGAACATTGCTGCCTTTAAGGCTCTGTTTAGTTTTGTTCATCCTCAAGGTGCTTGGAGTGGGCAAGGGACAGATGGCTACAGATGGCTACAGTACATCCTGTGGCACTTCACATGCCCCATGTGGCAGGTGAAGAGTAGACTCTGACACTGACCCCAGCTACAGCAGCCCCGGGTGACAAGAGTAGGTGAAGAGCGGACTGAGTCTTATGGAGTCCCAATCTGCAGAGATATCCAGGATCACATGAACGGGTTTCTCTGATCCATGTCTCAAGTTGTGGTTTGATACGTACGTGTTGGGTGATTATTAGACCACTCTTGTTTTCCCCAGCAAGTTTAAGCTCAAGGAATACATAGACTATTTGCTAGCCTATATTTCTGGGAGACTAGTATGAATGTTAGTACAAATGTCTAAAGATAAACAAACCAGTGGGCCCTGTGGGAATTTAGAGAAGGATATGGATGGAATATTGGTAGCTACTTTTATGTGACTGCTATCAGTCCATCCCCCACTGTAAATTCCTGTAACCCTAGATGTTAGTGCTTTCCCATACAGGAATGTTTTTGGGGCTCCTGTTGTTGTGTTTCAGCATCAAGTCTCTTTGTAGTTTCTTCTTATTCTTGGTTCTGGACTGTTAAATTGCCAAGTTCCTAAATTCTACATGTTTTCTGCTAGGTATGTTTTGTTTCAAAATGAAAGTAATATTTATATTTAGGGAACATGTTTTTAACAAAAACACAAAGTAGAGTGACCATGTCAGTAGCACCCATCAGAAGATTTGGTGAATGAGACAGTTTACTGTATATGTGGTTCTGGGTTTAGGAATGGTATTCACCCAGTGGTGGGCATTTTATCTAAATAGATGACATTTTAGGATGTGGAGGTGAAAGAATATAGTAGGACAAAGTCACTAAAGCACAGCCATTGCATCGTCACCTAGAGAGGGTGGGCCAGCCTATCCTTTCTTAGGCTGAAGGTGTCAGGTAAACTGTCCTGGCATGGGGTTGAACAATTAAGTAGCATTTGTGAGAAGATGGGGGCAGGGTCCAGGCTGAGGAAGGGAGAGAGAGGATGAGGATAAATATCTTGGTGGTGAGTGAGGCCTGTGAATTTTGTCATACAAGGGGACACCAGATAATTATTTTTCTTTTTCTATATCATAACTTTTTTTGAAAAATTACCACGATGACAGGGTACATACTTATTTTCAGGTGTGATCTTGATATTGTATATTTGACTATCTCATCTATATTCTTGTTGAAGGCTATATTAGTAATTGCGTTTTATTTATAATGATGAGTTGTTTGCTATGTTTAAGTGTATCTAGTGAGTGTTAATGAGATTTGACTGTCCTTACTAGAAAAGTTAGTAGTGTGGAATGGATAATTAGCACAATTTTTTTTTCTTTTTACACATTTCTGTTTAAGTTAATCTGATAAGCATTTGAGTTCTATATTATTCCTGCCTAGATGTTGGCTATAAGATTATTACTAAAGAAAGGCTTTATGACTGTTTCATATGTCAGAGTCATATAACAACTTTATAAGCTTAGTACACAAAGCATGTCTTTGTGATTTTACTTCCAACATGACTTTAAACTTGGTACAAGACTAAAAGAAAGGACCTCATTTAAAAAAAACAACAACAACAACAACAACAAGAAGGAGAATAGTGTGACAGAAAACCTCTGCCATACAGAAAACTCTTCAAATGGATGGATCGTATGGGTGGGTGGATTGGTTAAACTTGAAATGACCAAAGATGTTTGGGATGAGTTTATTATGTGGACACTGTTTTTTCCTTCTAATTCCTGGGGTTAGACAGCCAGGTGGGACAGCTGCTCTGTGTGCTGCTTGTGGCTTTGGGTCAGGTACATGAGGTGTATCTTCATCCCGAATATCAACTGAGGTGACACCTAAATAAAGCTCATTTGGAACCTCAAGCCTTGTTCCATCTGTTAATTTTGCGCAGATCTGTCAGTCAGTCAAGTATAATATAGTCTAGCCTGGTGCTCTCCTGGAAAAGAATTCCACGAGAAGGTTTTTTTAAAGAAAGGTCTGTTGTTAATGCTGTCGTTGTACAAGTAAATTTAGAGAAGAAATGCCATTTGGTAATTTAGAGGATCACCTCACAGATCTATTGATTAAGAAGTGTCCAACCAGGTTTTGCCTTTCCTGTTTCTCTCAGTTTACAGAAGTGAATACTAAAAGATAGGAGGGGCAACAGCTTATAGGAAGGCTCCTTCCTTGTCTAAGAGGTAGTTGTCATCCCATTCAGAATCATACACTTTGTCATACACTGACACTTCTTATAACTGACTTCCTAGCTATCTCTAGACTTTAATAAATACTAATTTTTACTAAGTGATATGTTTTGTTGCTTTTAGACATAAAGGGTGAATTTACTTTAGATTTTTGTTCCTGTAATTACTGCTAGACAAAAGTGGATGAGTTCCATACTGCTTCTTTCTTGCTAGATGTAATGCCTAATCTTTGAAAGGCGTATTTGCTTCATATTATTTACAGTTTGTTTGTGGGCCTCTCCTCTTTACTTACCTTTTTTGCTTATCTGTCTTTTTGTTGTTCTAGCCATCCTGGGCTCTCCAGCCAGTGGAATTCAAAACACAATTGGTTCTGTTGGTGCAGGGCAACAGAATGCCACTTCTTTAAGTAACCCAAATCCCATAGACCCCAGTTCCATGCAGCGGGCCTATGCTGCTCTAGGACTCCCCTACATGAACCAGCCTCAGACTCAGCTGCAGCCTCAGGTTCCTGGCCAGCAACCAGCACAGCCTCCAGCCCACCAGCAGATGAGGACTCTCAATGCCCTAGGTAAGTGAAGGAGCACACAAAAACTAACTTCCTTCATGTATATTGTAAAGATGAGGGTGCTTAAGGGACCCAAGGCTGTTTCCAGTTTGCTCTGACTTGTGATCTCTTGCTTGGATCAACAGCCTTCCAAAGAAAACTTGAGGTGTACATTTTCAGGGAAGATTGTATATGCTTTAAAAAGAACATTTTCAAGTGAGGCAGTGATTTGCTATATGTGTACCACTTTATCTAGACAGTTTGTAAAGGACATTGTGGCTTAGAATGCAGAATTCAACCTCAGTGATCTCTTAAGTACACCACTTATTTAATAAGGACTTGTAAGGGTCCTGCCATGTCTTTTTGTTTGTGGTTATCTCATCTTTGGAAGTGACCATGTAGAATCAGTCTGGTTAGCAGTAGACACTCAGCAGCTAACTGTCACCTGCATCTGGGTAAATCAGTACTTCCTCTGGTCACCATAGCCCATCATCATTTGCCAGCTTTAAACATTTGTTGATAATCACAATTTTTGTTACTTCCTAGTGTCGTTTCCTTAACATTTTCCCTCTGTCCTTTTAATACCAGGCTCTCACAGGGTAAGCAGTGCTATCAGTGAAGTTGTGACTGGTGGCACTAGCTTTTTAGATTCAAAAGTGAGTCATTAAAACAAATGAGCAGTTAAGATTAGGGATGTGGGTCAATGGTAGAGCACTTGTTCAGTGTGCGTGGAGCTCCCAGCTCCATGTCCAGCAGTGCAGACAAAGATGAAAAGAGGAAGAGGAGCAACAATTAAAATCACCCCTGTGTTACTTTCTGGAAAACCCTAAATGATTATCAGTAGTGTTCCACATTCTGTCTACTCCCGTCCTGTTTGATGGCGCAGTTTTGGAATTATATTAATCTCTGAGTTTGCAATTTTTAAAACACCTATTTTTCGCCTAAACTTAACTTTTATTAGTTTACTCTCTGACATGTGAGAACAGCTCCAACACACAGGCATGTGCCAGGCAGGTCAGTGTAGTTGTTTGACACTAAGGAAATAGGAAAGCTGAAGGCATCAAATGAGCAGTGATCATTTTCTCAGCAGCCATAGAGTGCTGTTAGAACACTGTGCAGCCCCCAGAGCTCATTCTCTTCAGGCTGTATAGAGGAAGAGTGGAAAGGAGTTGACAGTGGAATTTGTTGACGTTAGTCACCACTAATGAAGAGTACAGCTTCCAGAGCCTCTGTCCTACTGTATTCTGCTATTCTTTATATGGGTTCTTTATGTGCTCACTTTTTTATCTATTATAGGAACTTGAAGTGTTTATAGTATAGGGATTGATTTCGTTTTTCTTTGTCTTTAAAGGAAACAACCCAATGAGTATTCCAGCAGGAGGAATAACAACAGATCAGCAGCCACCAAACTTGATTTCAGAATCAGCTCTTCCAACTTCCTTGGGGGCTACCAAGTAAGACCAAAGCTTTAGGTAACTCTTATCTGAAGCCTGGTCCTCTGAAGGAGAAACAAGCACTCTTAACAGTGGAGCTATCTCTTCAGCCTTTCTTTTTAAAGTGATAAATGCAAAACAACCAATGAAACAGTTTGAATTTTGGTGGATATACATTACTTGCTTCTTTTAAACTTCTTAAGTCATATGGTTGGAGAAGGTGGAGTACATTTGATTCACTTGAGTAGCTGGTTGAAGTTTCTTTATTTCCTCTTTAGTCCACTGATGAATGATGGCTCAAACTCTGGTAACATTGGAAGCCTCAGCACTATACCTACAGCAGCACCTCCTTCCAGCACTGGTGTTCGAAAAGGCTGGCATGAACATGTGACTCAGGACCTGCGGAGCCATCTAGTACATAAACTGTATGTAACCTCGTGAACCAGAGTCACATTTTGTAGTTGAGGGAATTGTTGAATCTTTGTGGGTGTGTAGATGTTTGATTTTGTTTTTTATCTGCATGTCAAACCCCAGTTTAACAGCTCAGAGCTGTGCAGGGTCCATGCTTGTTTCAGAAAGTCATCCCCACTGCTAAGAGACTAGGAAGGCCAACTCTCTCAGACTCTGGTCCCCAATGTATAGTGGCATCAGAGAGCATAGAGACATGACCTGAAGCCCATCCTCTTTGCTTTTGAGCTCAACCATGTTCAGTGACTTGAAACTAGGTATAGAGCTCCCTAAAACTTGGGGAAATTTTGGTCTGGTAAGTACAGATGGTATGACAGTTATTTTATGTACAGAAAGTTAATGTTTTCATACTATCTGTCTTGAGTTGAAATAAAATTAATCAACTCTAGATTCTTCTTACTTTGATGTTTTTATAATGCATAGTTTCAAAATGGCAATTTGGAATCCTACTATTTCTTAAAATGGTGTGCCACATATTTGTGTTTGGTATGTAGATGCTGGGTGTGTAGATGCAAGGTTGGTATGTTTCCCATGTCCATGCACGAGGATGAACAGTGAGATTTGGGCCCCTACAGGTAGCTAGCCATTCCTGGTTTATTTTTTTAGTTCTCCTGTGAAAACAGGTTGATAGAATACATTGTCTTTTCAGCGTTCAAGCCATCTTCCCGACTCCTGACCCTGCAGCTCTGAAAGATCGCCGCATGGAGAACCTGGTTGCCTATGCTAAGAAAGTGGAGGGAGACATGTATGAGTCTGCCAATAGCAGGGTATGTTGCTAAGCAGCTATTGAACCTATAGGTGTTTGTCTAGTTAGTTATCCAGAATTAGGAGAATTGCATGGTCTAGGAGACAACCTGACTTGAGTACCCTGAGCAGAGACATATCCAAGTAAGAATGAGTTTCCTAGACACCTCTGTTAAGAAGCACAGTGTCATGGTATAGGAATACAGACTGTGTATGAAATCAACCTGTGTCCTTGGGACATCTTTTTTTACAGAGTGTTCTTTAGGATTCTCATATTATTGCTACTGTCAGTGAATACCAAAGAAAAAGTTCAGTTGTAAAAAAAATAAATAAATAAAAAAGGAAAAGAAAGAGAAAAAAAAAAAAGCAGTGTTAGCACCTTTAGTTTGTTATGTCCAGTAAAGTCATTAGTTCAATAAAGTGAAAATTAAGGCTATGCTGGTATCACTAGGATTCTAGGTGGGGCAGGGGAAATGGGGTTTTGGTTTATCAGATGTGTCAAACCTCTTTGTCATTGCACTTAAGATGTGCTCAGGGTATCTAGTACCTGCTTAGTACACCCTGACCCTTAGTACGCTTTCCAGAAGCAAAATATGAGTGACAAGTGAGTTCATTAGTTAGAACATACAAAATAAATGGTTGGTTCTCAGATCTGTCAGTACCTTAATATTAAATATTATTGCTTTTTAGGATGAATACTATCATTTATTAGCAGAGAAAATTTATAAAATACAAAAAGAACTAGAAGAAAAACGGAGGTCACGTTTACATAAGCAAGGCATCCTGGGTAACCAGCCGGCTTTACCAGCTCCTGGGGCTCAGCCCCCTGTGATTCCACCAACCCAGTCTGTGAGACCTCCAAGTAAGGACTGCATTTCTCTCTACTTGTCCTTAACCTGTTTGCTTAGTGTTCTTTTAGTTTTGGGGGTATATTTCTAAGAATATAGACTTATGTTCTCCAAAAATCTGCACTTTGAAAGCTCTTTGTATTTGTATGGCAGTGACCTGTGGGGACATTGAACTTGCCTTATGGAAAGGCTTTGTTTTTTGTTTTGTTTTTTTGTGTGTTTTTTGGTGTGTGTCTCTCCCTACCCAATTTTTCAAGACAGGGTTACTCTGTGTAGCCCTGGCAGTTCTAGAACTCATTCTGTAGACCAGGCTAGCCTCAAATTCAGAGATCCCCTGCTCCTGCCCCTGCCCCTACAGTACTGGGATTAAAGATGTGTATCACTGCCCAGTGTGTGTGTGGGGGGGTGTGGATATCTTGCAAGTGTGTGCTAGCAAGCGCTTTTTAGATTTGAATTGTATTTCCTCTGTGTGTGTGTGTGTGTGTGTGTGTGTGTGTGTGTTTGTGTGTGTATGTATGTATGTATGTATGTATGTATGTATGTATGTATTTTTAATTACATTTTTCCCCTTATAGATGGGCCCCTGCCTTTGCCAGTGAATCGCATGCAGGTTTCTCAAGGTATTTGACTATTTCTTGTCAGCCATGTTTTACCTTAACATTCAGCAGTATCAAACATGACCTGCCCCACCCCCATTTTTCCTTTTGTGTTCTTTCTTTTCCTCTTTCTGATGAGAATGTAGTTCACCAAATAATGTGAGTCTCTTGTGTTTAAAAATTTGGAAATTATAGGAGAGTTTTCTAAAGAGGTCAGAAATAGGATTTTGTACTGACACACAAACCCACCATCAAAACAGTGGTAACATTATTAGATTACATAAAATAAACATATTTGAGGAAGGAAGGGGTCTTTCTGAATACTCAGCCGGGGAGTCTGTGAGCCAGTCTGTGGCAGGCACTTGTGGGGACTGAGAAGGTACAGTGCTGCTCCAGGCTGTCAGAGTTAAAGTTAGTAAGTGGATCTCAACCTCAGGAGACTGTGTGCCTTCCTGGGGTAGTGATAGCTTAGACAGCTATCACCATAGTAGGCTCAATTCAAGATTCTGTGGTTATTTGGGCTTCAGGGCTGGGGGCCATTTGTAAGCTTTTAAGCTCTTGACATCCTGAGACCTATTGCTCCAGGTTGTGCAATAAAACGGGTAGAGAAAGGTGTTGCAGTCTACAGAGCAGTTTGAGAGGGAAGGGACATGATTTAAAGTTGTGACTGTCACTGCACACTGAGACAGACACTGGATAAACTGGCCAAGAACTTGTTTGGATGGATTACATTTGAAGGGGGATTAAGTTAAGTGGTTGAGAAGCTAAGCCATAGCAATGTGGCTGAATATTGTTGGAGGAACACAGGCATTGCTGAATAGGGAGTCAGGCTGACTCAGGGTCTGACACGATAACTAGTGATAAAGAGATGTTTTCTGGGTCATAGTTATCGGTCCTTTTTGCTGGGTATATCAGTATCTGTGAATGTGGATTACTTTCCATGTTCTTTTTCTTTTTTTAGTATCTGCACAAAATTGGTAAGGAGGGGATACTTTTATGTTCATTATACACTCCATAGAAAGTCTTCTTGGGCCTTGTCGGCATGTGGCCATTTACAGGTGATAGTTTTGGATAGTTGCTGAAAGTATAAGAAGCTCCTCTTGGTTATAGCAGTGGTAAGGCAGGCCTCTCAAAAAACTTCAAAGTGTCTGTTAGATTGCAGTGATGGGCAGAATAACAACTTGAATTGAGATTTAATTTAAAGCCCATGGTTTGCAGTTTCTATAGAAAGTTATAAGAATTAGCCCCTGTGATCTGAAGATCACAGCTAAGTTTTAGGCATTGTTGTGGTATTTCTGCAAACTGTTATGTCTAAGAGTAACTCTTGGGGACTTTCTACTAAGTATACATACACAAATTGAGAAGGTGTTTTGAGTCTTAGCACAGATTCTAACCATAGTATCAACTTAGCTAAGAAGCTAGGAAGCCTGGAATAATGTGAGCCAATTGCTGATAGGGTCTTTAAGTGAGGGTATGCTCAGATAGATGGGGCAGGCTCAGTTTTGACAAGGCTTACTTGTCTGTTGTTGCTTCTGTGCTCCATGCACATTAGTTGTGGTTAGTTCTAGCCTGCCCTTTTGTCCTCACCTCACTCTAGCTTCCCTTGCCCTCCCACCCACTGTTCCTGTCAGATAAGGAAAGGCTACTACAGTCTGCTCTGATTTGCTTGTGGGTTCCTCTCTATTGTCAGTTACTCATGTGTCTGTCTGAAGAGTTTGTTTGATGAGTGCGTTTCTTTTCTTGTGAATGCTTCTGTTAACTATTATTACTTTTTGTAGGGATGAATTCATTTAACCCAATGTCCCTGGGGAACGTCCAGCTACCACAGGCACCCATGGGACCTCGTGCAGCTTCCCCCATGAACCACTCTGTCCAGATGAACAGCATGGCCTCAGTGCCGGGTGTAAGTGCTTCTCCTCTCAGTCCTTCCTCAGTAGAACGCTCTCTGAGGAGGGATCTTCCATTGTTACCTGAGAATTTTAGGGTACTTACTCATTTGAATTTGAGCTTTGTTTTATTTCCCTGTTTCTTTAAAACAAACAAGCAAACAAACAAAACTGTTGGTATAATGAGGACTATTTGAATGCTTCACACACACACACACACACACACACACACACACACACACACACACACCCCAATAATAGCTCTGTAGGTATTTGCTGTTGAGTGTGGAACAGGCAGCCAATGGCTTACATTGTTGGTGTCTGTTTACTTCAGCTTGCCCTCCTGAAATAGTCTTCAACTAATTAAAGGCATGATTGAATTCAAAATTAGAGCATGCTATTGATTGCCATTCTGAAGATGGTTCAGCATTGTCTTCCTCAGGAGATTGCTTGAGAAGTTGCAAAAAGTGCCTAGGAACTGAGGAGTCCTTGTCAAGTGGTGGTCTTTAAAACCAAAGTGTACTAGATTTGTAAGGCTTTAGATTTCCATTGCTCTGCACTGTATCTCTTGAAGACTCTGGCCTAACATTTGAATCTTGTTTTATAGATGGCCATTTCTCCTTCCCGGATGCCCCAGCCTCCGAATATGATGGGCACCCATGCCAACAACATTATGGCCCAGGGACCTACTCAGAACCAGTTTCTGCCACAGAACCAGTTTCCATCATCTAGTGGGGCAATGAGTGTGAACAGTGTGGGCATGGGGCAGCCAGCAGCCCAGGCAGGTGTTTCACAGGTACACTCAGTGTGGGAGCCTGGTCAACAATGTTCTGTAGCCTTTGGGAGGGACAAGATCCTGTCTTAGTTTATGGAAACTAGAATTCTAGAATATACATCTTTCCATTTCCCATTTTGCGCTGTAATTTTTGATTTGTTTTTAATTCTTTTTGTTCTCTCTAGGTGAACTTCACACAAAAAGTAAAATGGATTGTGGTTGTGGGGGTTTTGTTTGATTGGTTTTTGGTTTTTGTTTGTTCATTTGTTCTGTTGTCTTACTCTTTATATTTTTATCTTTGGATTTTGGTTGCTGTTTGTGTGATTTAGAAATCTAAGATTAACATGTTATTCTGAGAAATATTGGAACTTTAAGAAGGGGTGAATTCTCTTTTAGTGACTCAGTTTTGCGTGTTGGGGTGTCAAGGCTAGCAGAATCATTGGACTAGCACTCTTCTCATGAGCATGTCTCGGTTACTTAAGTTAGAGCTGAATTTTCCACCCATTTTACTGCTTTCCCCAACTCTGCTTAATTGTAGCTTATCAAATGTCAGCTGCATACAAAGTATTTAAAATAGGCTAAATCTTTCTCAGACTATAAAAATCATGTCCCTTTAAGCAGTTAGCTGGTGCTGAATGAGTTGTTGAATATGTTAGGTTTACTCAGTAGTGATCCATTTTCTCTGTCAGCTCATTTTGTTAGAACAGAGATCAGGAAACCAGACTCTCTCCCTTTCCAGAGTCTCTCCATGTAGCCCAGGCTACACTCTTTCTATCTTAGCCATATGCCACAATAACCAACAATAAACCTTTTCTATTCAACAGCCAGATAGTAAATATGTTCTTTTTCTCAGGGGCCATAGTCCTAGTCTTAACTGTTTAGCTGTGCTCTTACAGTGTACAGGTAGTTACAGACAACATGGAACATGTAATCGGTTGTCGTTGTCATCATGTAAAACTGGTTTTGGTGCCTCTGCCAAACTTCTCTCTGAAACAGTTATTCTCATTTTTTTTTTTTTTTAAGTCAGGGGTCTCCCCAGTGTTCTAGTGTCTCAACTTATTTAAATTACAAAAAGAAAACTCTCTTTCTGTGGTCTAAGTTAAAAGTACATGTGCAAAGCATGGAGTGAGTAACTAAGTGAGCGTGGTCTAAGCCATGAACAGTGTTGTACAGAGCAGAACAGGAGAAGCATTTTAGTGCTAATTCTATTACATGGTGTGGTGCATGCTGTGAATGGTTAGTCTGAAGTTTTACAAATGTAATATCTTCATGAAACTAGCAGAACTAATTAAGAAACTAGAATTAAACTTTTGTAAATTTTTTTTCCTCAAGTCCCTTATGGTTTCTATTGGGTAAAGTAGTTTTACTGTTTCTTCTAGGGCCAAGTACCTGGAGGTGCTCTTCCTAACCCTCTGAACATGCTGGCGCCCCAGGCCAGCCAGCTGCCTTGCCCACCAGTGACACAATCACCATTACACCCGACTCCACCTCCTCCTTCCACAGCTGCTGGCATGCCCTCTCTCCAACATCCAACGCCACCTGGGATGACTCCTCCTCAGCCAGCAGCTCCCACTCAGCCATCCACTCCTGTGTCATCTGGGCAGACTCCTACCCCAACTCCTGGCTCAGTGCCCAGTGCTGCCCAGACACAGAGTACCCCTACAGTCCAGGCAGCAGCACAGGCTCAGGTGACCCCACAGCCTCCAACCCCAGTGCAGCCCCCGTCTGTGGCTACTCCTCAGCCATCACAGCAGCAGCCAACGCCTGTGCATACTCAGCCTCCTGGCACACCGGTGAGCCTCTTTGTCATCATCAAGCCAAACTTGTACAGGGTACCTTCCCATAACATTGGTGACACTCAAAGCACAGGCAGGCTTATCTTGTGAGCCAGAGCTAGAAAGTAAAACTCTGTCAGGATGCTATAGCAAATTGCTCTGGTGCCGAAAAGTGTGTGTCTCTCTGAAATTGCAGTAAACTGTGATTTGTTTCCCCTATTGGCCCTAAAGGTATGGCTTACAATTTCCCTTGGTCAAAGTGGTTTATGGAAATCAGTAGTCATCAGTATATCATAGCATGGAAAGAACTAATTGAACTGTATGTGCTACCATTATTTTACCTGTTTTCTGTTCTAGAGTTATGCTGTCCAGGTTTGACAGCTTTTGTGCTTAGTTCTGAGGGTTTAGTAAACATGCTGTGCTCCAAACTAAAGGTCTTGGCTAATCAACCTTCTTTCGGAATACATGACTTTTTTTTATTCACAATGAAACAACAGATCCCCTCCTCCCAGGTTTGCATTAATTCCATTCTTAGATACTTAGGATATTTGTAGAATAACAAATTATTGCCGGGCGGTGGTGGCGCTCGCCTTTAATCCCAGCACTTGGGAGGCAGAGGCAGGCGGATTTCTGAGTTCGAGGCCAGCCTGGTCTACAGAGTGAGTTCCAGGACAGCCAGGGCTACACAGAGAAACCCTGTCTCGAAAAACAAAAAAAAACAACAACAACAAAAAAAGAATAACAAATTATTAAGTTAAACCATTGTAAGTTAACCATTGTCACATTTGCAAAGATGACATTACTATTTTGCTTTCTCCATTAAGAACATATACTTACTCTCTTCGTTTCTGTCTCTTAATTAGTTATATTTCCTGTCTTCAAACCAGGGCTTTGCAAACACTCTGCCACTGCCTGCATTCTATGCCCTCTAGAACACTTCTATTTAATTTTCTATCTTCCTGTATTAGTTTATGTAGTGTTTCATTGGGTAAAGCCTGTTACTGTGGTAGTGGAGTGTTTGCTTACTTGACCACCAGCAGTATCCTGTGATAGATGCTTCATGTCGGCCATCATTTCCTGAACTCTCTATAAATACTTAAGTGTTTAGAGTTTGCCTGTCTCCATAAGTAGGAATGTTAGCGAAGATAAATAATGGTAAAATAATCCAGTCAGAAAAGCAGAGAGAAGATAATTTTATGTCAGAATTTAGAAAACTCTGTTCGTCAAGCTATTTCTTTTTGGTAAGAAGTCAATCATCATGTTTCTGATACTTAGTGTCTTACTGTTCAGCTCCCTCAGGGAGCTTCTGCCCTTTAGTTTTCATACTGAGTACTTTGGTTGTAAGGAGAAATACTAAACAGACTGCGGTTGGAGGACACTTATGTTATCTGCTTTACAGAGGTGAATGGTTTTGATTTCTTTGCAGCTTTCTCAGGCAGCAGCCAGCATTGATAATAGAGTCCCTACTCCCTCCTCTGTGACCAGTGCTGAAACCAGTTCCCAGCAGCCAGGACCTGATGTGCCCATGCTGGAAATGAAGACAGAGGTGCAGACAGATGATGCTGAGCCTGATCCTGCTGAATCCAAGGGGGAACCTCGGTCTGAGGTAGATGCTCCTTCAGCCTTAGTACATGGCTGTGTGTGGCAGCTTTACTGTCTATCCTCAGGACCTGGCATGGTGTTTGGACATTCATTTTAAATGTTCCAGTTCTCCACAGGTCTTCTTGCTGATGTTCTTCATTCATTTCTAGTTCTGCAGAAGGGGCGGTAGATTCATTTACTGACTCAGAGCCAGAGTTGAAGTAGGTAGGCCAAGAACCATATAATACAGCCTGGGAATGTGGTTTTGTTGGTCTGTTTGGTATTTTAAAAATCAGAAAGTTGTAAATAAAACTTTAGATAGTCTGCTTTTTCTCAAATGATGAGCAGCTGTCATCAGTACCCTTCCTAATACTTACTCCTCTATGGCAGCCAGGGTCATACCTGATGTGGGTGTGACGTGGTAGTGGCATTGGTTCCCAATTAGTCCAAGTCTCGTATCACACTCTTTGTCTCTAGCATGGGGTCTTGATCCGCATTTTGATTTTCCAAGGTACTCTTATTCTCTAGCTAAATGTTTCAATATTTTATTGAGCATGTAAACGTACTTTCATATTTAAAAATTGAGTTAGAATTATGATTATACCGGTGCTGTATAAAGTGAGTAAGTGACACCAGATATTTTGTTCCTTTTCCTTGTGGGGAACAAAAAAGAATGTTTACAGGAGTCTTTGACTAAAGGAACACTTGGCAAGCCTGCGTGTGCCAGAAAACCTAAAGAGCAAAGCTAGACCGGGTTACAGGAGTCTGATAGTCACCTGTCTTCTGTGGCTCTGTTTTTCTCAAGATGATGGAAGAGGATTTACAAGGTTCTTCCCAAGTAAAAGAAGAAACAGATACGACAGAGCAGAAGTCAGAACCAATGGAAGTAGAAGAAAAGAAACCCGAAGTAAAAGTGGAAGCTAAAGAGGAGGAAGAGAGCAGTGCTAACGGCACAGCTGCACAGTCAGCATCCCCTTCCCAGCCACGCAAAAAAAGTAGGTCACATTTTCTGTAACATGTAGAATGCATGCAAAAACAGCCTCTCTCTCATCCACACATACACATAGAGAGAAGTGACAGTAACAGACTGCGGCTGGGGAACACTGGGGCCCTGAATTGTATTCTGAGATGAGATATCACTGACTAGAGAGACAGAGTTGAAATGCTTCTGGATCTTTTGAGCAGGCTAAAACAGTGTAGGCTCTGCAGAGACAGAGACAGGAAAAATAGCTGGTGAAGGATTCAGGAAAATGAGCAAGAATGCTGTAGTTTGAGGCAGAGGACCACTGTGTGAGCACTGGAGGCCAGTGAGGAGCTGGGACTTGGCATAGGAATAAGGTGGGAATGGGAAGCTGCAGACAGATGTGCAGTTAGCTCAGGACAAGTAGAAACTGGGTATATTCCAGTTAAGATGTGACCACAGTAAAAAGCAATAGTGTGGCCGGGCGGTGGTGGTGCACGCCTTTAATCCTAGCACTTGGGAGGCAGAGGCAGGCGAATTTCTGAGTTCGAGGCCAGCCTGGTCTACCAAGTGAGTTCCAGGACAGCCAGGGCTACACAGAGAAACCCTGTCTCGAAAAAAAAAAAAAAGAAAAGAAAAAGAAAAAAAAAAAAGCAATAGTGTGTTGGAAGATTGTCAAGTGACCCTTGCTTAACAAGACTTTGGAAATTGAGAGCTGCAGGTGACAGACAAATTTCAGAAAGAGTGCAGAGAATGTTGGTGACTGAGGCAGTAAGGCTCCACCTCTAGGAAAGGCACTTCTGTCCTTTGTAGTTGACTGGCTCAGAGAGTTGTTGAGTATGTAGACTATCTTGTCATTACTTAACCTTCTAAGAAGTAAATCTGAGAAAAATATTTAATTAGTTTAAATTAATAAGTCTGTTAGTGGTACCATTTACCCCACCCCCACCTGGAGAATAGAGCCAGTCTTCTACCTGTGATATTGCTAGCCTCATTTAACACATTTATACAAAAATAATTTTTCCTAGCAAAAATAGTCCCAAAATGTGACATTATTTTGTAATCTTTGAATATTTTGAAGAGAGTTAGGCAACTGAATTAGGCTCTTAAGAACTGCTCTGTGTTGTGCTGTGTAATGATATTGTTCGAGCTGTGTGAAGATCATTTATTCTCATCCCAGTAACTTCTTAGTGAAGAGAGAGTGACACGTGGCTCTTTGGGGTAACTGGGGACAGACACTCTGCTTTGCTAGATGCTTCAAGAGACAACAAGCAGAGGTTCTTGAGGGTGAGTTGGCGTTATCCAGAGTGCTAGGTCATTTGAGTTGTGAACATTTTCCAAGTACTGACATACCAGATACTGTAATATCAACACACACACACACACACACACACACACACACACACACACACACACACGACTCCTGCTGCTGGTTCCTGAGACTGCTTCTCCACAGCATGGTTCTCTGTTCCATTACAGAGTAGCATGAAGGCCCGTGTGGGAAGTGGAGATTTACTCAGAGCATAGGGATGTGCTCAGTTGACTGCCATTCTTTTTCCTCTGAGTAGAGAGGCCACAGAAACTGAAAGAACCTCCCTCCCATTCATCTGTCTCCTCAGTAGCACTATTGACATCATCTTTCTCCTCAGTGGCACTATTGACATCGTGTATTTCTGCACTACTGGATAGTTTAATCTTAGAGATCCCCCACCATCCTCCAGTGAGGCTTTGCACGGTGCTAGAACAGTCTACAGTGATAGATGCGTCACACCTGTGCTTTATTTTGTTGATTATCTGCCATGTAATTCTTAACCACTTTAAGTTGTAACAGGGGTGATTGGGAAACTAAATTGTTCAGTTTATGTAAAATTACTTTGTTGAACCACATATTTCTGGTTACTACCACATTGGACAGCATGAGGCTATGACCCACACACTTTGAAAACTATCTACGGTCTACCATTCTTACTGAATTAAGGTTTTGATGCTAGCAAAGTGGAATGACACATTCTGTGTCACACCACCTCATTAGTTGCAGAGACCTTGGTTCTGATACAGCTACTGACTTCTCTATGAGCCCTTATGGAGACTTATTACAGAGTATGGTAAAGATAGGAATTTGAAAGTACTTTACTTAGCATAGACTTTAAATCATTGTTTAATTAGTGAATAAACACAATGAGACACATTTAGTCATTTCAGTTATCACTGGTGGAGAGAAATGAGAGTGGTCAGACCTTTAAAGATGTGTGTGTCTATTTCTGTCCCTGTGTCTCTGTCCACAGTATCAGGCTTAGCAGCAAATGCTTCGTGTACTACTGCTCCATCTTATTAGCCTATGATCAGACTTTTTTTTGACATAGGGTCTCACTATGACCTGGAATTTACTTTGTAGACCAGGCTAGCCTAAATTTACAGAGATCCATTTATCTCTACTTGAGTACTAGGATTAAAGGCATGCTCTTGCCACACCCAGCTTGAACAGACTTCTTTTTAGATAAGGTCTTTCTCTGGGTAGGTCAGGCTGCTCTTCTGCTTCTTCTACCTCTCAAATACTAGAAATGCAGCATGTCCTGTTAAGTTCCACCTGTCAGCAGGCCTTTTCTGTGAAAGGCCTAGGTGACATTTCAGACTTTATATATACCTCTCTGTTAAAACTAATCACCACAAAGGCAGCAGCAGACAATATACAAATAAGAACATGGTTTTGTACCCATAAAAGCTTAATTTATTTTTCTTTTTTGAAACTAAAACTTGAATTTAATTTTCATGTGTCATGAAAAAACTTGTCCCGGTCATTAAAAGGGGTAAAGACCTGGCAAGGCGGTGGTGTATATGCCTTTAATCCCAGCAGGCAGATCTCTGTGAGTTGGAGGCCAACCTAGTCTACAGAGCCAGTTGCAGAACAGCCAGAACTATACAGAAAAACTCTGTCTTAAAAAAAAAAAAAAAAAAAAAGGGAAAAGACCATTTTGAGATCTTGACTCAGACAGTGCAGAGAGCTTACCAGATTAGGGGGTTTTGTATAAAAAAAATTTAAGGGGCTGTGGAGATTGCTTACCAGTTAGAGTACTTGGTGCATAAGCAACAAACATGCGGACTAGTTTTCAGAGCTCCCAGACTCCATATAAGTGACAGGTGGGAGTATTGGCTTGACTGTATAATTCAGGAGGTAGAAGAAAAGGGGTTCCTGGAAAAAGCTAGCTGTCTAGACTAGCCATTCCTATAAGTTTTGAGTTGATTTAACAGAACTTGACTTTGTGAATAAAGTGAAGAGCAATAAAGAAAAATGTTGTCAGCTTTGCACCTGCATATGCACACACATGCACTGCATACACATGACACAAATTACTCAAGGGTACTAGATGTAGTTAGGCATAGTGGTGCATGCCTATAATCCTAGCACTGGGAGACTGAGGCAGTAGAAAAAAGAGTTCAAAGCCACCCTGGGCTACGGAGTCAAATATAGCTATATATACTAAGTTCTTGTCTCAGAAGATACAACTACAGGAATATACCAAAAGAAAGTCAGGTGCTCTATTGTAACTCTTTTATAAACAAAAGAATGAAGTTAGCAGAGAAAAAAATATTCATGTATTTACAAGGCTACTGCAGGTATGTCTGCAGGATTGAGTGGGCCAACCTGAGTGTTGCTGAGTGCTGCGGGTGTTGTCATAGGGAGTCTTGCATGCTCATGTAGACCTTGAGCCAATACTACAAAGGTCACAGCAGCTGGGTGTCCTGTAAAAGAGGCAATGTCTGTAGCAAGGTGCTCAAGAGACCTGATGGGTCCTGGCTCTGAAGGGAATAAATTATGGGGATTTGGTCCCACTGTTGACAAGTCTAAAGTGAGGATGTTGAAATTTTCTGTTAACTTTTTAACTTTTCATATAAGAAAAACAATGAAGTAAAGTTCTAGAATTTGACAAGTTAGATAAACTTCCCAAATAGAAAAGATGACAGATATATGCCATGGCCCACCTGGAATTTTTGTCTCACTATGTGATCTCCCACCCCCACCCCACATGTCTTTTATTTGCCCCCCAAGTGTAGGTTTCACTGTGTAACCCTGGCTATTCTGAAACTCACTCTGTAGACAAGGCTGGCCTGGAACTCACTATATACACCAAGCTGACCTTGAACTAAAAGAGATTTGCCGATGCCTCTCCATATGCTAGGATTAACAGAGTTTGCATCACTTACTATACCAAGTTGTCAGAACTGCTTTGACATACATCTTTCTGTTGAGTTTCTTTTTGGAAGAAAAGTTAAGGGTTATGACACACTAACCTGCACACTGAGGACTGTCGTAGTTATGTTCCCATGCCATGCAGACTCACTTCTTCTGACTGTCTCATCTTAAAGGTATTTGGCAGCCATCTTATTTTTAATTTTTTAAATTTTTTGTTGGCTAGCTGGCTTACTTTGAGACAGGGTCTCACTCTGTAGCCCAGGCTGGCCTGGGTTTCACTCTCCATTCCCTTGCTTCACTCTCCTGAGCACTGGAATTACAGGCTTACGTAATGGTAACACCCGAGTCAGTAGGAAGTGTGATGGTGAGAGGTCAGAGCAGCGGGCACTGACAGGTGTTAGAGAGACACCATCAGACTTTTAGAAACTTCCTTTTTTTTTTTTAGTTTGGTTGTTGTTTACATTTGTATATGAGGGTGAATTAGAGCCAAGTGAGCCAAGGATAGAAAAGCATCCCCAGAGGATTCACAAAGGTCCCCACAGTGAAATAGTTTTATTTATTGCCCAGTTTGACCAGGGAAACAGAATTGGGAATTAGCTTCGTTTTCTATTCTAGCAGTATTTAAATACTATACATTTTTGTTGAAACAAACTCCTTGGTGGTGTGTTTTGTCTCATGGACAGATTTAAAGGCCCCATTAATGTGTTTTTAGTAACCACAACTTAGACCTCTAGTCCAAGGAGTCTGTTGATAATGAAGTGCCAGAGAAAGGATTGTGTCGGGAAGTAGAAGGCACCAAGCTAACAGTTTGAATGTGGTAATAGCTGTGTCTGGGCACCCTTTTGTAATTTGTTTGTGATGTTTTTTCCCTTTAGTATTTAAACCTGAGGAGCTCCGCCAGGCACTTATGCCAACTCTAGAAGCACTCTATCGACAGGACCCAGAGTCTCTGCCTTTTCGTCAGCCTGTAGATCCTCAGCTCCTAGGAATCCCAGTAAGTTGAGTATCTATGGTTTCATGTCCTAAAATTGAGTAAAACAAACTGGGTATTGGTGGTATATGCCTTTAATCCCTACACTGAGAGGCACAGACTTTCTGAGTTTGAGGCCAGCCTGGTCTACAAAGTGAGGTCCAGGACAGCCAGGGCTACATAGGGAAACTCTTGTCTAGAAAACCGAGGATGGAGTGGGGAGTAGGGGAGAGAAAAATGATTAAAATAACCTTGCTCTGAAGATTATTTTTCTAATATAAAAGTCAGTGTCTGTCAGCAGTTACTGGTGGATCAGAAACACTTGCTGGAGTTCAAGCCCACTTACCTCATAGCACAGAGACCCTTATATTTGAGGGTTTGTGACAAGTTTTATCTAAAAGAATTGTCTTGAAGAATTAAAAAGTCAACTATGCTATCCATATCCCTGGAGACTTGGAAAGGCATGTGCTCCCACAGGCCCTGAACAGCAGTAGTTTCAAGGTTGGTTGTGTTTTATGTAGACCAAAGGGAATCTGGAGAAGTAGACATTTTAACTCAGTAAATTAAAATTCTCATCTTCATTAAAAATAGGTTCTGATAATTTTTTTCACTTTTTTTTCTTTAGCTTATAGCCTTTGCAGTAATTTAACTACACTTGTTCTTACCAGTTGCCATGTTAATGACTAAATCAGAATATTTGGGATTATTTTCTTTTCAGTTCCTTTTTTTTTTTTTTTTTTTTTTTTTTTTTTTTCTTGGGAACAAAATGTCTGGTATTTTCTGTATTGTTAAAACTTTTGGGATACACTCACGGGATTGACTTTTTTCTTTTTTTAAGGATTATTTTGATATTGTGAAGAATCCTATGGACCTTTCTACCATCAAACGAAAGCTAGATACAGGGCAATATCAAGAACCCTGGCAGTATGTGGATGATGTCTGGCTTATGTTCAACAATGCTTGGCTATATAATCGTAAGACGTCCCGGGTATATAAATTTTGCAGTAAACTTGCAGAGGTCTTTGAACAAGAAATTGACCCTGTCATGCAGTCTCTTGGATATTGCTGTGGACGAAAGGTATAGTATTTCTGGAAATCCAACTTTTCTGTCTAATCCAGCCAAGTTAATGTTGGAAGTTCTAGGGCATACTGTTGACTTTGGGGTTTTGGGATATAGTGTTTTGTTTTGTTTTGTTTTGTTTTGTTTTGTTTTGTTTTGTTTTAGTGTTTTGAGACAGGCTTTCTCTATGTTGTCCCTGGCTTATCTGGCTTTGGCCTTGAACTCAGATCCACCTGCCTTTGCCTCTCAAGCGCTGGGATCAAAGGTATGTGCCACCACTACCTGTCTAGTGTGGTCTTTGTAACAGTTGAATTCCTGACATGATGTCATAGTCAAAGTGAAAGGAACTCTCTGGGAGGGCTGATTGCCCTGTGTCCATTGCATCTGTCTGTAGTACCTGAAGCCAGCACTACACCAACTCTGTCACATTAAGTCTGAAAATGTCCTGAAATAGTTAGAATTGTTAGAATTTTACCTTGTCTTCTAGTTAATAACCAGTTGGGTCTAATTCCATAATATGCTAGAATATTTGAGGATGGTAAGTTGAATATATGTTTAGTATTTTCTTCTTGTTTTTGCAGTATGAGTTCTCCCCACAGACTCTGTGCTGTTATGGAAAGCAGCTGTGTACCATCCCCCGTGATGCTGCTTACTACAGCTATCAGAATAGGTAAGCATCATGCAGGACTGCATTCCAGAAGAGATGAAGGTGTTAGGACAAGGGTCGTGCATGTGATCATGGCCCGAATGTGTTCCTTAGTTCCTGAAATTCCTATAAAAGTGCTGCAGTTTCTGTACTTCTTGGTCAGTCGGGTAACCCCTTGGTTTCCTAATTTTAAAGCATAAATTTGCTGGGCATGATGGTGCAGGCCTTTAATCCCAGCACTTGGAGACAGAGACAGGCAGATCTCTGTGAGTTTGAGGCCAGCCTGGTCAACGTAGTAAGTTTCAGGACAGCCCCCTCTCTGGAGAGAAATAATGAAAATGAATTTTTCATTTCCATAATGAAAAATTATAATCTTACTTTAGTCTGAGGCCGTAGTTCTGTAGTGACTACCTAAAATAGAACACTGTAACCAAGAAGCTAAAGTTGAAACTAACCTTGGAAAAGCCCAAAATGACTTAAGATACTCACAAAATAGAAAGTTTTGTATTTTATTCTACAGCAAATGCATATCTACATCACTTAGCATTGCTGGTCTGGTAGAAAAACTTACTAGTTGAAAAAGAAAAAAAGAATACTCTTTTCTAACACTGCAGTGTTAGGAAGGGCTAATGTTCTTTATTGAGTTCAAGAATAACTCTCTTGTTGGGCTTGTTTGTAAACCTGGTACCACAGCAATTGGAAGGTGAGGCAAGAGGAGAATTTCGAGTGTGAGGCTGGTCTGAGCATGGCAAGGCCCTGATGTTGTTTTTTGTTTTGTTTGTTTTAAAGAACACTTTTGTTTGAGATACTATTGTCAAGGTTTTGAGAGTGGTAGGCATACCTGGAAAATAGTTGCCATTCTTCTGGAATGTGAAGGTGACTAGACTAGAGTAGGTCTCCTTACATAGAAGAACAGTGAGATAGTAACAAGAACAACAGTCCAGAGTTTGGGTCTTATTTGAAAATTGCTTATCTGGATTTTTACTAAGATGAAGTTGAAATAAAATTTCTTTCTGTCAGTTCTGAGACTTCACATTGCCTTGTTGCTGCAGCACAAAGGGTTCATGGCTGAAGCCTAAGTTATGACTTACACTGAAAGCAGTACTGTTGACTCCATTTTGTGAGCCAGAAATGAGAACATCTGTGTGACCAAGAGGGAGCTTCATGCATGTTCTCTGTCTTAGGCTTAAGCATTGCCTCAGGGTTTACTGCTGTAGCTATTCATCCCTTTTCTTATTGGGGCATAATAATAAAAAGCAGGCTGTTTATTTGTTCAGAGGTACATATGTATATAGACCTGACAAGTTTGGAATTTTGAAATTTTTTTCTCGTGTTTTCTTTTAGTTATGCTTATAATTTTCTTTCTTTCTCTCTCTTTCTTTCTTTCTTTCTTTCTTTCTTTCTTTCTTTCTTTAAGTATAGAGTTTATTCAGGGCATGGGGAGGGGAGTTGAGGGTAGTAGAGACAGAAAGTCAGAGAGAGAATAGAGACTGGCCATGAGCATGTGGAGTAGGGAGGAGAGGGAAGGGGTGAGAAGACAGAGCAAGAGCAAGAAGGCAAGAGAGCAATACTTATAATTTTAAAAAAATATATATATATAACTATCTCCATGATAGCTGTTATGCAAATGTTTTTTCCAAAAAAGAACTATGTTAGAGTATCTGTTGTCAAGCTTCATGACCCAATAGAGTTTTATCTCCACTTTTATGCGATAGAAGAAGACGACTACTAACTTCCTCAGGTTGCCCTCTGATCTCCAATAACATATGGACATACAAATAAATAAATAATTTTAAAAAGCAAAAGTCTAAGCCTGTGTGACCGACCAATCAACTGTTCTCCCTCCTGGCTTAGAGTCATCTTTACTAGAAATGCAGAGTGAACAATTTGTGCTACTGAGTACTCAACATATAGCTGGGTTTCTATCGAAACACACACACACACACACACACACCCTTCTTAAATCCAATGGTTTGGTTTTATCTTGTGGTCTGGTGGTGGTAGGGTTAGTGCTATGAATAGAATCCAGGACATTGCTCATTCTGTGCCACCCTCAGCCTTTCAGTAGAAACATTGGAAGACATAATTGAAAAGGATACCATGACCCCCCATAATGGGATTCTCCCACAGTGACCATGTATTATACAGGAGTTCTGTCCTCTTCTAGCACATCTCATGATGTATCAAATTTAACCTTGTCCAAGATAGAGGCTCAGTAGCATCTTCGCTAACAGGCTCATGTCCTATCTTCAGTGGATTAGTTTATAGGAATGTACTTTGAAGACCATTGTGATCTGTATAAAGTTTTAAGTTGGTTTGTTTTGTTTTGTTGAGACAGTGTCTCATCTGTAGCTGCAGATGGCCTCAAACCTGATCTTCTTGCCTCAGTCTCCTGAGTACTAGGATTACAGGCAAAGACCACAACACTTGGCTTTAGAGTTATAAGATTGTATGGATTAGTATTAGTTATGCCATGAAAAATACTGTGCCTGGTACTTTTTTAGCTAGCATAATTTTGATCTAGAAAGAAGACAAGAAACTACCCACTTTCTGTAAATGTTTGGGCTCTTGCATTGTTTGACTGTTCCTGGATACTTAGCAAACAATGCTTTCTGATGACTTACACAGACCTGAGCCCAGTCTACTGAGTATAATTAAAGGTAAATTGAACTGATAGCTATGATCAAGAAAAGTTCGGTGGTAAAGGACAAACACCAGAACTATTCTGGAAGTCCTAGAATGCCTAATTTTCTTTTTATATAGAATTCCACTTTTACTAAACAAAAGTGATAGATTTTTCTTAAGTGAAAATGAAAATATAGGAGTCTTACCCTGTGTCTGATACATTTCAAAAGCTTTTACCATTCCTTCTGTGCTCTTAGATTGAATAATATAAATTAATACTCCATAATTCTAAGAATGGAATGGACAAGTTTTGGACTGAACATTCTAACTAATTGCTTGTGATTTTTTTTTCAAATCAACTATAAACAAACACTGTTGTGTTCCAATAAATAATTGTTTTGTCACTTGTGTGCTAAATTTTTAGACACCTAAATCAGTAAAACATTGTATACAACATTTAAACAAGTGAAATTCTTAATGTTTATGTATGATTACATTTTCACTTGTTTCTACCCTTTTAAAATTTGAAAGTAACTCACTTTTAGGAAACTGTTGGAGCTTTTCTAATAATTATCTGATGATAACATGGAAATATCTATAGATAACTAAATACTGATAGAGTTCTTAAAACAATCTGCATTTGAAAAAGTCGTAAATTAAACTACCCTCACAGCTGAACCATATAGTTATATGTGCCAACCTAGCAACCCAGATGTGCATTGTCATTGATGACACGAAACATTTCTCCTTGGTGGTTCCATATTCATCACACTACTTCTTCCACACCAGACAAAATGTTATCTAGCCTGTTTCTTTTAAAGGTGAACCTCTGAATTTTTTTTTTTTTTTAGGGAGAATAAAGTTTAAACTGTCAAAATAAGACAGTCTGCATTGACATCTGTTATCCAAGACCAGACTTGTTTCCTCTTCTTTAGAAAGATGCCTGTTCTGCACTGTCCTCCTCTCCGTGAAGTTTGATGGAGTGAGGCTGTGGGCCTGGCTTCTCACCTTAATGAACAGGCTTGATTATCTACTTTCACTGCTAGTGCTTTGGGACAGATGCACTATCCCTTAAATTTTGTGACCTTGACATTCTCGGGACTTGGTCACATACCTTAGAGAGCTTAGGTTTCCTTAGCCACTCTTGGGGCTGTCTCAAACATCAGTGCCTCTTTCTACATTAGTTTCTACCATTGGAAAATGATGGGTTCATATTTTTGTGTCCTGGATGTTGCTTGGCTTTAATGACTGACTAAAATAGCTGAGTTTTTCCAGGTTTTTAACTCGAGACTCAGTTGTGACTGGTGGTTTCATTCCACACTGCTGAGTGGTCCTTGCTGGACCCTAGTAAGACGTTTGCTTATAAAATGAATGGATCACTTTGTTTTTAACAGTGAAATTTTTGTCTTGGGGGAATGTCTGCTCTGTACCATGTCCTGCTGTATGTGGAGGGTTTTCTTAAGGATCTCTAAGAATATTTACAAAATAGTGAATGACAGAGACAATACTATGGTTCATTTAAAAATATACAAAACTGCTATCTGTCTGTTCCTACTCAATTTTTAATCTTGTCCTGGCAAGAAATTATTATTAGCCCAGTTATCTGCAGTGAATCTGCCCTGTTTATCAACAGAATGTGAAAAATTGGATAACCTTGAGATATTATGAATGCTCTGAATGAAGTCTGTGTTTTAAATTGGCTACATGTGTCAGTGAAGTCTATGAACAAAATGCTCGATGTTTTAATGACAATGAAAACTGGGACTTGTGGGGGCCTCTCCTCATGGCTCATTCTCTAGCTGAGTGAGTGATTAAAGGAGTGAATGAGCATGCTGGCGAGTGGTGAATGAGTCATTGAATGAGCACAGTTTACTGCATCTCACTCTGCACTGGGGCTCAGCTCAGCGCTCCAAGTCTCATCAGTGTCCCTAATACTAATCCTTCTTGGCATCATGTAGATGTAGTTTTGAGCTAAACCTGCATTTGATTGTACTGCTGCTGCTAGCTTATGCTCATCTTTTTGCCTGTGTAATTTACCTCCATTGAGCTTGTTTATTTTATAGTATTTTTGTGTGCTCATCTTGTTTTATGCAGAATTCACCTGCTTTTTGTTAACTTCTCATTCATGTCCTTTCCAAACATTTAATAGTCTTTATTTTTAATTGTATTCACTTACCAGCGTGAGCCCAGGCTCTATATTATTATCACACAAGAAATTGGGATGACGAAGAATTTTTCAAATGCAGATTGTGCTATTTAAAGATTAACTCTCTAAATTTGCTTAACTTGGGTTGTTACCAAGTCAGAACAGTCATTCGCCATGTATCTCAAGATGAATGATTGGTCCCAGTACCAAAATTCATATATCAAAGCTTAGAAATGAATCAAAACTTTTCAAAATTGTTTGTGGGTTGGCATATATTGTATTATTTATACAATATATCACAGTTTTTCTCTGTATATATTTATTAATAAATGGCTGGAAAGTCTTTGACCCTGACTGCATTTCTGTTAAGTGTTTGTCTAGAATATGGATTTGGTTTCATTTGTATTGTAACATATTTAACTCCATGATTAATATGAGAAAAATAACAACTACAAAAAATGGTTCTGGGTGCTCAACATTGTCACACATTGAAAGATCTGGCTTAATACTGGAAATAAAACTTCTGATGCTATCAAGCATAAAATTTCCATTTTGGAAACTAAAGCTATTCCAGTTTAACTTGCTTTTTAAAGGCTTTTTTCTCTTCCTGTTGTCGAAAGAAAAATTTTCTATTTTAAACCCTGGCTTAATATTTGATTTTATAACAAAATTCAGATTTCTAAATTTAGGCTCCATGCAATCCTAGTATTAACTCCTTGAAAGCATTTGCATTTTGGAGCCGGATCAAACCTGTCGTTGTTAGTGATGATGGCCTATGATGCGTGCAATGAGACCGAATGCTAATCAATGCTTTGCCTTGGCTTTCTGCTTTGTGTTGTCTGGTGTTTGCGTCTTACCTCTGTGTCTGTGCTATTTGTCCCCTTCCCTGTTCTCTAATTCTGCCCTTCCCCACCTGCCCCTGTTCCTTTCATTGTCCTCACTGACCCATCAATCAACCAACAACGCCCCCCCTTCGTCGTGGTGCTCTGCCCTGCTCTGATTGGTGGCTTCGTTGCTTGGGTGGCTGTATGTTGTGATGGACCAGTTCACCCAAGTATGGCCTTCTTGCTGACAGGTATCATTTCTGTGAGAAGTGTTTCACAGAGATCCAGGGCGAGAATGTGACCCTGGGTGACGACCCTTCCCAACCTCAGACGTAAGTATGATCTTGTCATCCTTCCTTATGTTCATGACTGCAGAAGAAGCCAGAGTGTACCATTTTGAGTTATGTACAATTTGTGTTTTGGTTCTTTTCCCACATTGACTATACCCACATTTAATGTAAACTGGTTGTATGAACATAGACACTTATACTTAAAGATGTCGGTGTCAGCCAGACAGCTCCATCCAAGGCAGGATTGGTTCATGTAATCCTTGACCTTCATGTATCTCACTGACAGGTAGATTTCTTCATGGTGATGGGCAGCCTTTGCTTGAAGAATGTTAACCTCACTTATGTCTAAGAAGCCAGGCAGCCTTATCCACAGAAAATAAGTTTCATATACATATCATCAACACCACCTTAAAAAAAAAACTTTTGGAATTAACCTTTTAAACCTTTGGTCTTTTTAAGCAACTGAGCTAATGCAACTTAGATTCTAATTCTCTATCCACGTTTTCTAGTATAATGTAAAATATATATATCATTCCTTGTTGGTGACCTGACTCTTGCTTCCTAGCTGTCTCCAGCTTGTATGTTAACCCATTCCTGCATATATCTGCTTACCTTATGGTAAAGTTCCTTTTGAGTGTCAGCATAACCAAGCCATAACAAGAGAAATGAAACCCACAGTGTTTGTTCGATTTTTGTGAAATACCCAAAGGCCCCTTGGCCTGCCTTTAATCTGCCTTTATCTGCCTTTAGCCTGCTGGGCACTTTATGATTCTCTTTTTCTACATACTAAGATCCCTAATATTCCATGTTTCTGGTCATGTTGGAAATCTTGCTCCTTCATAGTTACTAGGTCTCAAAAGCAGGAAATCCATGCTCCAGAAATAATTCATTACCCTTGTCTTAATTATTTGGTCTAATTGGATTTAATCATTGAATTGTTGGCAGTAGGGCTGAGAGAAGGCTTATCAATAAATGCCTAAGGTTCAGTTAGATACCAGCAAAAGCTGTGGAATACTCTTGCACAGTATGGTGACTGTAGATAGCAGGTATGTGTTGTATATTTCAAAAAGCCTGCAAAGAATTTTGAAAGTTTTTGTGCACTCCGCCTCCAAAGATAAGTGTTGGAGGTAGTTAGTATGTTTAGCCTAATTTAAGGTTTACACAGTGTGCACAAGTGCCAGATACTATATCATTGATATGTCCAACTTAGAAAGTTTTTATATGTCTCTTAGAATAAAAACTAAAGCTGCAGAAAGGGGGCAGTGTGATGAGTTGATAGGTACAGGCACTTTCCTTGCAAGCCTGGCAACCTGAAATTTATCCTCAAACCTACATGAAGGTGGAAGGAGAGAACCAACAACTTGGTAAAGAGTTGTTCCTTGATCTACACACACACACACACACACACACACACACACACACACACACACACACGAGCGCATAAGTACTTTTTTTCAAGAAACAACCACAAATAAAAGGTTATATAATTGCATACATGTGTGAAGCAATTGGCATACACTCAGTTGAAACCCAAATAATCCACCTTCCATAGTGGGAACTCCTCCATGGATGCTCTCCCACCCTGCAATAAGAGTATGTTGCCATTCTACTGTGGTCTTAGTCCAATTTAGCCACTATTTGCCATATGAACTTGATGAAAATAAGCATGTTTAAATCTCAACACAATTTTACCATCATATACTGATGAGTCTTAATTAAATCTTAGAGTAAAGCTAATAGTTGTTTGGAAGAGATATTTTTAGGAAAAAACAGTTGGTAGAAGAATATATGTCAGTCAATTAAGATGTTTATTTTTCTTTTAAATAAGGACAATTTCCAAGGATCAATTTGAAAAGAAGAAAAATGATACCTTAGATCCTGAACCGTGAGTATAAACACACACACACACACACACACACACACACACACACACACACACACCTACCTTTTGTTTGTTTGTTTTTCTTTGTTTGTTTTCTCTCTGTGTCTCTGGCTGTTCTAAATTCATAAACCCTAAATTGCCTTTGCCTTGGGGCATGCTGGGATCAAAGGTGTGCATTACTCTACTTGGCTCTTTTTTACCTTCAGTCTTAGATGAGGAAAGTTATCATCTGTGATTAGATTATGAGATAATAAAAGTGGAGTGTCTTTTGGGAAGTTATTTAAAACTTAATGTAGACTTCTCTAATGTAGTCTCCTATTACTGGATTTTAATAGTGATAAGATTATGTGGGTGTTTTAGTTCTGATGACACATCTTGAGAGTTTGGTCATAGGCATCTTTGAGACTGCTCACTGTTATTCTATAACAAACAGAGGTAGTAACTTGAAGTGCTAATATCATCCCAGAGAAATTCCAAAATGAAAACATCATGGAACCACCATCTAAAACTCTGTCTTGTGCCACTGCCTTCACTCATGAGAATGCTTCATTTACAAATTTTGATGTTTAATGGCTTTTAAAGCTTGGGATAGGTCTGAGACCTAGCAGTAATTACTTTGTTCTCTTGGGCCCAAATCTCCCAGATCCAGAGAGGCCAGCTGCTATAATGAAATATACTGCTCACCACCCATGCTACGTTTCTTTCAGGAAGTTTACTTCCTCTATCCTGTCTGATACCTAGGGACAGGATTGTATGCCTAATGAATGCTGGTGTGTGTGTAGAGATGGTCCACGGACACACTTGTACCTTTAGCCACAGTTCAGTTTTGTTTCTGATTCTCCATCGTATGTTGTCATGTCACTGTCATCCCTATGTTAATGATATATTTATATGTATCAATGTTTGCTTAAATGTGTCTATATACAGGGCATGTGTGCCTGCTGCCCTTGGAGGCTAAAAATTGGGTGTCAGAGTTACAGCTGGCTATGAACCATCTTGTTTGTTTGGAGGAGGTGAACTTGGGTCCCGTGTTCTTCACCCCTGAGCCATTTCTCCAGCCCTTTTTGTGTGGGTTTTAAGTTTCTTTTTGTAGCAACAGATGAGTGCAGGCAGCAAGAGGCACAGTGTGCTTGGTTCCATAGGTGAAGGCTTTGAGCATCGGCACAGCAGCATCCCTGTGCTGGGGTTGGCTTCCTGGAGTCAGTGATTCTTACCTAAGAGCAGGTGCTAGAGAGGAGGACATAACATTTTTAACATAAAGGAAAGAACACATGATACTCAAAACATACATGCCACAGGAATGATTGGCCAGTCAAGCCTGAGAGTAAAGATCTACTCCCATGGGATGTGGTGATAGGGACTCAAAATGAATTTAACCACATGTTTTGAGAAACAGTTTTGATTCTAGTGTAGAAAGACCACATCTACAGCAGGGTGTGGTGGTACTCCCCTCTACTCCCAACAGTTGAGAAGCTGGGGCTGGATGGCTAAGATCCTGTTTCTACAAAAACTTAGGAAGAAAAACTTAGAAAGAGACAGAGATACTCCTAGACTATTTGAGTGGGCTGGTGTGGGGATCATGAAGCATAAGATTTCAGTCTCTGTAACTCCTGGGTAGATTTAGGTGCAGCCCAGGCAGGAAGTTAGCTCAACTAAAGCTGGACCTGTTGGAGGGAGAGGAGGCAGTATTGTAAGGTAGAAGTGAGAGCTCCATAGTAAGTGCAGTGTCATGGACGAATTGTCACAGACATGGAACAGTTTGGGTATTTACTGACAATGGAGGGAAGAATTGAATGGGCTATCTGTAAAGATAGGGTGAATCAAGTGAGTTACTTCACCTGAGCACAGAGGCCAACCAAGCTCACTTCAGAGATGGTGATACACTTAGTTGATGGGATATAGCACTGGAGGAGTGGAGTGAAGGCCATAAATGACCAAGTGGTGTATGGTGAGGGACTTTCACCATGACTTTAGCTGCCATGCTGCCACTGTCCACAGTGTTCCCTGTGGGTTCCTCTTCCTAAAGAGAACAGCAGCAGGGAGGCTGATTAGGCTATACCACAGCTGGATGGTTGGATAGCAGGTGTGCATCGTGATGAAGGGACAAGAAGAAACTAGGCATTATCAAGAGCTTGGCTTCTCTCAAGGAAACTGGAATGCTTTCTGGTACCCTAAATTTTCCTGCTATGTGGATTTTGGTAGCAGTGAGGTAGTAAACTAAAAAGCAAAAGGTTTGACCACTGGATGGTTTGGTATTGTGGGTTCCTATTGGAGGAGTCTGCTCTTGAGAGTGAGAAGAATGCTCTTGGAAGTGGCTGTAGCTAAATTTTTTAAGTGGTACCAGAAGACTGAGTGTACTCAGAGAAGCCTATCCACTTTCTGTTAGCATTGATGCCTTCTGTCACCAACTCAGAGTAGATGTTTCCTATGTATGCTTCAAACGCAACGAGGGCTGCTATCGTCTAGCTACTTTTCTTTCTGTAGCTTTCGGGTGGGTGGAGTCTGAGAATTAGGAGCAAATATTTATAACACTGAAAATACTTTTCTGTTTTTTAAGCCCATTTAGGTACTTGAAATTTACATAGAGAAAGAATAGGTCTTGAAAGGGCATAGTAATGTTAGAATCACTGGACTGAAATATACTTTTATCATAGTAATGTTTAAAAATAAGGTTTAAGGAGCTGGGTATGGTAGCACAGAACTTTAATCCCAGCAGAGGCAGACAGATCTCTGTGAGTTTGAGACCAGCCTGATCTACCAAATGACTTCAGGACAGCCAAGGTTCTGTTACACAGAGCACCCCTGTCTGAAAAACAAACAAACAAAAGTTTTGGGAGTCAGCAAGATTACTTAATGGATAATGCCACTTTTATGGGAATGGGGCAACCTGATTTAAATCCCAAGAATCCAAATAATGGCCAGATCTCTTTTTCTCAAAAGAAAAAGGTGGGGGGCCAGTTTCTTCCCTAATAAAATTAACTAATGTAGGTGACTGTGCAAAGCACATCTGGGTTTCTCAGCACCTGCATGATGTCAGAACTCCTGACAACAGCTTAGACAACAGTGTGTGCCATACATTCAGACTCCTGTTGAAGACTATGGCTGTGTAGCTCCTGGTGTATAACTTGGTTTTCTTGTCTCCAGTTTTGTTGACTGCAAAGAGTGTGGCCGGAAGATGCATCAGATTTGCGTTCTACATTATGACATCATTTGGCCTTCAGGGTGCGTGATTGATTTTTTTGTGATCTCTGGGAAGGGGGAGCAGCTGTGCATAAGTCTTGGGGAGGTGTCTGTGCTCCCAAGTCTTGTTCATTGTTAGCAAGAATTCAGCAATTAAGGGAGGTGACAGTTGGTTCTAAATTTAAGCCTTGTGTTTGCCTGCTTTACAAATTGTAGACTCCAAGACAGTCTGTCTCCTCACTCTTTTCCCAATGATGTGATTTCAACTGCCAGCAAAGTATCAGTGCTGCATTTCACTGGTTTAGCAACACACACTGTTGAGTATAATCTGATCACATCCATTATTTGTTGTGCAGTTTTGTGTGTGACAACTGCTTGAAGAAAACTGGCAGACCTCGGAAAGAAAACAAATTCAGTGCTAAGAGTAAGTTTACTGAAGATTTCTGTTTCCTGGATTGTGTGCTTTGAACTTCTTTAGATTCTCCTATCTTGTTTTGAAACCTCTCGATGTGAGGGTTCAGAGCTCAGTGGTCACCAGTTCTCTCTCATGGGTAAGTTTTTCTAATGCTGTGTACATTTTCATTGGAGTCATTCCGCTTGATCCATTTATGATCGGCTGATGTTTTCAACAGCAGTTAAGAAAGCTTACATAGTAAGTAGATTTCAGAGACACTAAGAGAACATTTGTTGCTAGATCCTTTTCAAGTAGCTCAGAACCAAGAGCCCCATCCAGAAAGGGTGCTGGCACAGACTTTTGGGAGCTGTTTTGGATTTTGAGCTTCAGGCTGTCTCCTGTGGGGACAAAGCTTGCTGTCCTGGAGTGTATGGATAAGAATGAAGAGAATTTCCTTCAAGGATTTTAACAAGAATGATGGTCTTGTGAGGTCCTTTGTCCCTACACCTGTGCTTATCAGAATAGTCACTCAGCCCTGAAGGCAGTAAGCAGTCCTTGGCTGAGGCTGGATCTCTGCCCAGGAGTCCTAAGCTCCATTTTAGACTGCAAGTGAGCTAGGTAGAAGGGAACTCAGCCATTGACTGGGCCAAGGGTGTGTCGTGTTCCTTGTTGCTGTTAAGAGTTCTTCAAGTTAGTTCTGGAGTCATGGGTAGTCTGCCTGTTGGCATCCTTGAGATAGTTCACAGAAGACTTTACTCAGCATAGGTCCAGGGCAGGGCCTATCCGACAAGTTTCTGCTGAGCTACCCAGGACTTGAGCATCCTGTCAGATTCTGGCCATCTTTGTGGCTCTCCTGTCCCCTACTATTAGAAATGGACAGATAACTAGCTGATGAGAAGCACAGTACCTAAGTCCTACATCTGCTTTTCCTTCCTAAGACACTGATGTCACAGGATGGTGCTCTTCTGTTCTTACAAAACAGCTATTAGTCCTTGAAAGTAGCAGAGGTAAAATAACCTCAACAACAGCTCTGCCTAATCTAGTTCATTCAAAACTGTTTTAGGGCTGCAGACCACACGATTGGGAAACCACTTGGAAGACAGAGTGAACAAATTTTTGAGGCGCCAGAATCACCCTGAAGCTGGGGAGGTTTTTGTCAGAGTGGTGGCCAGCTCAGACAAGACTGTGGAGGTCAAGCCGGGAATGAAGTCAAGGTTTGTGTTCCTTCTTCTGTCCTAGACTGTGAGTAGTCCCTACCCCTGTCTCTGTAGGATTCCAAGTGTGATGTCCTTACACAGAAGCTTTATGGCAAATAGCATGTTTTCTTTTCTGAATCCCAATTTATTAGCAGAGATGTTACTCCCTTCCCAAAGAGACAGAACCAGGAAGAACTGCAGCACAGCCCTGAAACTGCTATGGCTGTTGTTGCAAGGGGTTGCCTTGAGCTCTTCTACAGAGCAGATTTAGCTCAAAAGCAGTTGGAACACACATTTGTAAACACCAAGCTTTGGCTTGTTTCAGGTTTGTGGATTCTGGAGAAATGTCTGAATCTTTCCCGTATCGTACCAAAGCACTCTTTGCTTTTGAGGAAATTGATGGAGTCGATGTGTGCTTTTTTGGAATGCATGTGCAAGAATATGGCTCTGATTGCCCCCCACCAAATACAAGGTAGTCTTCCATCTTACTTCTGAGTGTGTCTTTCAGCCCTGTTTTGTATGATCAAGGCTCAGGTATCTTAGAGCTGTATATTTTGGTGCTATATTAAAATAAAGCCATAGTGAACTGACATAACCAGTTAGTTTGTTTTGTTTTGTTTTGTTTTTGTTGCTGGTGTTGTTTTTGTTTTGGGGGGTGGGATTTCCATATTTTTTGTTGGACAGCAGGATTTTATTTCTGTTTCTTTAGTTTTCAGCTGGGATTTTGGTTAGAGTTTTTCACGTCCTATTGTGCAGCCTGTGTAACTACTATCAAACCCTATTTCTGGGGGCTTTTAGGTGTTGGTGTTTGTTTTCAATCTTGAGAGTTACCTGGAGTTAAAAATGATACCCCTTGCCTCTCCCGACCACAGGCGTGTATACATATCTTATCTGGACAGTATTCATTTCTTCCGGCCCCGCTGCCTCCGGACAGCTGTTTACCATGAGATCCTCATTGGATATCTAGAGTATGTGAAGAAATTGGGGTGAGTCTGGATTATTCAGAATTAATAAAAACATTTTTGTCTGTTTTGTAAAATAGTAAGTTTTTCTCATTTAGTTTTATGGTTCAGAAGTTTGCTGAGGCCCCCCACATGCTTGACTCCAGAGCCCAGTATCTCCTCTGCCTTTGCTTTTCCTTTTCTTTCCACTTTATTGAGGCATAATCTTCATGTCATGCTTATTGCCTCTATTTCAGGTCTGGGGCATCAGTGGTTTTTAGTGTTGTTAACTGGTGTGACTATTCCTGTTAATCAGTCTCCAAGTACCTCACTCCCGCACAGAGCTCTGTGCCTGCCCTCTTGCTAGTACTCCCTGTCCTACCTGTCCCTTGCCACAAACAACCGCTCATCTACTTTGTGTCTGTACATTTGTCTTTTCTGGTCTTCTATTATACTTGGCGATCATGATTCAATACACAGTATTTCTGTTTCTATACCACACTTGTGACATTCGTGTCCCAAACCTGAAAGCATTTGCTGAAGAATTTGATGAATTGCTTGCCTGAGCTGCCTTTCCAGTGCACAGGAGGAAGTAAGGAGGAAACCAGTGTTTCACATCCCTTACCTGCCCTGCCAGGCTCAGCTCCATGCATGTCCTTCTGAGAAAAAAGTGTTCAGAATTGAATCTAGGGTTGAATTTGCAAGTGATGAAGATAACACCTCCACCCCTGTCCCATTCACATAGTGGTTTGGAGCCCAAGTATTTTATAAGACTTACACTAGCGTTATGGTCATATCTTTTGTTTTTGTCTCTCCTCATATTTATTTCTGTCCTTTCTGTAGTTTCTTAAGTTCATTTAGTTAAGTTCTTAAGTTCTTAAGCTACAGTTGATCAGAAATAGATCTGAATTCACTGACACTTCTGTCTGGCTTGCTTCTTATGTCCTGTAGGTATGTGACAGGACACATTTGGGCCTGTCCCCCAAGTGAAGGAGATGACTACATCTTTCATTGCCACCCCCCTGACCAGAAAATCCCCAAACCAAAACGACTGCAGGAGTGGTACAAGAAGATGCTGGACAAGGCATTTGCGGAGAGGATCATTAATGACTATAAGGTACTCCTGCTGAGGGAGGCGCTGGGTTTGTCACAGATGATTGACATACTTTGTCTATTTCCCTCTGGCACTCTTCTTTATAATTATGATCATTTACAAGAAATAGAAAGCAAGAGCCTGGAGGCATCTGGTGAAACTGCAGAACCAACTGTACAGTTGGTCAAAGCAGTGGACCTTTCAGTCAGTACCCCACAGGACCTCACTCCACCTCTGTTCTGCTTCCTCCCAGGACATCTTCAAACAAGCAAACGAAGACAGGCTCACGAGTGCCAAGGAGTTGCCCTATTTTGAAGGAGATTTCTGGCCTAATGTATTGGAAGAAAGCATTAAGGAGCTAGAACAAGAAGAAGAAGAAAGAAAAAAAGAAGAGAGTACTGCAGCGAGTGAGACTCCTGAGGTACAGCCCCAACTAGAACTGTGCCAGCAGAGTGGCAGACTGGACAGTATACATTTGCTATAGTCTTATTTCTGTGGCGGTTGTCTCATTCACATTCATAGAATATCACCATCAACAACGATAAGCGGATGTGGTGTTTCTATACAAGAGAGATTTCCTGTGGGGCCTGTAGTTAGACCTGGAGAGTAGAGGGGAGAAGGAATGTCTTATTGGAGCCAGTAAGGAGCACGGAAGAAAGTGGGATTTACTTGCTAGCGTTCTGGAAGTACCGCTGGCCTTGTGCTAAACCTTGTGACATCTCATTTTGTGTTGCTTTTCTTTCTTTCTTCCTTTCTTTCTCTTTCTCTCTCTTTCTTTCTTTCTTTTTCAACTTGTTCACTGTTTGCTATCCATGTGCACCAGGGAGTACAGAGTGAACTAAACAAGACCTTATTCTGCTACAACAGGTGTCTTACACTTACACTAGGAGGACTAGGAAGGGACTGAATAGCTGCATAGTGTGTTTTCAGGTGATGGGAAACACTGAGAAGAAAGGAAGGAGCTTAAGGTAAAGAAAACAGCAGGAGGTCCGGGGGTGGCTTTGAAACAGTGACATAGGGATTCCATGTGAGTTGTGGGGATGAGGTCTTCAGGGGAGCGAAGGAAGTGTGCTGTATTGAAGATCACAAGGCACTGTGTGAGCTCACAGTGGTATGTAGTGGTATGTAGTGGTTATGGTTGTAGGTTATGGTTCAGTAGGTGTGCACAGTTAATTCTGTGGAGGATGCTTGGCATATGAGAAGTCATGAATTAAGTAGTGTGTTGTGTGAAGCTGGTACATTCTCTGATGAGGGAGAAGCAGAGTGGACTGTGATGATGCCTGCAGTGCCCCAAAGGAAATGGTTGAGACTGGGATCCATCAGGGCTAGAAGAGCTTGCAGCATGTGGCCACACCTGGAACCGCGGGTCAACATACATACTCAGTGCACACATGATTTGCTGAGTGGTAGCAACATGCCAAGCACTGGGCATACTGAGTAATGTCTTCAAAAAGATAGCGTTAACAGAGAAAGCACAGGCTAGATGAAACAACTTTGTGTCCCTGGTGCTTCCTAAGAGCTCCCAAACTGTCCCTATTGTCCAACTTTCTCTCACTGGTTGAGCCATCCTTTCACCTTCTCAGGAACTTGACTGGTCCTCAACAAAGTGTGGTTTCTTACTCTACTGCAAATGGTTCAGAAGGAAGCTGGAGAGGGGCCATGTTCAACCTGGCCTTAAAAGAATAAGCAGGTCTCAGTGGCTGGCACAGGGTATACTGTTGTGGAGACCAAGTGACCAAGAGACCACTGGCCAAACCATGCCTCAGAACAAAAAGGTGTCCTGACCTAGAACAATTTGTCTGGACTTATAAAGGACAGTAGTGGTGGCATCCCTTGAGGAAGTGGAATGTGGGTCCAGCTTTAGGAGTCCCCGGTGCACAACACAGCAGAGCCACAAGGACAGCTGTGCTACCAAGGGGAAAAAGACTCAGAGAATACAAAACAAGCTGAGCCATCCAACGTGGCCTCTGGCTTGGTGTCAGTAAAACTATCCAGAGGACCTGTCTTGTGCCTAAGCTGGCCTTCACTGGCTACCCAAGACTTAGCATGTGCTAGGGAAAGTGTTGACCAGTTCATCTGCTGTTGGTTTTGTATGCAGTTGAGGTGCTGAGGGCAAGGACTTGCCTTCCTCAAGGAGATACCTATAGCCTCTTAGCTGGGCTAACTTTAGGTATAGCCAACACTTTGTAGGGGGATGCTGCTGTGCCATTAAAAATCAGATTCTCTGTGGGGAGGAAGTGGGAGTAGAATGCTTAGTCAAACACACTATATGCATGTAAAATTCTCAAACAGTTAAAAAATAAGAATGGATTTCAAGTTAGTGGAATAGAGGAATGTTTATGGTGGTATGAAGTAGAGGAGACAGGACACCATAGCATGTATTCAACCACAGTTTGGGGAAAGACTTGGGCACAAACACAGGTAAAACGCTACTGGAAAAATAACCAAAGTGCATTGCACAAGATGATCGAAAATAATTTCCTTCTCTTTTTTCTTGTTTTTGTTCTTTTTTTCTGTGACGGGGGTCTATAGCTATGTAGCTATGGCTAGCCTAACCTTAGAGCCCGGCTTGTCTCCTGAGGGCTGGATTAAAGTTAGAAACCACTGTCCCTGCTCTGTTGCTTTACACCATTGACGTGCAGCCGGATGTGGTGCCCTGTACTTTTAGATTCAGCACTTGGGAGATAGAGCAGGCATAGCTCCTTGAGTTCAAGACCAGCTTGATCTGTCTACACAGTGAGTTACAGAGCCACATACCGAAACCCTGTCTCAAGAAAAAAAATCCCGAATAAAATTTATTTGAGGGCCACCGAAATGGGTCTACTAAGAGTACCTGCTGCATGTGTGATCCCTATGGTAGAAGAGAACAGTCTCCCTAAACAACTGCTCTCTGACCTCTGTATGGGCACTGTGGCACACTCACAAATACACACCCATGCAGTAATTTTATTTTAAAAACAAAATTACTCTATTAAAATATAATTTGACTCAAGAACCTGAGGCAGGAGTGGTGGTTTTGAAACCTAGGTTATGTAGCATCCATTAAGGAGATTCTATTAAGGAGCTGAGAGCATACTTTATTGTTTTGTTTTGTTTTTCGAGACAGGGTTTCTCTGTGTAGCCCTGGCTGTCCTTGAACTTACTCTGTAGACCAGGTTGGCCTCGAACTCAGAAATCCGCCTGCCTCTGTCTCCCAAGTGCTGGGATTAAAGGCGTGCGCCACCACCGCCCGGCAAGAGCATACTTTATAGTTCAGTGGTAGAGCACATGCTTAGTATGTGTAAGGTTCTAGGTTTTACCCTAGTACTACAGGATAAAGAATGTCTCTGGATCAGATTAGCTTTTCTGTATTGTATTCTAAGTGGGTGACACTCCAAGTTGTTTTCACAGTAGGATCGTTGGAGTACTTGAATTAGGGAACAAGTGAGTCCCTTTTAGACTTCAGCTAAGTCTAATGAATATAGTAAGAACAATAATGAAAGTAGTAACAGCAGCTTGCGAGACAAGCTTAGATATAGTCTACCTAGTGGAGGTAGTGAGTGGGACAATCTTCCTGGTGCTGCCTCCCATTTACACCGTCCCCGTGTCTTCTGAAAGTTCGTATAAATGGGCAGGTTTTCCCAAGGCAAAGGAACAGGTACTTAGCATGCAGGATGGAACATAGCACTTCTGCCAGTGGAATTAATGGAGAGTGGTAGAAAACTTCCTCTGTTGCTTGGATTGCAAATTAACGTCCTGAACATACAGGTGCCATGGCTAGGCTGGGAGGATTCCATTCTTAGCCCTCTGGAGGAAGCGTGTGGCCCAGGTGCATGTGAGGTCTGTGGAACCCCATAGCCTAGGAAATAGGTATTGATCTGACAGCTTTCCATGTGGTTGCAGGGCAGTCAGGGTGACAGCAAGAATGCCAAGAAAAAGAACAACAAGAAGACCAACAAAAACAAAAGCAGCATTAGCCGCGCCAACAAGAAGAAGCCCAGCATGCCCAATGTTTCCAATGACCTGTCACAGAAGCTGTATGCCACCATGGAGAAGCACAAGGAGGTAGTGCGATAGGCTGGTGGGGTTCAGGGTATTCAGTACCCAAAGAGACAGCAGGCACCTGCCTGTGGGGGTTCAGGGTATTCAGTACCCAAAGAGACAGCAGGCACCTGCCTGTAGGATCGGGCTTTCCTGCACAAGTCTGAGACAGGAGGAGGAGGAACAATACTTTGTTAATATATTGTTTGGCTTTTTATCAGTTAAATTCCATCCTAGGAAGCCAGAGTCTCAAGCAGTCCCTGGGTTTGGTTAGCCTCCTGTTCCACAGGAAGATGTGGCCCTGCACTTGGCATGCACTGCTTCTCTGTGGGGTTAATGCAGCTCCTCCTTTCAGGTCTTCTTTGTGATTCATCTGCATGCTGGGCCTGTCATTAGCACTCAGCCCCCCATCGTGGACCCTGACCCCCTGCTTAGCTGTGACCTCATGGATGGGCGTGACGCCTTTCTCACCCTGGCCAGAGACAAGCACTGGGAATTCTCTTCCTTACGCCGCTCCAAATGGTCCACTCTGTGCATGCTGGTGGAGCTGCACACACAGGGCCAGGACCGCTTTGTCTATACCTGCAATGAGTGCAAACACCACGTAGAAACACGCTGGCACTGCACTGTGTGTGAGGTAAGCCCTACCACCTACCTCCTGGCTTTTCTCCATATGCAGCATTGTCCCAGGATAGGAAGTGTTACCCTTATAGTCCTCTTTCTTAATCTGCTCCTGTCTGCCACAGCTACAGACCATATGCCGAGGCAACCTGACTGGAAAGAGCTTTGCAAAACAAGAATTCCAGTGCATTTATCTCTTTCTAGCCTTGCCTTTCACCCTGCTGGCAGGTTGGCACGTTTGATCAGGTCCAATGGTAGGATTGCAGAATGTGGTTAGGAGACTTGCTGTAAACTACTGGCGGTCTCACTGCCTCCTGCCCTATGAGTAGCTTGTCTTCACCCTTGTAGAGCTTGTCCTGGTCAGTTCAAACGTTTTCTAGCCCTTTCTTCTTTGCCTATCTTTGAATTCTTGTTCCCTGTTGTCATCAGTCATATCCCCTCTTACCCATCCCTACACACACATCCCTACACGCGCGCGCATGCACGCACGCACACTCCATTCTCTTTCTGCCTTGCTGATTTTAGGATTTTGTGTCTAGGCCCAGCCATAGGACTTGGTCTTCAGATGTATTCTGTGGGTGGGTGTGAGTATATCATTGATGAGTAAGCATATCTGTGTGTGAGCTCAGAGGCCAGCAGAGAATCACTCTGTAGCTCTTTACCTCATTTCCTTAAGAAAAATGTCCCTGACTCTTGAGCTAGGCTGGTGACTGACCAGCAGTCCTCTTATTTCCTCCCTGTCCTGTGCTGCTGTTAAAGCACACTGCCATACCCAGATTTTTCTGAGTGCTGAGGAGGTCCTCATGTTTGACCATCAAATCCTCTTCCCCTCTGAACTATCTCCCAAGCTCCTAGCCTTCAGATTTAATGCTTCCTTTTTAGTTTCTAAGTTCAAGTATCTCTCAGCCACTAGGGCTTCTGTTGTTGGGGAAGGGTCATATCTCCTGGGGACAGTGTCTCACAGTGCCCTGACAGGGCCTGGAGGAAATGGCCCCAGTGTTCTTAATCCTTGCTGTTAAGTCTCAAGTTCTAAGTCTTGATACTTTTCCTAAAGCACATGAAGAGAAGAAGGGAACAATTAATAACTTGCTCAAGCCTTGGTCCTACGATGTGCCCCATGCCTAAGGGTGTCTGCTCATGCTGGGCCTGTGCTAATGCTGCTCTGTTCTCTTGTCTACAGGACTATGACCTTTGTATCAATTGCTACAACACAAAGAGCCACACCCATAAAATGGTGAAGTGGGGGCTAGGCCTAGATGATGAGGGCAGCAGTCAGGGTGAGCCACAGTCCAAGAGCCCCCAGGAGTCACGGCGTCTCAGCATCCAACGCTGCATCCAGTCCCTGGTGCATGCCTGCCAGTGTCGCAATGCCAACTGCTCGCTGCCATCTTGCCAGAAGATGAAGCGAGTCGTGCAGCACACTAAGGGCTGCAAGCGCAAGACGAATGGAGGATGCCCAGTGTGCAAGCAGCTCATTGCTCTTTGCTGCTACCACGCCAAACACTGCCAAGAAAATAAATGCCCTGTGCCCTTCTGCCTCAACATCAAACACAAGCTCCGCCAGCAGCAGATCCAGCATCGCCTACAGCAGGCTCAGCTCATGCGCCGGCGAATGGCAACCATGAACACCCGCAATGTGCCTCAGCAGAGTTTGCCTTCTCCTACCTCAGCACCACCCGGGACTCCTACACAGCAGCCCAGCACACCCCAAACACCACAACCCCCAGCCCAGCCTCAGCCTTCACCTGTAAACATGTCACCAGCTGGCTTCCCTAATGTAGCCCGGACTCAGCCCCCTACAATAGTGTCTGCTGGGAAGCCTACCAACCAGGTGCCAGCTCCCCCACCCCCTGCCCAGCCCCCACCTGCAGCAGTAGAAGCAGCCCGGCAAATTGAACGTGAGGCCCAGCAGCAGCAGCACCTGTACCGAGCAAATATCAACAATGGCATGCCCCCAGGGCGTGCAGGTATGGGAACCCCAGGAAGCCAAATGGCTCCTGTGGGCCTGAATGTGCCCCGTCCCAATCAAGTCAGTGGGCCTGTGATGTCCAGCATGCCACCTGGGCAGTGGCAGCAGGCACCCATCCCTCAGCAGCAGCCGATGCCAGGCATGCCCAGGCCTGTAATGTCCATGCAGGCCCAGGCAGCGGTGGCTGGGCCACGGATGCCCAATGTACAGCCACCAAGGAGCATCTCGCCAAGTGCCCTGCAAGACCTGCTTCGGACCCTAAAGTCACCCAGCTCTCCTCAGCAGCAGCAGCAGGTGCTGAACATCCTCAAATCAAACCCACAGCTAATGGCAGCTTTCATCAAACAACGCACAGCCAAGTATGTGGCCAATCAGCCTGGCATGCAGCCCCAGCCCGGACTTCAATCCCAGCCTGGTATGCAGCCTCAGCCTGGCATGCACCAGCAACCCAGCCTGCAAAACCTGAACACAATGCAAGCTGGTGTGCCACGGCCTGGTGTGCCTCCACCACAACAGGCAATGGGAGGCCTGAACCCCCAGGGACAGGCTCTAAACATCATGAACCCGGGACACAACCCCAACATGGCAAACATGAATCCACAGTACCGAGAAATGGTGAGGAGACAGCTGCTACAACACCAACAGCAGCAGCAGCAGCAACAGCAGCAGCAGCAACAACAACAAAGCAGTGCCAGCTTGGCCGGGGGCATGGCGGGACACAGCCAGTTCCAGCAGCCACAAGGACCTGGAGGCTATGCCCCAGCCATGCAGCAGCAACGCATGCAACAGCACCTCCCCATCCAGGGCAGCTCCATGGGCCAAATGGCTGCTCCAATGGGACAACTTGGCCAGATGGGGCAGCCTGGGCTAGGGGCAGACAGCACCCCTAATATCCAGCAGGCCCTGCAGCAGCGAATTCTGCAGCAGCAGCAGATGAAGCAACAAATTGGGTCACCAGGGCAGCCGAGCCCCATGAGCCCCCAGCAGCACATGCTCTCAGGACAGCCGCAGGCCTCACATCTCCCTGGCCAGCAGATCGCCACATCCCTTAGTAACCAGGTGCGGTCTCCAGCCCCTGTGCAGTCTCCACGGCCCCAGTCCCAGCCTCCACATTCCAGCCCGTCACCACGGATACAGCCCCAGCCTTCACCACACCATGTTTCACCCCAGACTGGTTCCCCTCACCCCGGACTCGCAGTCACCATGGCCAGCTCCATGGATCAGGGACACCTGGGAAACCCTGAACAGAGTGCAATGCTCCCCCAGCTGAATACCCCCAACAGGAGTGCGCTGTCCAGTGAACTGTCCCTGGTTGGTGATACCACGGGAGACACGCTAGAAAAGTTTGTGGAGGGTTTGTAGCATTATGAGAGCATTGGGTGTTTGTTTTTTTTTTGTTTTTGTTTTGTTTTGGGGATTTGGGGGGCTTTTTTTTTTTTTTTCCTTTTTTTTTTTTCTTTTCTTTTTTTTTTTTCCTTTTTTCTTTTTTCTCTGTGTTTTGTTTTGGGGTTTTGTTTTTTCTTCCCCCCCAACCCCCCCTTTCATGTTTTTGGACTTTTTGTACTGAAAATCCAGGCATTTGGGCTCTTTTTATTAAGCCTAGATGGGACTGTGACTCCCAAGCATGGAAGGGCAGATTGATGTTTAAAGAAACAATACAAAGAATATATTTTTTGTTAAAAACCAGTTGATTTAAATATCTGGTGTCTCTCTCTCTCTCTCTCTCTCTCTCTCTCTCAGCTTTTTTTCTCTTTTTTTCTGTTTTGTTTTTTGGGGGTGGGGGGTTGTTTGGATTCTTTTTGTCGTCATTGCTGGTGACTCATGCCTTTTTTTAACGGGAAAAACAAGTTCATTATATTCATATTTTTTATTTGTATTTTCAAGACTTAAACATTTATGTTTAAAAGTGAGAAGAAAAATAATACTCAGAAACTGGTTCCAGAAATAATGCATCTTATAATGTGTCCCGATAACGAGCTGATGTTGCGGGAAGATTTTTTTCTATAGTGAACTCTGTGGGCATCTCCAAGTATTACCCCTGGACGATAGGAATTGACTCCGGCGTGCACACATGTACACACCCACACACATCTATCTATACATGCTGGCCTAAGCCAACCTCTTGTCTTGCAGATGTAGAAATTGTTGCTTTGTTTCTCTGATAAAACTGGTTTTAGACAAAAATAGGGATGATCACTCTCTTAGACCATGCTAATGTTGATAGAGAAGAAGCATTCTTTTCTTTCTTCTATGTGAAACTTGAAATGAGGAAAAGCAATTCTAGTGTAAATCATGCAAGCGCTATAATTACTATAAATAAGAAAATTCAAGAAGATTCAATCACTGTATAGAATGGTAACGTACCAACTCATTTCTTATATCATATTGTTAAATAAACTGTGTGCAACAGACAAAAAGGGTGGTCCTTCTTGAATTCATGTACATGGTATTAACACTTAGTGTTCGGGGGTTTTTGTTATGAAAATGCTGTTTTCAACATTGTATTTGGACTATGCATGTGTTTTTTTCCCCATTGTATATAAAGTATCGCTTAAAATTGATATAAATTACTGAAGTTTTTAACATGTATTCTGTTCTTTAAGATCCCTGTAAGAATGTTTAAGGTTTTTATTTATTTATATATATTTTTGGAGTCTGTTCTTTGTAAGACATGGTTCTGATTGTTTGCTCAGAGTGGAGAGGTCGGGGCTGCAGTCATAGCTGCAGTGCAAGTGGCAGCTGGGCACTGTCCCAGACTGTGGCCACTGAAGGAGGAAAGGGGAGCTCCTTGCACAGAGAGTGAGGGGGCAGCTCAGGACCACCTTGCATATTTAGTAATCACAGGTGAATGTCACCCATGCCAGGAAGGACTATCACCACTGGGTCAGAAACAGCTCTTTGCCTCCAGCCCACTCTTCCTGTCCTCCTTTTTGTTGGTCAGCTGCCCCTGTGGGGAGGGCTCCTGCCCTTTTTTTTTTTTTTTTCCTGACAGCCCCCTTTCTCTACCCAGATCCCACAATCAATGCAAAGGGTGCTCCAGGGACTTGAGGTGGTTCCTGACCTCCCCTCCCCAAAAGTTCAGCCTGCCCCATGTGGCCTCATTAGGGCCTCGCAGGCCTGGTGCCACCCTGGGGGCTGCTACTTGATGGTCTTACCCACTCATGGAGTCATGGAGTTACAGGTCCCCTTCCTGCGCAGGGGGGGATGGTAACTCCTGAATACTGTAAATGTCACTCTCAGAGGAGGACCACTGACGGGGGACTAAGTTACCCCTAGTCTGCTGCTCCCAGGGAACTTTTTTTTAAATACCTGTCTTCCAACAAGAGTGGTCTAGATGGGGGTGGGGGGCTGCTAAATTTAGAAATCATGACCCAAATAGCCTTCCTTTTGGCCTTTTAAGTTCACAGAAGTATTTTCAAAATTCCTAAGGCTTGGAAATCTAAACTTGAAGCGATTCAAGATTAGCGTTTTCAATGTAGAATTTTGAATCTTGAATTTTAATACTGTGGATAAGACCAAGTAAGGAATAGACCATCATCTAACATCCCCAACTAGCCCTGTCTCAAGTCCTCCAGAGGTGATGCTCCGTCTTTGCTCAACTTGTTGGGTCCTTGCACATTCTTGGCTCTCTTCAGAATTCCCTTTGCTGCCAATTGGGAAGTCCCAAGCCATGTGTTCAAACAAGAAGAGGAACTGGAGCCTCAGAGGAGCTGCTCTCAACCCCACTCAGGAGGTGGCACTTGACAATGTGTAGCCTTTTAATGTGGGCACTGGGGACATCCTTTTCAGGTTATCCTGAATTTCAAAGCTTTGTACCAACCTCCTTGCAGTCTGCATCCTATGCATTTGTCTATCTGGATGTCAAAGGATGTGGCTGAGAGTGTGGGCTGTGGATATTATCCCTAATTTTGTCCTAAGGAAATTTCTGTAAGAGCTGGAGTGCCCAGACACTGTGTCTCATGCTGTATACTTAAGAGGAGAAGAAAAAAGTCCTATATTTGTGATCAAAAAGAGGGAACTTGAAATGTGCTGGTGTTTATAATAAAAGCTGGTAAAACTGCTTGGATTCAAAGATGGTTCCGATTGGCTAATGGTCCCCTTAGCAGTAGCTCAACTGCCAGTCAGTGACTGAATATCCTGGTATCCCTACATGCATTTGAGGCTCTAAAAAACACTAGCATTTAAGAACTGAATATGACATTCACAGATAACATGCCATTATCCTGCACTGTGGGTGTACAGAAATGTTTTGGTTTCTATTAAATGGGGCTAGCCTGGTGTGGTAGCCCACAACTTTAGTCAGAGAAGAGCCAAAGGCAGGCGGGTCTATTGGCTCAAGGCCTTCCTGATGTCCATGTCAGGGTTACATAGGGAAAGAACTACCTCAAGGGAGAGCAGTAAAGATGGGATGTGAATCAACATTAGATTTTTAGTGCTGCATGACAAAATAAGCTGGTGTTTAAAAACAAAAGAAAGGGGACATACACCTCTAATTAAGTTGATGGTGTGTTGGTGGCCACTGTGATGCCAGGAAATACGGAACAGTGTACTGGGAAGTGTATCCGAACACTAGCAAGCCTGGGGAATTGTAGGAATAAGGATAGTCTGCCTGCCCATCTATGACTGTGAAGATACAGAGGAGCCTGATGTGTTTTACATACACTGGTCATGTTTAATTTCTGTCGCACATTCTAGGCACAGGGTGGGGAAAATAATGATCAGATAATAAATGGTGCAAACCAAAACTATAGGCCCCTGGGAAATTTTGGTGAGTGGATTAGGACGGCAGCTGATCTATATTGTCTAAAACATTGCTTTCATCATGCTCACAATGGTTTATAGAATTTATGGAATCTTTGATAATTCACTTTTCACTAAAAAAAATTCAGAGGGAGTTAGGCAAGCCTAGCTATTCACAGAATTGGGCCAAGTAGACTGCACTTTGTCCACTCCACAAAATTCTTCTATGCTAGAGGCTTGGAAACCGAAATGGCCTTTAGTATTTCATCTTGTATTCTGTAGCTCTTGCCACAAGGAAACCTAAAGATATTTTCAGTATATATAGGTTTATCTATGGAATTCAGGAAAGGGATCCTTGAAGGATAATATGGAAAGTTCCAAGTTACAGTGAGAATCTAGCACAGATCTTTGAAAGAAGTTCCAAGTTACAGTGAGAATCTAGCACAGATCTTTGAAAGTCTGCTGAATGCAGCCGGTGTCCGGGGCACTGACAGTTCCTGCCATCTCTTGTTGGTATTTTCCCCCTCCTGCTGCCAGGATTCCTTTATTATCTCTCAGTTCTTGGCACAGGTATGGGCCACTTAAAAGATAACTTTCCACACTCCTCCCTGGATGAGCATTGAAAGAAGTATTACAAGTCCCAAATCTGGGAGGTGGGAGCAGGCAGATGAAGGGGTAGAAGGTCAAGAGGTATCTGAAGTGGGCCACTGTTAGGCAACCACTGTAGTTTTTACTAGAGTGTACAGGTGGCCCTTGGACTTTTGTGGTTGTCATTTCCTGTTCCTGGCCCTTGGTAATGCATGGGTGCCAAACTGGTTTCTTGGGAATGGACAGACCACAGGTTGGCCTAGAGTTAGTTTCCCTGTAATGTAAGAAGTTTATACTGGACAGACCCTACATCCCCATCCTTAACTAAAGCCCAGATTTCCCTTCCTTTGCTAAATGTCACTTCCCCTTTCTAAATCTTCTCAAGCCAGATCTGATATTCTACACATGAATGTGTCCCCTCTAACTGAAGAGATGATTCCAGAATGGAGAGTTAAATGAATGAAACATGAAGCCTCTAGGAGTAGTATCCAGGGAAGCTATTCTGTATGGTAACATGACTGGGACTAAGGCAGATTAGAGAAGGTTATACAGAGCAGAAACTGAGGACGTAAAGAATGAGCATGAAAAGACTCTAGTGAGCAGGGGTGGGGCTGATTGTGGAGGATGTGGGCCCGGCAGGAGCAGAACTAGCTAGTGGATTGGGATTTAGTAATTGTGAGATGTTCAGGTGCTCAATGAAAGGTGTCTTCCATAGCTGCTCTCCACCTTAAATTTTGAAACAGAGTCTTTCACTAAACATAGGACATCAGATTTGGGTAGATGGGTTGCCTAGCAAGACCCAAGGATTCTCTTGTCTCTGTCTCCCCAGCACTCTGAGATTACAGGCACATAGTGCTGTCAATTTCTTCGAATGTCAGGGTAACAGGCACTTTAAATACAGAGCCATCTGTCTGGACTCCTAGATCTTCCTTCCCATTCTTTACTATATTCCATCTATAAAGTCAAGAATGTAAGAGCTATCCTTGACACATTCAACCTAGATCAGTAACTAAATATGCCCTCTACTAACATTTCTAGGCTATTCTGGATCCAGGAATTAACCGCTCCTTCACTTGGAACTGTGTCTGGTAACAAGCTAGACAAACCGCTTTAATGTTTGTAAATGTAAATGTAAAATTTGATCATAAGAAAATGTGTCTGGAGTGCGTCAGAATCATGCGAGAACCTGTCAGAAAGGTTCTCCCTGGGCCTTACTCTGAAGTTAGGGCGGGGATAAGCAATCTGCTTAGGAAGCGACTGGCGTTTGGATCAAACCTTAGAGACCAGGTTTATGGCCTGGATTCCCAAACTTTTAGTAGAGAGAAAGTCACAATAAACGGGTAAGTCCAGAGGTGTTGGTTACTGAGTTCACGTTTTGGCGAATAACAGTCAAACCTAAAATTTCTATGTCAGTGTAGGTTTTGGCATTGCTGTAATAGTCTTCCAGTGGCCCAAAGGCTCAGAAACACTGAGTGGGTTGGCCCCGCGCATCCACACTCCAGCTTGGGTAGTGATATCTCGAGAATGGGATGCTCCCGCCCAGGAACAGTAAGCAGCCGCCGACTGGGGACACTAGAACCCTCACACACACCACGCAAGGGATCAGCGCCCTTGTCACTGAGATCCAAGGTCAAAAAGTACGGTCTTTCGGACCCAGCGCTACGGTTTGCTGCATTCGTGTTCTCACACAGGCAACGCCTTGGACAGCCCGGCGCGCGCCATGACGTCACTGAGCCGCCCCCGCGGAAGGCCCCCTCACCGCTCTTGTAGGCTGTTCGCCGCACTTAGGAACCGAAGCATGGCACGTGAGCTGCGAGCTGTGCTTCTCTGCGCCCGCGGGCTGCAGACTGCACTGCGGGCCCCCGCGCTGGCGGGAGTCCGGCGAGGTGAGCGCGGCACGAGAGTGCAGAGGCGGTGTCTGAGGCTGTGTGATCTCAGACCGGTGGGAGGCCGCACTGCGACGTTGGGCGGGGAGTAGGAAAGTGTGGTCGCTTCTGAGAAGCCGGATCGCGGGGAGCCACAGCGTGCTCTGGTCAGTCCCTGGTATTCCTGGTTGCAGAGACTCCCGCGCTTGGGTTGACAAGTTCGTTGCACGCGGCTGTGCACACGCTCAGCTCTCGCAGAGGTCAAGCCTTGGGGTAACTACGGTGAACAAAACCAACGGTCACCCAGGACTTCAGGGAGCCAGTGAACTCTGGGTGTTTGATCCCTGGAATTGAAAGATAGAACAAGGAAAGGAATAACCTTAATCTATGCTTTTCCACCCCGCACTCAAGTAACTGTGAAGGTGTTAGAATTACATGCACATAAATTATATGTATTTACAACTATTTTTGCATAAAAGGGCCCAAGTCAAGATGAATTGTGCTAAAGAATTTTAACGTTTCTTGCATTTCTTACACATTTTTTTTTATGTTACGCATATACAGGCACAGTAGCTTTCCAATGGCTTCGAAGTTCTGTCGCTCTCATCCTCCACTAAATCTTTGGCCACAAAAATCTTTACACTGCTCCACAGGTTTGAGTGAGCAATTGCTTAAATCTTTAGGAACATGTGTTCTGTTTCAAAGTCTGCCTTTTTATTTCAGTATTAGGTAATTTGCCAGATTTCACCTCAGTGTTTTATTGTGTGCCAGGAGGAAGACAAAGTTTCACTATGTTGTTCTGCCTGGCCTGGAACTTGCTACATAGACCAGGCTGGTCACAAACTCACAGAGATGCCTCTGCCTCCCAGAGTGGTGGCATTAAAGTTGTGTGCCACTGTGCCTGGTCTTAAAAAAAAAAATGCTTTTTGTATGTAGCCTCTAATAGCACAACTGATTGTCCCATAGTATCTTCTCCAGCATTTTAGTGTATCTTTAAAACAAAACAGACAAACAAAACAAAAAAGAGTCTTGGCTTGCATAGGCCCTGAATTTGGTCCCCAGTACCAATGAGAATACAAAAAAAAAAAAAAAAAAAAAAAAGCCCTGTGTAGAAGACAAATCCTGTGATTTGTATCTACAGGGATACTGTTTTTACTTAACAGAGCGGATCAGTAGCTTCTGTATGATTTCTTTTTGTATCGTGTTCTGCAAACACCTTCTCACTGTGGCTAGTTTGTTCAGTCTGTTCCCAAAAGCTGACTCTGTTGTCTTGTTCAAGTTTTTTATTTGCAACATTAGTGCTCCTTTTCACTGACTCAGGAATTTGCTTTCACTCTCCAGCTGCAGCGGTGACACTAATTCTCCCTGGGTCTTAGGTGGAGAAAACACATACATAGTATCCATTTCCTGTTGGAGAGTTAGCCACTTCATTAAAGCTCTGGTTTCAGCCTGCTTTTCTATGTTGGCTCCTTCCGGGAAGTATCAGCTCTCAAGAACCCCATGCTGTTGATTGATTGGTTGGTTGGTTGATTGACTGTTTCTCCAGAGCTTCCCTGAATTCTGTCTTTGCTGATGGTTCCTAAGTTGATGCTTGTCGTCTTTAATAAACTTGTGGCAGGATACAACTAGGAGGCCAGTCAGGAAGCAGCACTCCATGTAGCTAGTTCTCACCTGTGTGTTCTGTAAGTTGGAGATGGTCTGACTGACATTTGTAATTGATAGGTTATTTCTCCCCTGCCAGCGAAATAAACCAGATTAGATTATATTAAAGACAAGTTTATTGGGAAGCTGCTCTCAGGTGGGCAAGTTTACTGGCCCCAAGGACCAAGGCCAGGGAAGTTGCCATGGGGAAGGGGTGTGTGTATAGGGGGAGAGAGAGAGACAGAGAGACACACACAAAATGTCTGGATTATATAGGAAGGGATCTTTGGGGGAAGGGCAGCCCAGCACCTGGGCTGAAAAGTTTAGGATTGGGAGGGAGTAGGGTATGCCAGGTAGGGAGTGAAGGATGCTGGGAGAATCTAGAGGTCAGATTAGCTGTGGTGTGTAAAATAATGTACCTCGGTCCCTTGTCCCAGGGACTGAAACCAAACAGTAATTCCAGAAAAACAGGCAGCATATCTCACAGCTTGCACCACTGCTCACCTCTGCGTTGTCATTGTGAGTGAACAAAGTTCTAGGAAGAACAGTTACAGATCTGGAGGGAAGGTGGGTGACCTTTTTGAAGTCCACAGCTCATGTGTTTTCACTCCTTGCTCACTTGAGTGGTTCCTGTGTCCAGGTGATGTTTCCCCCTCTTGAAAGCTTAGCTAAAAAGCCTCTGCAGGGTACCCAACTCCTCTGGACCAGTCTCAGGCTGGAGAAAAATCTGCTTCTGTAATAGATGTCTTGGCTTATGAGAATTTGATGCCAGAAGATGAAAAGCTTGTCTCTGTTGTGATTTAGTGAGATAAATTACGTCTTAACAAGTTAATAGAAGGAATTCCCCCAAAGCAGCACTGGAATGAGCAGTATAGAGTGAGCGGTTAAGATATGGCAGGCAGGGAGAGGTTACTGTGAATGGTGGGCAGGGGTGGGGAGGATGCCTGGGAGGACAGCAAAGGAGGCCCTGAGCCAGCTCTTAACAGTTCATGTGGAAAGGGGTGGTTGCAGCTAGGGCGCGTGCGTGTATGTGTGTGTGTGTGTGTGTGTGTGTGTGTGTGTGTGTACATGCGCGTCTGCAATATCACAATCACATTATCAATGCTACTGTGTAAGCCCCAAGCCACCCAGCACTTAACAGAAGGAGACTGTGGCCTGCCTTTGAGGGGTTTGTGGCTTTTCATTTAGGGTGTGGGGGAAACATGAAGACCGATACTGTGCAGATAGTGTGTTTAGTGCCTGATTCAGGCACATATATCAAGTTGTTGGTTTATTCTTTAAGTCATTTTAGAAAGTTAAGCTAACCAGGAATCAAATCTGGTATCTGGTTTTCTCCCTACCCCAATGCCCCCTTTTTTAAAAGACTTTTTTGTTTTTTTAGACAGGGTTTTTCTGTGTAGCTCTGGATGTCCTGGAACTCACTCACTCACATTGTTCCTGTAAGAAGCTGTCCCTTCTCCCATGTACACTAAAGTATGGATTAATCCGTTCTAGACAGAAGTCTGTAGTCAGTTACTGCTGACTGACTACTGCCAGGTTCTACTACTAAACATACCTTCATTTCTTAGTCCTTCAGCACTGTCTGGCACCAGAGTTCCAGGCTCACCTCTGCCCTCCACAGAACACTTGTTTCTTCATTGGGGGATGCAGAGTAATTCTAGTTTGCCCCGGACCAATGTGTTCTTGAGAAAGGGCCTGTCAGGAGTGAGTGCTAGACAGTTTAAGAAGCCCTAGTCTAATGTGCTTGTACCTCGCAGGGCATTATCAGTCACCCTGGGACTGATACATATAGTATTGATATTGGTATTTCATATCTATATATCTCTATCTATCTATCTATCTATCTATCTATCTATCTATACACACACACACACAAATAGGCAGGGTTAGAAAATACATAAATACATATGGAGGTGGGTGCACTAACATAGGTGCACACACTTCTATGTTGGCTTTTGTTTCTGGTCTACATGAACAGGGGATCTCATGGTACCTTCACTTAAAGGGCAATGGTGCTGGTCTTAACTCTTCTCCCTTTTCTGCCTCAGCTCCGAGGACTCAGGCTCATTCACAGAGTATTATTAGTATGCTTGACCTCAGGCTAAACCCAGGGCAGCTTTAGCCTTGATAACTTGGGCTGGTGAATAGATTTGCCAAAATGTGCAGTCCTTTTAGAAGTCAGTTTTGTAACCTGCAGTAAAAATCACATTTTCCGATAAAGCCCTTACACGTTTCAATCATCTTCAAAAACATTTTAAAAATCACACTGGAAACCCAGTTACTTGTAAACTCATATCACATTCACCAAGTGTGCCCATGAGGACAGCAGGGACAACTGTATGTCTTCTAACTGTTGTAGGAGAGGGGTACACTGTTTCCACATCCCTGTGCTCACATGGCTTGCATCCTGAGTGACAGATGGTGTTCCTTTCATGTCTTCTGGAACTTTGACAGTGTTCTCCAGTATTTGTAGTCTTCCCATTTGTAGCCTATAGCGGTGGCAGGCTTAAAGATTCCCAGCATGACAGCTCCGTAAGACTCTTCTGGAAGGATCCAGCAAAGCCCACTCTTGAGAGTGAAGTTCACGTAGGCCACACAGTCATCTTCCCAGGAGGTGGGAGGCACCCTGACTGCCGCTTCACCGTGTCCGCTGGTGTAGTAGCTCCTTCACGCTACTGTAGCTCTAGGATGCACACAAAGGTGTACTTAGGAAAAGATGCCTCAGCAGCAGAAATGCCCATTGCTCTTACAAAGGACCTAGGTTCCTAGTACACCTAACTGTAACCCCAACTCCAGAGGGATCACAATGCCTTGGCTTGGCCTCTGTGGGCATCTGTGCATATAACTCATACATAGATGTTGGGAGCAGAACACAGAGACCCTTTTGTTCACGGATAGCACTAGAGAAAACAGTCGTCTTAAACATGCAGGGATATCTTTTTTTTTTTTTTTTTTTTTGGTTTTTTGAGACAGGGTTTCTCTGAGTAGCCCTGGCTGTTCTGGAACTCTGTAGACCAGGCTGGCCTCGAACTCAGAAATCCGCCTGCCTCTGCCTCCCAAGTGCTGGAATTAAAGGTGTGTGCCACCACCACCAGACTAGGGTTATCTTTTCAATGAAAGAATTATATAACCTGTTTTTCAATCCAGGAGGCTGAAAATGAAAGTGGTTAATAACCTGCTGATCTATATTGGGCCATACCAGGCTTCCACAACCAGGACTAGAAGTGGCTAATAGCCCTGGTGACCTCTACACTGTCTGTATGGCCTAGACCACACCAGACCCTCCTCAGGTCCTTAAACAGGTAGCCTATCTCTAGAACCCATCTTTATGGAAGAAATGACTTATATTTTGAGAAGGTTTTTGATATAATTATGCCCCATTGTGCACAGGGGATTGTGTTACACCAGGAAACTTTTATCCAAATTGTACTGTACTTAAATATGCCTTCAGTAAATTGTCCCATGTCAGACTCTAGAAGTTTGAAAACACCAGCTGTTGAGTTGTGTTGAAGCAAGTTCCTTCTTACCTCATAGATTGTTATTCAGCCGGCCCTGGTGTTTATAAGAAACCCACACACAGAGACATGCATGCTTGTTATTTAAAACGATAAAAATTAATTATACATATATTTGTGTGTATGTGTGGGCATTTACGTGCCATGGCACATGTGTGGAGGTCAGAAGACAACCTAACAGGAGTGGGTTCTCCTTCCATCGTGTGGATTCTGGGGATTAAACTCAGGTCATCAGGTTTGGTTGCAACCATCTTTACCTGCTGAGCAGTCTCACTGGTCCAGATATATTTGTTTTTAAAATCTACTCATTTCTGGATATTCTTCATTCTTTCACATGTATTAGAAGTTAAGGGTGATCGCTGGCAGGAGAATGTTTCCTTCCAGTCCAGGTGTTCACACAGACCCTCTTGAAGACTGACTGTATCCCTGAAATGTTGGCTTTCTATTTTATTTTTGTTTTGTTTTTCCAGACAGGGTTTCTCTGTCTATTTTATTTTTTTATCAACTTATTTATTCACTTTACATCCCAATCCCAACTCCCCTCTCCTCTCCTCCCAGTGCTGTCCTCCCATCCCCGTTCTACCAATTTACCCTCCCAGT
>JANHMN010000002.1:81474572-81571900 GCA_030674055.1 Rhabdomys pumilio | reverse complement strand
CCCAGTGCTGTCCTCCCATCCCCGTTCTACCAATTTACCCTCCCAGTCCTGTCCTCCCATCCCCGTTCTACCAGTTTACCCTCCCCTTCTTAGAGAAAGGGAGACCTGCCACCCAACCTGCCCTAGCACATCAAGTCTCATCAGGACTAAGCGAATCCTCTCCCACTGAGGCCAGACAGAGCAGCCCAACTAGCAGTAAGAGATCCAAAGGCAGGCAACAGAGTTCAATCCAGTTGGGGGACCCACATGTTTCCTCTTTGAAGGCCTCCTAAGCAACACCAGTGCCCTGCCTGCTAACCCTTGGGACTGAGGGATGGTATTGGTCAGGTTTACCCCTCTGGCTGAAGTACAGACTCTGCAGAGTTTTTGTGGCGGTGAAGACAGGCCAATCCCCCACCAAGTAGAGACACCTCACACCAAGTTCTGTGCCAGAGGTTTCAAGACCCACCAGGCTTGCCAGGAAGTTACAGAAGCAATTCTGAGTCCCAGCCTGGCTAGACAGATCAGGTAAAGTACCTTTTGGTAAAGTACATTTATTTGACACCCTGTTTATGAGGGAAGGCTACCAAGACTACCTGCTACAGCTGCTGTGCCTTCATCCTCACAAACATGGGCTGGACTTAAAGAGATTCACTGTGGTCTCTGCCAGACACCAGACACAATGTAAGTGAGAAGGACATCTGCCTTAAAACATTCTCACCTGTTTCTCAACGATTGTCTTTTCAGGAAAGCCAGTTCTGCACCTGCAGAAGACCACAGTCCAGTGTAGAGGCCCCACACAAAGTCTGGCTTCAAGGCTCTCTGCAGGACGGTTATACAGCACACAGGCAGCCGAGGACAAGAAGGAGGAGCCCCTACACTCCATCATCAGCAACACTGAGGCTGTGCAGGGTAAGCCTGGAGACCCTCATCTGCAACCCCTGGCTTTTGTCACCCGAGAAGCTGCCAACTGATGATCATGACAGATATGGTAGACAACTAAAAGGGAATGCTGACCCGGCTGATGTGGGACAGGAAAGCCATCTCTAGGCCCAGGGGCTGCACTTGTAGCTTTTGATGGAGTCGAGGAAGACTGTTGATGCTGAGAAGTGAGGCTTCCTTACATCAGCTAGTAATTCATTAGCGCGTGAGCTTTTGGAGAGTGCACTGTACACTGCTAATGCCAGCCTGAGTCTCCGGGGCACACATGCGGGAAGTCCGCCTCCACAGTCTGCTGGAGCCTTGCAGCATTATCCCACATTATCTCTGTGGTCGCGGGGTTGCTGCACAACTTCTGGTTTGAGAGAGGCTGTTTAAAGTCCACTTCTCTTAGTCATTCCTCTGAGTTTAAAAGTCAGAGCCTTAAACATTTCTAAAGGTATTTAGTAGCGTGTTCTTCCACAAAAATGGAAATGCAATTTTATTGATTGTGTCTGTGATTCATTACCAGGTTCTGTCTCCAAACATGAGTTCCAGGCAGAGACAAAGAAACTTTTGGACATTGTAGCCCGCTCCCTGTACTCTGAAAAAGAGGTAGGATGTATGTACGTTGCTCCCCAGGCCAGTTGGGTCTGGCAAGACTACTCCCATCCCATCCTGGGAAAGCACCAAATCCAAGTCCTTTGCTCACTGTAGGAGAGCTTGCACTGAAGACAAGTCCCGCTCTGGATCCACTAATAAGAGGAGTTTTTACAGTGTCTGTTTTGGTTTCATAGATCAACTTTGGGGTTAATTTTGCTGATAATTTTAAGTCTCCCCAATACTGGCATAGATACCTACTTTGATCTGTTTCAGCTGGACTGTTGATGTACTTTGAAGCCCTTGTGTTTGTCTACTTCTGCTGAGTTTGCAGGCCTGAACCTGTGGTACAGGTCAGAGAGGAATACAAAACCTTTCTGGGTTGTTTGTTTTTCAAGATAGGGTCTCATGTTGTTTTGTAGCCAAGGATGACTTTGCACTTAAAGCTTTTCCTTACATTTATGTGTGTGTTGTGTGCATGCTCAAAGGTGCTCATGGAGTGGTCAGTGGACTCTTCTTCTCCCATGTGAGTCCTGGGATCGAACTCAGGCCATCAGACTTGTCAGAAGCACCTTTACCTACTTAGCGCTCTTGCTGGCCTGACCATGAGCTTTTTTTTTTTTTTTTTTTTAATACGTTCTAGGGCTTTCCTTTCTTTTAGCACTTTAAGCCATGAAGCCATAGTGAATGGGCTCTGGCAGTTCCAGCTCCTCCTGTTAGTCCTTACAAAGTGGTGCAGCAGGCCAGCACTTCAGTTCAGCATAGGTGCCTTTGTCTTTGGCTTCCTTGTTCTCCTGATCTTTTTGCTTCACTCGTTTCAGGAAGCCGTGTCGGCTCCCAGAATGCTTAGTGTGCTCAGTATGTCCACTGGTTCCCTCAGCAGCAATCTTGCATTTAACTTGTTGCACTTGGTGAGACTGTAGACTGTTGCCATAGCAACACTTACAGGGCATTCCTTTCTGACCAGTGCTTATTCTTAACTCTGACCAGTGTTTGCCATTTAGGGAAATTACTGGAAGATGGCAGCTCTCTAGTCCTTGAACTTTCCCTTTTCCCACATCCAGCTCTTAAGCGCAAGCATTACAGACATGTGTCCCTGAATCTAATTCTTAGACGTTATTTTTGAGGAGATTAACATTCATTTTTGGGTGCTGAGAAACGTGCACATAGTCTTAGTACTGGGACAACAAAGGCAAAAGAATTACAAGTTTGAGGTCAGCCTGGGCTATACAGTGAGATTTTTGTCTCAAAAACAGCAGCGTCAGCAATAGCAAAACCCATATAGGAATGGCAAGACTTGGAAAAAGTCAAGAGGAATGCTACCAGCAGGGGGTGCTGTACACCTTAAACTCGCAGTCAGGAGGCTGAGATGTGAGAAGGAAGGAAGACCGCTGCTCGCACCGAGCTCAGCAATAGCCAAGGTTCTGAAGTAGACTAGCACCCATCCTACAGAAGTCAGTGATCTCAGGAAATACTCTTGCTGGTCTCATGTTACCCACTTCCTTTCTTGAGTTCTGTGTAGAATTAAGGTGCTTTCAGACTTTGGAGGGATTTCCTGGCCTCTGACGTTCATTTCTATGGAAGATCAAGGCTTGAGTGTTTGATCTCTACTAGATGAAATGAAGCAGTTGATTTGTATTTGTGGTGTAGGGACTGAGTCATGTGTACCTTAGACCATTGATCTGCCTCTGTTTCCACCTCCCCACCCCCCATCCCCTTTCTCCCCTTTTGGAGAGGGTCACACTAAATTTACCAAGGCTTCCTTGAATTCATGTATTGAATTCACAGTCCTCTGCCTCAGCCTCCTCAGTAGGTGGGATTATAAGCCTCTGCTCCCAGGCCTGGCTTACCAGTGTCTCTTTCTTCACAGAGTAGGAGAGCCAAATATTTGGGAAACATTTACCATCATCCTGTGCAAGTCAATTAAGAAAGAGCCCATCACAAGTTTGTTTGTTTGTTTTTAATTAATTAATTAATTAATTTCCAGATAGGGTTTCCCTGTGTATCCCTGGCTGTCCTGGGCAGTCCTATAGACTGTCCTGTCAATCTGTAGACCAGGCTGACTTCAAACTCAGAGATCTCCCTGCCTCTCTTTCCTGAACAGTGGGCTTAAAGGTGTGCGCCACCTCTGCCCAACTCTTTGACGGGTTTCTTAAACTCTCAGCTCACATTTAACTTCAGGCTTCACTGAACATCCTGAAAGGAAAGGTTTTCTACAGAACATGTGCTGAGGAGATACCCCCACCATGGGAGCTGCTGCCATTACAACCTCAGCAGCCAGGCCTCGGTGCCGTTCGTTCATCTCCCTGCCTCTTGTTCCCGGTCCCTAGGTATTCATACGAGAACTCATCTCGAACGCCAGTGATGCTTTGGAGAAACTGCGGCACAAGCTGGTATGTGAAGGCCAGGTGCTGCCAGAAATGGAGATTCATCTTCAGACAGATGCCGAGAAGGGTACCATCACCATACAGGTACTTCTGTCCTGACAGCACCCAGCTCTTTCTCAAGAAACAGCTGGGGTGACTGGAAAGACTGCGTTCTAGTTATGGCTAGACTCCAGTGATGGCTGACCGTTTCCTTCCTGTTCTGAACACCCATGTGCTCACTGACTAACCCACTTTAGGATCTTAGAGTACCAGGCAGAAGAGAGGGAAATTTAAAGTTACTCAAAAGGCTGTGGCTTGCCTTTGTATTACCTCAGTGGTCTCTGTGGTCTGAAGAGTGAGAGATGTGGAGGTCCTGGGGGTTTAACCCAGAGCCTGCGCTAAACAGGCTCTCTCACTGAGTTGGATCCACCCTTGGGTCAACTTTTAAATTTTAAGGAAGTCAAGTTTATTATTTCTCTGTTTTTAAAAGATGTATTTATTTTTTATTTATGTGCGTGCACACGCGCCTGTGTGTGGGGGTGTGTGTGTGTGTGCGCATGCACACACACTTTTAGCTCTTCCATTAATGCCTGTGATACTTTCAAGTAAATTGTGTATGTGGTGTGATGTCTTAAGAATCCCATCCCACCGGGCGGTGGTGGCGCACACCTTTAATCCCAGCACTTGGGAGGCAGAGGCAGGCGGATTTCTGAGTTCAAGACCAGCCTGGTCTACAGAGTGAGTGCCAGGACAGCCAAGGCTATACAGAGAAACACTGTCTCGAAAAAAAAAAAAAAAAAAGAATTGCATCATCTTGGAACTGTGGTGAGAAATGCAGTAGCTGCTGCCTGCATGGGCCCTTCAGGCTCTGCCAGCTGCATCCCTGCCCTTGGGTGCCCAGAGCATGCTGTCTTTGCTGGTGCAGCTTTATAAATAGTCTCAGAGTAAGCCAGTGTACTTCTCCAACTAATTCTTTTAAAAAGCATCCCAGGTTCTCTTTCTGTAGTTTGTCATGTCTATGAAGCCTTTGGACATTTTCTGAAGTGTGGTAACTCTATGGACAGATCAATCTGGGAAGAAAGCAGAGTAAGTTAAAAGCGGAAAGTCCATGTTCTCCTCTATATCCTCTAACATGAAGTTTTTAAGGGATGTGTAGAAAGTTCTAGTGTGTCTGGTTGAGATGGTATACACCTATAATAGTTTTTTATTTATATATTTTGTATTATATATAACATATATATAATATGTAATAATATATATTTTAATATATTTAATAATATAAATAATTTAAATAATATATCTAATATATTTTTAATATATACATATAAAACACTGGAGAAACTAAGGAGAATCACAAATTCAAGGACAACCTGGGCTACATAGTGAGTTTTAGTACAGCCTGGGCTACATATCAACTTGACACAGGCTAGAGTCATCTGAAAGGAGTGAACCTAACTTGAGAAAATGCTCCATAAGCTCCAGCTGTAAGGCATTTTCTTAATTAGCAATTGATGAGGCTGGGCCCAGTCCACTGTGGGGGAGGCAACCACTGGGCAGGGTGTCCAGGGTTCTATAAGAAAGCAGGCTGAGCAAGCCATGTTGAGCAACCGTTCCATTGCCTCTTTCTCAGCGCTTGCCTCTCCTCACGGCTGTGGACAATGAACTGTTAGATGGAACTGTGAGTGAGACAAACCCTTTCCTCTCCAAGTTGCTTTGGTCATGGTGTTTCATCAGAGCAGTGGTAACCCTAAGTAAGATATATGTGAGTAGGTTCCTCAGACCTGTTTTTGGAGTTCAAGTTTGGGTTATGTTTGTGTGTTCCCAGGAATGGAACCTAGGCCTTGAGCATATCAGGCAAACATTCTATATCTTCTGTAGCCCAGGCTGGCCTGGGACTCAAAGTATAGCACAAACTGACCTCTGGCATGCCTCAATCCTTCTGCCTCAACCTCCCGCACCATACCTGACCCACAGGCCTTTTCCTTTTTTTTTAATGGCCGCTGATTGCATACATGAGGGGAGAGTTCCCATGAGCTCCTCTCCCCTTTGAAGGCCCGTGTCTGAGCACCATTCCTTGGGGAGGAGGAGCCAGCAGAAGAGCCATGATGCAGCTCTCAGAGCAGAGGCCTGCTGCAGGAGAGAGGACCTGTGGCCCCACGGAAGAGCTGCAGCTGCTCCAGGAGTGAATGCTCTGGCCAGGGGGCTGCAGCACGTCCTTCCTGCCTCAGGATTGTCTGAACTGCCCCCAGGAGCTGTCACCTTGCGCAGGACCCAACAGTTGTGATCACTGCCTCCATGGTTCTGAATAGAAGAGCCACCAGAGGATGGTTCAGAGCCAGGCAGGCATGTGGCCAGGATGTACTCATGAGAGTTGCATGGTCACCTATCGACTTGCTGACTCAGCACCTTCTTTCTGGAATTGGTTGGTTTTATGGTTTGGTGCTGAGGATGGAATCCAGGACTCTCACAGATAAGCTGAACTATACTCTAGCCCTGAGGTGTTTTCAGTGGTGAGTCTTTCAACCAACCCTTCAGGTTTTCTCTGGTGCTGTGGACTGACAGGACTGACTCTCCGATGAGCTTGTGGTGTGCTTCCTGAGCCTGCCTAGCCAGGGTCACAGAGGGAGGTCATTGGGACTCCTGCTCTTGTCCATGTGATTCGGCCTAGCTACACAGGGTCTGTGTGTGACAATATCTCTTTCTTTAGGACACTGGCATTGGGATGACACAGGAGGAGCTGGTGTCCAACCTTGGCACAATCGCCAGATCAGGGTCAAAGGTAGGTACAGCCTAGCACCCCTCCCCTCTAGGATAGGCACTGTAGGGCCATAGAGAGGTGTCTGTTAGCAGTCTCATGCTAAACAGAGGTGGCAATCACTTTGCTCAGAGCTGTAGTGTAGTGAACAGACATGTTGAAGCCTGCCTGTCCTAGTCTAGAAGGATCCATTCCATTCGCCGACACATACCTTCAAGTTAGCCCCTAGCCACCCCCACAGCTATAAGTCCTGACACACCCGTGCACACTCAGCAGAGCTGGCCACGTCTCCCAAGCAGCATTGCTTTTAAGAATAATCTTGAGCCACTCTGCATACAGGTACAGTGTTTTGAGGACAGCCAGCTACTAGGGGTCATTTACTGTCAGTGTAGTACAATATATGCTGGGAAGACAAGATGCCTGTTTGGGATCCATTGGCAGGGTCCATTCTGGCCTACGACAGAGGCCATAGGTCTGCACTGCCTCCTGCTTCCTTTTTCCGTTGTTTCTGTTTATGTAAATGGTGCCTTTGATAAGCCAGTGTCTCACAGGAATTCTACTTTACCATTTTCTGTACTGTGACTTCTACCCGTGAAGTTCCTTGTTGAGTTTTTGTGTAAGGTAGTCTGTACTGTCTCAGAGACCAGCTGTGAGCTACACATGCTGCATTTAAATGAATTAAAATGAGATGTAAAGTCAGCTCATTGATCACACTAGCCAGATGGACAAATGTGCTGGAAGCTGCCATGTTGCATGTATGCTGAAGACAGATGTTTGCAGGATGTTCTGGACAGCTGCCAGAGCAGTGGACAGTGACAATGTGAGAGTAGCTAATTAAGTAAGCACTGGGGTGTTTTACAGAAGCAGTACACTCTGACTATCCTCTGGGTACTGTAAGTAGAAATGGTTTTCAGTATGGGGGTGGGGAGTGTAGATTATACAGAGACACCACTCTTAGACAAGTTCCTTAGCATCCATGGACTTTGTATCCTGGTTCTGGGATGGTGGTGCCAGGTTTGTACTGTTTCCCACAAGGTTTTGAGCCTAGGACACATGGCACACAGGACAATTATAACAGCCTCACTGGGCCTGCTGACTCACAAGATCAAGTTGCCTCTTTCCCTATCTGGTATGACCTGAAAAGTTGTTGGCAATGAGCAGTGTACATAGGCTATAGCCCTATCCCTGTCTGGGCCCAGCTGGACTGTTTTGAGCATCTTCCAGCTTCGGTTAACTTAGTCCTTTATGAGAATTTAGGGTGGTAGAGGAGGATTCATGTACTTTCTAACTACACTCTTGGGATATGCTAGAGGACCCTGCCCAGCACAGCACAGGTGGAGTGGGCCACCATCTGAACAGTCTTTGCTACCACAGGCCTTCCTGGAAGCACTGCAGAACCAGGCAGAGACCAGCAGCAAGATCATTGGCCAGTTTGGAGTGGGTTTCTATTCAGCCTTCATGGTGGCTGACAAAGTTGAAGTCTATTCTCGCTCAGCAGTCCCAGAGAGCCCAGGTTACCAGTGGCTTTCAGATGGGTAAGTAAGAAGAGACCTACCCACATTGTCAGTGTCCCTTTCCCTCATGCATTCAGAGGCTAGTGTCATCTGGCATGCAAACTAGACATTATCATGTGTTTGTAGAGTTGACTTAGAAGTGTGAGACAGGGTCTTTATATTTAACATACGTTATTCCAAAATGCCCTGTGTAGCCAAGATTAGCCTTGAACCCACAATAATCCTCCTGCCTTAGCACCTGAGTGTTGGGTTCTCAGACATGCACCATTGCATCCAAGACTTAGGAGTTCCTTAAGATGCAGTTGTCCATTTTGTGGGCTGTTTATGTGAAGCCTCCCTCTTCGACTTTGGGACCCCAGATGGCCTTGGGCATGGGTCATTGTGCTGGCTCTGTGGTGCTGTACTATTTGGGTCAGCCTCTTGGTAGTGCCGTGAAAGAACAGGGCTTTCTCTGGTACCCTTGCCTGAAGCTAGCCTTCTCTGGGATTGGTTCTGTAGGAACCCTCTTTTTCTTCCTGACTAACCTTGACACAGCAGTGACATACCCAGTGTTGGTGTGTTTGTTAACTATTTTATTGGGTTCTCACCCCTTTACCACCCTTCCAACCCTAACACCAGGTAGGAGAGAAAGAAGGTTAGAGGGGAGGCGGGGACATAGACGTCTTTAGGCCAGTTCCTGCTGATTAGGGGGCCTTGAGTTCCTAGGGGCAAGTCCAGTCATCATTGTCAAAATACCCAGCAGTCCAGCAGTAGCAAGTGCAGCAACAGGGACCAGTAGCAGCTGCCTTCTTTCTTCTTCGTACCTTTTAGCCATCTCAGGACTCTGTCATTATTTCCCTTTCCAGAGTCCCCAGAATTGAACTGTTTGCAGCTGGCAAAAATCATGCCCCTCCTAGAGCACAAGCCAATCATAGTTAATTGCTGTGGACAAACTGAAGCAGCTCCGTATCCCACACCTGGGATTAAAACAAAAACATTTGCGTAATATGACTGGTTTGGTTTTTTTTTTTTTTTTTTTTTTTTTTTTTTTAAGAAACAAAAATTCTCACTACAGGCAAGTCTGTGTGGGGCCTTTCCCAAGACAGGGCTGACCTTGTCACCCTCTTGGCTGCACGCTATCAGATGGTGTTCTTCTCCCACACTTTGGGGTGATACCTGACAGGGTAATAAGGTAAAATAAATTCAGACTGCATTTGAAGAGAATGGGGCCTCAGCCAAACTCAAGTTTTCTTTTTTTCCCAAGTTGATTTCTGATATTCTCGATTTTTTAGTTCTTTGAGAATTTCATACAATGTATTTTGATCACATTTCCCCACCCCTCTCCCACCCATTCCCCTTTCCCAACCTTTCGACTTTGTGTCCTCATTTTTTAAAAACACATCCAGTTCCACCTGTGCTGCTTATATATTCTTGGGCATATGCCCTTCATGGGAGAGTGACCAAACAGCCAGGTGACCTGAAAAGTGATTTTCTCTTTCTAAACAGTTGTCAGTTTGCAAGTATCTCCTTAGCTACTATGCCTACCTCCCGGCTCCATGCTGGGATTCTGTATGGTTTGAACGATGGGCCTTGTGCATGCTGTGTCTACTGTGAATTCTGTGTAACTGACCTGTTGTATACAGAAAACGCTCTCCTCGTAGTCACCCTCCGCCTTTGGCTCTTCCAAACTTTCCATCCCCTCTATAATGATCCCGGAGCTTGGGAGGAGGGTATGGTGCAGACCTTCCATTTGTGGCTGCACACTCTGAAGTCCCTTATTCTTTACACTTCTTGGGTCTCTGTTAATTGCCATCCACTGTGTCTTAGTGCCTTTTTATTGCTGTGACAAACATCACAACCAAGACAATGTGTAAAAGAATGCATTTAATTGGGCTGATGGTTTCAGAGAGTTAGAGTCACTGATAGTGGAGCAAAGGCATATTGGCAGGAATAGCTGAGAGCTCACATCTCGTTCCAAAAGCAGGAGGCAGAGGGTGCGTGCTCGGAACGGTGCACATCTTCTGAAGTCTCTAAGTCTGCCCTCAGTGGCACTCCTCCAACAACGCTAAACTTCCTGATCTTGCCCAAACATTTCCACCAACTAGGAAGCAAGTGCTCAAATATGTGCCTGTGGGGCCAGTCTCACCCAAACCACCACACATTGGAAGCAAAGCTTCTTGATGAAGGGTGGCAGATGCACTAATCTGTGGCTGTGGATGAATTGTTACAAGTCATTCTAATACTGTGTCCACTTACAAAGTGTTCATACTGGCTGCTCCCCTTGTACCAGGGAAGGGTTTCAGCTTGTGGAACAGGTCTTAAGTCTAATCAGAAAGTTGGTTACTCCGTGACATTCCTGACACCTTTGTGCCAGCAGGCGTGTTTTGCCAAGGTGGTCATCGTCGTGGTTTGCAGGTTTCACAGCTGGCTGAGTAGTCATTTCTTTTTCCTTGGGCGTGTGTACAGCTCCTTCCATCACTGTGAAAGCCAGCAAGGCATGAAGCTTGGACTTGAGCGCCAGCTTGATTTCCCCGTGTTCTTCGACTCAGTGTACTGTGTCTTCAGCAGTAGACTTACCATAGACTTCTGAAGGGTAACTAAGAACAATGGCAGTAATCTCTAATGTTTGAGGGGGTCTGTGGGACCTCACTAGCTAACAACTTTAGAAGAAGTAACTTATTCCTGCCACTGGACTTTGTGTTATCCTGTGACTCAGACAGGATGTTGCCCATCATAGGCTAACTGCATTTATATATGTGTATATATGTTTTAGGAAGTGTCTGCAGTAGTATATTTCCATGACTTTTTGGAAATGTCCTTAGTGTTAGCTCCTCTTCCTTGAACCCCCTCCTCTGCCCTACCATTCCATCCCTATCCCCATTTAACTCTTTACTCCCCTGTGTTCTCTCCCCTCCTTTGAAGTTCACCCTGCCCGTGGCTCCTTACTAGTTTCCTGACCTCTGGGTATTCTAGAATGAACACACATCTGAAGATTCAAAGCTAATATCCACAAATGAGAGAAAACATAATCCTTTCTGGGTCGTATGGATAATTGTTTAAGAGCCAAGTAGCGAGGTCTTATCGACAAGTAAGGGCCTCCTGTAGAGGTCTGCACACACTCCCAGACCAGGAAGCTAGTTGCACGCACCCTTCTTCTATATTTCAGCAAATTCCCTGAGAGCTGTTTATAGTGGGCACTGCATAGTGCCAGCAGAGCAGGGTTTGGGGGCAGAGAAGAGACAGCCCCTCTATCTACATGCATTTCTGACATCATTTCTGCTCAGCTTGGGGGGGGGGTCCCCTTGTCATTACCTATTGTGAACCACATGGAATCAGCCCCCATCCCCAGCATCCTGCGTTGATGCAGAGCTGGGCTGGGCCTGCTTTCCAGTCACGTGCTCAGAAAGTTCTCATAGAGGGTGATGGGGTGACTGAAGACAGCACTTTGTGGGTGTTCTTGACCCTCATGTTTATCCAGCGCATAAGGGATTCTGCCAGAGTCGGGAGCTACAGAGCTGGATAGGGTGGCACAGGCCTCTAATCCCAGCATGCAGGGTGCTGAGGCAGGAGGAGTCAGGTGGGCTTCTCTTGGGAAAACCCCGCAGAAGTGGTTGAGCGGACCACACAGGGCTTGGGCTGCATCAAGCTGTGGGACTAGCTGTACTCTCCTTCATGTTTCAGTTCTGGAGTGTTTGAAATTGCTGAAGCTTCAGGAGTTAGACCTGGGACCAAGATAATCATCCACCTCAAGGCAGACTGCAAAGATTTCGCCAGCGAGTCCCGTGTGCAAGGTGAGGACAGCCAGGCCTGCAAAGCGGGCATGCCTGGATGAGGGGCGTGGCACAGCACATAGGGTCAGGAGAGGGAGGACTCAGCCTCACACTCAGCTGTCATAGCTGTGGAAAACAAGTTCCCACCAGCCCTGCATCAGGAGTCCTGATGGCAGGGCTATGTAGCCCTTGTGTTGTGAGCCTGCTGGGGTTGGAAGTCAGTCTGTCATTCCATGAGGGTTTGGGACCCTGACACCTGCTGGGCAGACCTTCTAAACCTAGGTTTTCTGGGAGCTGGGGAAGGTAAGTGCTTCCAGCGATTGTTTCACTCTCTCTGGCTGTCACTCTGAAAGCTCTTGAGAGCATAGCTCCTCTGCCACCAGGTGGTGTCACGTTCCCATGGCAGTGGTGACCTGAGTATCCACCTCCCTAGCACAGAACAGGCAATTCCTTCCTGGCAAGGTGTGGGTCTTCACTGTGTTTCTTTCTCCTCTAGATGTGGTAACAAAGTACAGTAACTTTGTCAGCTTCCCCTTATACCTTAATGGAAGGCGGATTAACACTTTGCAGGTAAGGCCCTGAGCTGCCCGTCAGTGCGGTGGGCAACATTGCTTAGAATCACAGGAGAGATGAGAATTATGAGGTGTAGGCAGTTTTCTTTGAAGTATACATTACATATCACAAAGTGCTCCCCTCTGCCCAACTTAGTGAGTGGCAATTGTTGTATAGCCAGGTATATCTCCACAACTGATTTTAGAACACTTACAGCATCCTGAGAAGCAGGCCTATCCCCACTAACAGTTTTCATCTCCAGACCTTATAGCTACAACCAACTTTGTCTGTAGATTTGCCTGATTTAGAAGTTACACTGTATCAGGCATAGCCTTGTTCCTTTTGTTCCTTTAGTATTCCATTTCATGGATAGATCACAGACTTGCCTATTGGATAGTGTCATTATCTCTGTTAAGTACACTTTTGTGTAGTCCCCTGGTTAGTCCTTCCCAACCTGCTGTCGCAGAGAGGGACTCTTGCTTCAGAACCTTTGCATCTCTCCCTTGTGTCACCTTCAACCTGCAACAATGTTGTAGCTATCAATACAGGGGCTTCCTGGTCCCTGCCGTCTGTCCATGAGTCTGGGTCCTGTGCAGTCATTGAGAAACATGTTTTTAACATGACACTTCCCCTTTGATATAAATTTCCAGGCCATCTGGATGATGGACCCAAAGGACATTAGTGAATTTCAGCATGAAGAATTCTACCGCTACATCGCTCAGGCTTATGATAAGCCCCGCTTCACTTTGCACTACAAGACGGACGCACCACTCAACATACGTAGCATCTTCTATGTACCAGAGATGGTGAGGTGCTGGACTGGTCACTGCATAGCTCTGGGCAAGTCAAAGGGTAGGGGTAACTCACAGTGCCCACCCCCAGAGGTTCCCTCAGAAGAGCTGCATAGACTTGCCAGTGTATATTTGCCAACATGGTGCAGGGCTGAGGCTTCTGCAGGCTACTGCTACTCCCCCTTCTCCTCTGCTTTCCTCTCTTGCAGCAGCAACAGCAGTTCTGCCGAGTACATACCACAGAAACCTAGTCAAGGTCTACCCCCTGCCTCACTTCAGTGGACCCTGGTAGCACTCAGTTTATACTGCTCTCAAAAAGGGCTGGGTTGGCCTTGGCCCTCCCTACCCATGAGTTAAGATTTTGGGTAAGACCCTTGCTACCCATGGATCAGCAGAGATGCTGGATCCCAGCTCATTGGGACTTCCTAGATCAGCCTTCACTGAAACTGCAGCCAGTTCTGAGGCAGAGTGGGTGTTTTCTAAGAGCAGGGTTTGGGCTTTGCAAACCCTATGTGAGGAGAGCTGCCGACCCTGCTGCAGTGGTGAGAAGGCCTCACTGGTCCATGGAACCTTCAATGCCAAAGCCCGAAGGAACTACATGTCTTCCTCTGTCAGGAGATATTCCTGTTTGATTTCCCCTACAGCCATTTAAAAAAAATAATATAACATCCAGGGCTGGAGAGATGGCTTAGTGGTTAAGAGCACTATCTCATCTTCCAGAGGTCTGAGTTCAATCCCCAGAAATCACATTGTGGCTCACAACCATCTGTAATGTGATCTGATGCCCTCTTCTGTCGTGGAGGTATACATGCAGATGGAGCACTCATGCACAATCAGTCAGTCAGTAATGCAGGCCCCATCTTGCACTGGTGGTAGGGAAACCTATGCTGACTTTGGCCTGGAGGCCCTGGAGGCCCTGGCTTACTGGTTCTTACTTCTAGTAAGTTATGACTCTGTTTGGGGCATACAAGACTTGTTCCATGTCCCCTGTTGGATACAACTTGGGGAGGCTGCCCCATTCTGTCCAGCAGATTCTGTCATGGATTCCAGCAGAGCCAACACAGGAGGGGTTGTGTCCATTCTTCTCACCATGGCCCAGGGAGGTGCTGTCCTCAGTCCTTCTTTCCTTCCCTTATCTGGTGGGCTCAGCTGCTACCACCTGATTATAACTTTCCTTTCTCCCAGAAACCATCCATGTTTGACGTGAGCAGGGAGCTGGGCTCCAGTGTGGCACTGTACAGCCGCAAGGTCCTCATCCAGACCAAGGCTACGGATATCCTGCCCAAGTGGTTGCGCTTTGTTCGAGGTACTGTTCCTGACACCCAGGCTCTGTGCTGTGGGCGGTGACCCAGTGTTCCTAAGTGTCATGGTCATGTGTCCTTGAGCTGCCCACTGCATTTGCCTCTGCTGTGTTCCAGACCATCCTCACCCAGCAGAACTCAGCGTGAGGCAGGCAGGGGAGAGCTCAGTGCCTCTGGGAAACAGCGCAGCTGTATTCCTGGCTGAGCAAGGAGGCTGGGCTGTTGGGGGCGTTCTTTCATGTTTAGAAATTTGGCCTGAATATCAGATTTACGCATGAATTACGCTGGACCTGAGATTGTAGTTCAGTAAAGAGTGCAGCATCGACTTTCATAGCACAAGGCCCAGTGCTACCCATGATATAGTTAGGACTTTTTCTTTTCCTTTGAGACAGAGTCTTGTATATACCGAGGCCTCAGTCTCTGAGTACTGAGATTACATAGTAGCTTAGTTAGTACTTTGGAGTTGAATGCTGGGATGTTTTTGGTGTGTGCTAGTCCTGCGCTGAAAGGGTTTTTACCCTGGGACTGCTGTACTACCCATTGCCTCTGAGCAGGACTGAGGAGCAGTCCTCTCCTGCCCTTCCTGCTTCTCCTTTACTGCCCATGGCTTACATGAGGCCAGGCAGTGAGAAAAAGCCAGCTCTGAATATGAAGGCCTCAGGTAATGGTTGAGGTCCCATTGGTACAGGGGTTCTAATGTTCCTGTCTTCTCAGGTGTGGTGGACAGTGAGGACATCCCCCTGAACCTCAGCCGAGAGCTCCTGCAGGAGAGCGCACTCATCCGGTAAGCCCAGATGGAGACTGGCAGGGCATTCTTGTGAGGGCTGTCCTTGACTTGATTCTGCCCCAGCTGTGCTTTTCAGAATCCAAGAAGAGAGGGTGAAGAGAGCCTGAGGGCAGGATCCCCCATGTCCTTATAGGTGTTCTAACCACTGAGCTTTACTGTTGAGCTACTCGTTCTGTAGATGGGAAGAATTTCGGGTTGGCTGGGCAACTGCTGAGGTTGAACCTAGAAATGGTGGCACTAGGCTGGGAGCAGGCTGAGGCCTGCACTGTCTGGTGCCTTGGCTTCAAGTAATGTTTTGGGAAGCACGTGTAACAACTGCATAGTTGTTCATTTATCCATGCTCTTGGGTGGAATACAAGTTACTTTTTCCATTAAATACAAATTACAATGCATGAAGAAAGAACGTGGTCCTCTTCTTCAGACCACTCTGATGTTGCTAACCCCACATGGAGAATGCTTGCCAGTGCTGCAGGGCAGCTCCAGGCTCTATGGTGGTGCTTTTCCATTGCTGGTGGTGAAGGTGGGCTGTACATGTGGGCTCTGAATGTCTGGGGAGCTGCCTTGCTCCCCACTAATGTAGGCTAGCTTTGAAGAATTACAGTGTTGGGAGATGGCCCATCCCTGGCACCTAGCCTAGGTATGGCTACAGTTGGAGATTCTAGGTACCATGTCTCAGAGTTGGATGAGGCAAGATCACCCTAGAACCAAGAATATAGCTGACTTGGGTCTGGGCTGCTCTTCTGAAGCTAGGAGGTCAGGCTTGTGGAGACACAGCTCTTAGATTCCTCGAGCTGAGTGAGCTGTGTTTCAGTGCCCCAGTCTGACTGAGCAGTCGTGTTCACGTCCGCCCAGAGCTGTTAGGCCCTGAGGCACTCTGTCCCTTGGTGCCTGAGTGGCAGAGAGAAGTGTAGAACCAGCACCTCCTTCCTGCCTGTGGTCAGTCTAAGCTTCCACTGCGAAGAAGCAGCTGCTTTGTTCAGAATGTTGAGAGAGTAGGGAGAGGTCTGCTCTGGGTCTTCTGAGGTGTTATTGTCTTCTGGTGCCGTTTTCTTCTCTGTGGGTTGGAGTGTCACCAGCCTACAAAGATTTCTTTCTCCCCAGTAGAACCTCAGAACCAGCAGTTGGCCTTGCTGTGTCATTGCCACTGTCTGTCCTCAAGCCCCACTGGGTCTGCAGCGTCTATCCCCTCAGTTGTGAGCATCTAGGTTTTTGTGATATTGTGTGTCTCCTGGGAGACATAACAACATAGTGGAGTATAGGGAGAGCTGACAGAGAATAAAGACTGTCAAGAAAGTTGGGGATCCCTTTAGGAGCATGGCGGCTCAGGCAGCTACACCAGGCCCACTCCAGACAACAGCCCACATCTTATACTTCAGTGTTTCCGAGATGATGTAGCTGGGGCTGGAGAATTGTTGCAATCTCAAGGGACCCTCTCTCCTCCTGGAGAGGAAATGTAGTCACCATAGTGGGAGCTATCTGTTGTCTAGTTTGGTTCATCCACTGCGTGGTTGCCAAGCAGTCTGTCCTTTGCTCCTGGTGACAATGTCATGAGGAGACAATCTCAGCTCACCTGCCTTTCCCAGAGGAATTCCCTTGGCGCTCAGGCCAATCACTCTGTAGAGTGGCCCTGTCCTTAGAAATGGTTGATCCTCCCAGGAAAGAACACAAGAGGTTGCCCTGTGGGTGGGGCAGGGTTGACCTGTCCTTGGTGGGTGATGCTCACTTTGACACTTGGTAAAGGGAAGACTTTAAGGCTTCTCTCCCTTCGGTGACTCTTGCTCTCTCTCATGGATCATGTACAGAGGAGGTATGTTCGCTAGTACACACACATTGTTAGTTTTTTGGTTTTTCTTCTTCTGCTTTTGTTTGTTTTTACTGGTATTGCCAGGCAAGCACACTGCCCCTGGGCTGCCTTCCCAGCTCCAGTTCTGCTTTACTTAGAAGAGTGTAGATGTGCTCTTCGGCAGGTTTCAGTATCTTATTCATGGATTTTTATCTCTTGAGTTAGATTGATCTCGGAGTTCATACATGCTAGACAACCCTTTTCTGTGGTTTTCAGTAGTATTTTAAAAATATTTACTGTAGTATGTGCTGATTACCCATTTTAGTCAGGGAGCAATCCGTTCTGTCAACATGTATTATATGCTCATATTATTCTGGTCTGGAACTGCCTTTGCGCTGACTCCTGTCCCTTCCACAAGCCTCACTGTGCCCCTTGTGCTGGCCCAGGCACACCAGGCACTGCGATTCATGGGTCTGTTTTATCACAGCAATAGAAAACCTAACTAAGACAGTGACCAACTTTTACGAAAGCCCACTTCTGTGCACTTGATCCTGAGTAGACACCTTGAGATACCCACTGCTGATTGTCCTGGGATTGTCAGTTTGTCCTGGGGATTGTCAGTTTGTACTGTTGGACTCTAAAGATCCAAAACCACGGGATGCGCTCCCCCAGAGACGCTCACGGCCGGGACTCGCTGCAGTCACATGAGGGTTATTGATGAACTGATGAATTAATAGTGACCGGTGCACCCTTCTGCTCACAGGCGAGAAGGAACCCGAGCTGAGACAAAGCGTGGTTTATGTACAGAGTTCACAAGGACAGTTCATTGCTTCTTGGACAGTATTAAAAAAAGATTTCAGACAGCCGTTTCCAAGCCTGGTTTCTGTTCCCAGGCTTGGTTTCTAAGTAACTCAAATATACACCTTTATCTTTCTAATCCAGGGGAATTCGTTTAAGTGGCTTCTGTTTATCCAGGTGTAGTGTATTAATGGCTCATCTCCTTTATCTTGGGCCCTTTCCTCTGGAACGTTTGTTTGAGTCTTTGGATTGTGCTTCTCCCGGGATGTGTCCCTGGGGGAAGTGAATGTTTGAGTCTAAAACCGAAATAGGAGCTTTTGATTAATTTTAAGTTTCTACAGTTCCACTGCTCCCCACAGGGTGTTCTAGTGAGCTTCCCACTAGGGGGCAGCACAGTCCCCTTTTGTTGTATAGTTTCCCTTTGGCTCCAGGTGTGCCTACCTGTGCCTTCAGTTTCTGGTGTGTACGCATTTCTCTTGCCCCCATGGCCCTGGTACTTGACAAAAAACTCTGTTCACAGTGAATGACTTGTGTTCTATAGGAAACTCCGGGATGTTCTACAACAGAGATTGATCAAGTTCTTCATTGACCAGAGTAAAAAAGATGCTGAAAAATACGCAAAGTTTTTTGAAGATTATGGCTTGTTCATGAGGGAGGGCATTGTGACCACTGCAGAGCAAGACATCAAGGTAGGCTGGCCTTGGCCCCTGTCAGCCTCAGCCCTGTTGCTACAGAGGAAGCTGGTAGAGGCTGTCCTGGATATGGTGACAAGTCACATGGGCAGCAATGGGAACACTGGTCTCCATGGTCTGTCCTGGTAGACACAGCAAGTCTGCATGTGTTCTTACCTGTGTTAGCCAGGCTCCAGTCAGTGACAGAACACCTGACAAAGCTACAAGGTCACAGTTTCTGCTTCAGTTACAGAGGTGTCAGTCAGGTGTGACGTGAGTGAACACAACTGAGTGCTTCTCAGTTAACGGTCTGAGTGCTCTTCCTCAGTCAACTGTGGCTCCTTCAAGTTGACTTTCTCAGGTACTTTGTCATTGGGGAAACTAACAGATTAGAGTGCTTAGATCTGTACAAACTGCTGGAGTCCATTGATGCAGGGGAAGAGGTTGGAGCATCCTCCCAGGCCCACGCAGAGGGGTGAGGATGGGGTCCAACTACTGCCTTAGTCACGTTTTCTTCTGCTGTGATGCAGCACCATGCCCAAAAACGCCTTGGGGATAAAAGGGTTTATTTGGCTTAAGTTTGTAGTCCTTTATGAACGGAAACTAAAGCAGGAACTCATTAGGAGCCGTGGAGGAATGCTGCTTACTGGGCTTGCTCAGCCTGCATTCTTATATCGCTCAGGACCACCCACAGAGGTGCCCTCCCACACCAATCATTAATGAAGAAAATCCCCACAGACTTGCCTACAGGCCAGTGTGACAGAGGCGTCTTTCTCAGTTGGGATTCATTCCCAAGTGACTATAACTTGTGTCAAGTTGTCAAAAATGTAACCAGTAGCCACTGTATACTTGGTAGAGTTCTTAATACTACCACTGGCCAGAGTAATTGCTCAAAAAGAATGCATTTGTTCCTAAATGGTTTACTTGCATGCTGTAAGATCCATTGATGTCACTGTCCTGAGGCCATACATAGCTCATTGGTATGCAGGTGCCAAGTCTGGCTCCATGGCTCTTCCCTGGGCCTCTTCCCGCTAGCTCATCAGCCAGTTCCAGCTGTACTGGTCTACTTAAGCTCTCCGTTTGGAATTTTTCCATCACTGGGACAAAGTAGCTGAGGAGAGGACTTTCAAGGAAGGAAGTGACCCTTTGGCATGGACATTATACTTGGAGCATGTGGTGACAAGAATCAAAGGAGAAAGAAGGGGCTATGGACAAACACCCTCTAAAGGACACACCTCCATGATTCTACCACCTAGACCCCGGTCCTAATGTCTGTCACTTCCTGTTAGTCTGTTTAGCCATGAGCTCATGAGTTTGTCAGTCATGTGATCTGATCGTCTCTCAAGGCTTCATCTGTGAAGACTGCTGCCTTGGGCACCCAGCTCATGAGTTCTTAGGAGCATTTATGATCAGATCATGACACATTGACTCTGGTTAACCTCACTTCAAGATTTAGTCATCTGTGTCTGCATCTGTGTGTGTGCTGTGAAGGCCAGGAGTGTTGGGTGTTCTTCCAGCAAAGGCACCATAACTCCCTAAACTTGGAACTTACATTTTTCAGCTGGAAGCCAGAACGCCCAACTTGAAGCTAGGTTAGAGGTATATGAGACACCCAATAGCTCGCTATGTGAGTGCTGGGATCTAGATTCCGGCCCTCATGAAGATTGTGCAGCAAGCTCCTATAACACTGAGCCTTTTCTCCAGCCCCTGATCTCACTTTTAGTTAGCAGCATCTCATAGCATTTGCTGAGCCAGCCAGGGCCTTTCCCCAGTGTTTGGACTACATTGTTTGACTAGGTGTGTTTGTGCATGGTGAGAGCCAACTGCTCCTGTGAGGTGCATGTGGCCTCACCTGCCCGTAGCAGTTCTGGAACCTCTGTCTCTGTCTCCTAAACTCAAGGGCGTAGTAGCGTGGTCATTTGGGTCTGCCCTAGATCTTCCTTACCCGCTTCCCTCAAGGTCCTGTGCTGGGATGGTCAGTGGTGACAATGTCACCACTTAGATGATGTAGAGGTGAAGCTGGCAGCTCCAGGGAGCAGCCTCTGTTCTTTGTTCTTGCAGCCTTGTGGGCTGATTGCTCGTGCTTGTGTCCTGTTTGCTGCAGGCCTTCTCTTGCCACACACTCCAGTAACCATAATCGGTAATGAACACCACTGGCTCTGAGGAGGCTGGGCACTGTGTCCAGTTGTCACTGGCAACAGAGAGAGCTCCTAAGTAGGGTCTGCTATGAGTGGCAGCTGGATACCCTAAGGTAGTTTACCCAGCTCTTCAGGAGGCCCTAGGCCACCTAGGTTCAAAGGTTTCTCATGATCCTATGTACAGTGGGATTCTTAGGCCCATCTGGAACTCTGAGTCCACCATAGCCTTTGGGGACCAGGCTGGGGAGCCAGAAAGCTGCAGGCTTTACCAAGAGTCCAAGTTAGGAATCACACTCAGATCTTGGCTCTGGAGTAGGCAGTGACTTGCCGCATGTCTGCAGGAGGATATCGCAAAGCTGCTACGGTATGAGTCCTCAGCCTTGCCTGCGGGGCAGCTGACCAGCTTATCAGACTATGCCAGCCGAATGCAGGCTGGCACCCGCAACATCTATTACCTATGTGCTCCTAACCGTCACCTGGCTGAACATTCACCCTATTACGAAGCCATGAAGCAGAAACACACTGAGGTAGGTAGGCTCCGGCTTGCTGCTGGGCCAAGAATGTCTGTTATAGGGTCTAAGTGCTGAGGGAAGGGCTCAACTCCAATTCTGCATGAGAGAAAATGACTGACTGTGTTTGAGGCTGTGCGTGTCTGTGTGTGTGTATGTGTGTGTGTGTGTCTGTCTGTCTGTGTGGTGGGGCTGTCATTCCCACTAGGTGGCATAACTAATGTGTGCATGTGGCAGGACAGCCAGAGCCCATCTTAGATGCCTCTGAGCTGTTGCTTAGGCCCCAGACCCCCGTTTCCATAGCAGCCCTCTGCTGCCTGCCATGGTTGACAGGCCTGAATGCCTGCAGGTGCTCTTCTGCTATGAGCAGTTCGATGAGTTGACTCTACTGCACCTGAGGGAGTTTGACAAGAAGAAGCTGATCTCTGTAGAGACGGACATCGTTGTTGATCACTACAAGGAGGAAAAGTTCGAGGAAACATCTCCAGGTTGACTCCCATCTCTTGCTGGAGGGCATGATCCCATGTGATTGGTGGGCAGGAGACTGTCACGTGTCCCATGGGGTTTTCTTGACCTGCCCATGAGAGCAGAGCATTCCTCACTTGGCTCTGGTTCACCAGCCTGTGCAAGACGCTGCTTGGGAAAGTTCTAACAAGCAGTGGGAGATGTCCAGGGCCCCAGAGTTGCTCCTGCTCCTCCTGGGGAGGTCCTTGCAGGTGACCAGACTTACAAAGAGCTGGAAGGAACTGCTCCACCCTCCATCCACCTCGCCCCCCCCCTTTTTTTTTTATAGTCTTTTGTTTTGTAGCCCAGGCTGGCCTTGCTCCTCCTGCCTCACTATTCTGAGGTGTATGCAACCTTGGTTGGGCTCAGATTTTTATTTTTAAAGTCCTAAAGAATTTACAGAGTTCAGAGGCAACCATGGGTGTTTTCAATGTTTTCTATGTAGGTGAAAAGTATTTCCAAGAGCATGTGTCCCTAGTTGCAGGTGAGGTAGTATGGCTCGAGATAGCCCAGGAATGTGCTCAGTGGAGGCCACACAATGAGGGAGCTGTGTTAGGGGCCCTAGGGTCATTCACTCCTCTTGTACAGCTGGTGAGCGCCTCTCTGAGAAGGAAACGGAAGAGCTAATGGCCTGGATGAGAAATGCACTGGGGTCCCGTGTCACCAATGTGAAGGTAAGGCCTCCCTTCAGCTATCGTGCTATGTGGTGTCCTTCCAGAGTCTGGCTGAGCTGTGAGTTGCTGCCCTAGTGTGGCCTCATAGGAAGGCACTTAAGCCAGGGTGAGGACTCTAACCCTGCAGTGTCCCAAGGCCACAGGCACCAGCATCTTACCAGCAATGCTTTGTCTCAAGCCCTGTCTGTGCTCGTGTCAGTGCTAGTCTAGGCCCTGCCTCCGGGCAGGTGCTTCGTGGTAAAGACTCCTTTGCTTTCCTCTAACAAAGGGGTCTTGTTTGTGCTTCCTGTCATGAAGAGACCTCTCGTGAGCAGCTCGGGCTCTGCCTCTCCACACAGGATGGTCTCCTCACCTTGGGGAGAAGGATCCAAGCCCCTCCAAGTCTGTACCCTTGGACATCTTGCTGTGATCTTTGTCCTCATTGACTGGAGACAAATGAACTAGAGCAGTAGATACAAAGCCGTGCCACCACAGGGCCAGTCTGCCTTCTACCTGGTGGCCTAGTTAACTTCACTGTGCTTCAGACCCTGTCACCCCTAGCTAGCCCCTTGCTACTGAGTTCTTCATCCTGACCCTTGCTTGCAGGTGACTTTCCGCCTGGACACCCACCCTGCCATGGTGACTGTGCTGGAGATGGGGGCTGCTCGGCATTTCTTGCGAATGCAGCAGCTGGCCAAGACCCAGGAGGAACGTGCTCAACTGCTCCAGCCCACACTGGAGATCAACCCCAGGTATGCGTGGGCTCCAGCACACACTGTCAGGGGCTCCTAGTGTGAGCATAGTCTTCTGTCTGGAGAGCATCTAAGTCTGGATGTAAAGCTTCTATGCCATCCATGTAAGGATGTTCTATAAGCAGGCCCTTGGAATTAAGCAGAAGTTAAAAGGTACTCACCGGAAGTTTAAATGGAGCATTGCTGATGCAATTTGTTTCCCATTTCCCACTAGAGTTCCATTTCCTTGAGTTAAACCACAAACCTGACATTTTCTCACTTGGGCTGTTGTTGCTTTTGCCATCCCCATCCTTAAAGCCATTTTTAACTTTGGGAGTAGATCCTGGTGCAGGTAGTGGGGTACAGTTTTCAGCTATCGTTCATTGTATGGATCCACCTTAGGACAGGTTACTCGTTTGATATATTTGAGTGGCTTGCAACTTGGGGTTGTTAAGAACAGGGTTGCTATGAACACGTGTAGGCTTCCCGAGAATGTGGTTCAGACAGTGTGAGCTGCCTCAGCCTGTCCCCACAGAAGTCCCAGGTCGTGATGCGGTGAACGCCTTACATTCAGTGTTCATTTGTAGTTTGTTTATTTGAGGCTGTGTAGTCTTGACTGGCTTGGAGCTTGTTCTGTAGACCAGGCTGGCCTCTAGTTCACAGAGAGCCACCTGCCTCTGCCTCTCTCTGCCTCTGCCTCTCTCTGCCTCTCTCTGCCTCTCTCTGCCTCTCTGCCTCTTGAGTGCTGGAATTAAATGACCACCATGCTTGGTCATTTGTAAATATATATAGTCAACTTCAAATGTCTGTTGTTTCAAGGTATCTTTTGATGAAAGGAAGATCTTACTTTTATTATAATCAAATTTATAAATCTTAGCTGCTTTATAGTTTTTGTGGAATCTATTCTTTCTAAAAGGCTCTATTGTTTAGGTTTTGGGTTAATTCTGTTTTAGTCTGGTCTGATTTCATCTCATTCTGTAAGAACACCCAGGGGAGTTGGCCTCATTAATCCTGTTCCTTCCGTGTTTCGTCCATCCTGTCTGCTGGAAGGACTTCATCTTCCTTGATTGTCCTTGGCAACAGGTGAGACCGAGGCACATAGAGTTAAGCCTTACAAAACCTGTTGATACTGACATGCTTATAGGGTTTGGAGCTTTTTTGGTTTTGTTTCTCTGAGACAGTGTTTCTAGTTATAACCTAGACTGATCCTGAAACTCAATGTTCTTCTGCTTCAGATTCCTGTTTTTAGTTATTTGCTATCTTTATTGGGTGTTTTAAGTTTTGTTTTTTAATTGTTGAAATGTATAATGAGGGTAAGGACTAAATTGGTTTTGCATATAGCAATAATTTTGGCGAAGGTGGGGGGTTGTTTCAGTTTTTTGAGACAGGGTTTCTATGTGTAGCCCTGGCTGTCCTGGAACTCTCTTTGTAGACCAGGCTGGCCTCGAACTCACAGAGTATAACCCCGAGTGCTGGCATTACAGCCGTGCTCCACCACCTTAGCAGTAGTTGTTTTTAATGGAGCTATAGAATTGCTAAAATGTTAGAAGACCTACCTGTAGCTTCATCACTCACTGCCAGTAGTACCTCGCTTGATTTATCTTCACTTCTGAAGACATGTTGTATTATTTTAATTACACGTGTATGTGCGCATGGACACAGGTGTTCACAGACACCAGAGGTGCTGGGTGCTGCCGGAGTTATGTTGTCATAACTGTTATAACTGCCTGTTACGGGGCTTGGGAGCTGACCCGAGTCTTCTCTAGGAGTATGCGCTGTTAGCTACTAAAGCCTCTCCAGCCCGATTTCCTCCTTGACTTGTGTGTATTTGAGATTTGGTAGGGCACATCATTTTTTCACTTTATAAGCATAAGTTTTTATTAGAAACTGTGTAGAAAGGTGCTTTTCCTGTTTTCTGAGCCAGACCATAGGCATTACGACTGGGTTGAGAGGTCTCAGCAGCCTCTGGCAGTGAGTGCAGCTCCCATGGCCGCTCTGGCCCGCAGGACGCTGTGACTGCAGAGCAGGCAATGTAATGTGTCAGCTCGCTAGTTCTGGCACAGAGCTGGTTTATGAGTGACCAAAGTGCCAGAGGACTGTTGCCTTTTTGCTCATGAAGTGCTGCCATTATTAGACATTAATTTTGAGTACTTAAGTCTGCAGGAACATTCCTGGGTGCGCGTGCTCTCTCTCTCTCTCTCTCTCTCTCTCTCTCTCTCTCTCCTCCCTCTTTCTCTCTCTCTCTCTTTCTCTCTCTCTCTCTCTCTCTCTCTCGCTCTCTTTCTCTCGTGTGACCTCTCAGTGGTTTTTCATGCTTATTTTTCTATGCATTTAGATTTCAATAAAAACATAGGGCTACATTTACGACCAGCTTCCCTTTATTGGTGCACCTTGATTCGCTACTCTGCACCCATCTGCAGCTTTTGATATTGACGCTCTTAAAGTGATTGTTGTTGTCTAGGTGACTTAGAGAATCGGGGTATTTTTTTCATGCTTGACATTGCAGTTTTTTGAATGTTCTAATAATCCTCATGTAACAGCAGAAGCCCCGGTTGGTAGCGCTCAGCCTGAGCTGACTTGTCTGTTGGCTCCCTGATGCAGGCACACACTAATAAAGAAGCTCAACCAGCTGAGGGAGGGTGAGCCGGAGCTGGCCCAGCTGCTAGTGGATCAGGTGAGGACTGACTGGGTTTGGCATCCTTTTCTGCTCTCTTGCTGAGGGTCAGGTATAGGTCGGACTGGACGTGAGCCCCTGATCCTGACTTCACTATGCCATCCCTATGTTTCAGATCTATGAGAACGCCATGATAGCAGCAGGACTCGTTGATGACCCCCGGGCCATGGTAGGCCGCCTGAACGACCTTCTGGTCAAGGCCCTAGAGAAACACTGACAGCCAAGACACTGGATGTAGTGTCAACCCAGGTGTTCTCAGGTGATCGATGGATCTGCCTGGGGAGGAAGGACTTAATATACAGACAGTGCCGCCAACTGCTTGCGCTCAGCTTTATTTACTTCAATTAAACAGTATTTCTTCGTCCACGTGGTAGACGGTCTCTCTTCTGAGATGGTGGAATGCTGTGGTACCGTGTGTAGTTGAGGTGGAGTCTTCCTCACTGAAGCAGTATGGCTGAACTGCTCAGTGATATCAGGTTTTTCTGAGTGTCACCTCCACTGGGTAATGGTCACTGATGGCTTCAGCCTACAGAGGCAGGGAGGTGCGGAGGACATGGGGCCAGAGTGAGGTCTTCTGTACCACAGAGGATGAGCAGATGAAAGCCTTCTGCTCTTGGCCTGAACTACCTCCACCCACATCTAGTGTGGAAACAGTAGCAGTGTGGGTCTGGAATCATGGAGTCAGGCTAACCTAAACCACACAAGGGAAAGGACACATACCAGCTGGTTGGAAAGTCTGTATTCTGCTTGGAAATCAAAGGGAGCAGCCGAGTTGGGAATAACAGCAGCCTGGAGCAGGGCTCCAGAAACCACAATCCTGTAAGGACATCAAAGAACATAGTCCCTCATCCTCTCTCCCATGTAGAGTCCTTGGTTAAGGTTTGCTGGCCCCACACTCCAGATGTGCTCCACCTAGGAGTACTAAGAGAAGGCCCTGCTCTAGTGAGGACTAAAATGTAGGTGCCCAGCTGGGACCCCATCCACTGGTAGCCATGCTGACAAGAAAACTAGGAGCCTGTGAGAAGCAGAGCTCCTGCCTCCTGAGTAGGAGAGGGTGACTGGAGGCGCGGTTTGGCTTTGGGGCTGCTTACCTGTCATAAGCACAGTGTGTGGATGTGACTGTGGTGTCCGCACTGTCAGGGATCAGCCACTGGAAGATGGGACTTGTCCGAAGGCGAATGGAAGACCATTGGGAGGAAGTGACGTAGCTGCAGCCAGCATTGAAATCTCCCATGAACATGATGTCCTACCAGGAGACATGCCTGTTGGTCCAGGACAAACGGGGCCAGTTGAGCCTGTTGTCCCGAGGAGCGTGGCCTCACCTCCAGGCCCCACTTTTGCTGGACATCGAGGTAAACATCGTAGAGGGCGTCGATCTCACTCACAGCATCTGCTGGGGCTGAGTGCAAGGGCACGATCGCAAACACTCGGACCTCTGAGGAGAAGCAGACACGTCATGGACAAAGTGTCCAGAGACCAGCCTGGACTGGGGTTGGTCTGAGGATACACTGGGGCCCTCATGCAGGGGTTGGGTTTAGCTGTAGAGCAGAGATAAAGATGTGGGACAGTCTCCCACAGGATCGATACCAACCTTGTAATTGAATGTAAATTCAGAGCACTGGGAGCTCCCTTGAGACAGTGTAGGGGGCAGCCCTGCCTCAGGCTTCTAGCAGTCTGGACTCCAGCTACAAGCTGTACTCCATCGTGGCCTGGCGGGCTGAAAGTGAAGCATGGAAGCACTCACCAGTGTACGGGGAAAAGAACTTGACAACAATTGGCTCTCGGCTGAAGGTGTCATTCCCGCAGGGCTCACAGCCATCGTCATAATGATAGCTGTCCAGAACAGACGCCTGGTCGGGCCTAGAGAGAGACCAGGCAAGACGTGACTGCGGTGCTGTGACAGGCCCCTGAGTAGATGCCCACCCAGCTGGAACCTTATCCTGTAGCCCTGTAATACACATCGGTACCCCTGCTCTGTAAGGGCCTCCCAAGTGGAGCAGGGTCACCTGGGCTCTCCAAACCACTGTCAGCCTCTGTGGCACAAGTGTGGGGCCTGTACATCCTATGCTTGTATTCTTGGGCTCTGACAGCATAGGGCTTTACCTGTACACAAAAAGGTACTGTTCCTTGTAGCTTTTGCGGCCCAGCGGCTCACTGACTACATAGCGATAGGTGTCAGGTTTGTCCCTGGATAAAGGAAACCAAAGGTCCTTTTTACCATAGAGGGAACCTCCTGGCACCTGATAGCAAGGCTCCATCAGTGGAGCACAGAGGGAATGAGACTGCAAATGGTTGTCATTACTGTCTAGGACTCCAGCACCGCCACCCACCGATTGAGTTCATCCAGTAGTTTCCCAACAGCAACCAGGTGGGTGTCTCTGACCTCTTGGACAACGACGATATCATAGCGACTCAGGATCTGGGGGTAGGGCCACAGCTGAGCAAGACAGGCTGGGTGGGCAGAGCTGCAGCTGCTGCTCTCACAGAGCAGCTCTCCCTGCCGCCTACCCTCTTGTCAGATACCTGCCAGCCAAGGCCAGTGTTGACAGTGATCTGGGATGATAATCCTGACGTCCACCCACAGATGGTAAGGCCTCAGGTTCCCCGTGGTCCTGACAGCATGTCTGCTCTCAGGCTTGGGCCACCCCGAACTTACTTTCACAATATAGCTGGAGAGGGTGGCATTGGACATCTTAGTCTCCCCAAAAGTCCGGATGTTGAAGGCTGCAATTCTCAGCGTCCCAGCCAGCTGCAGCAGGTTGGCCAGGGTGAGCAATGTTCCCATCAGCCCTGTGGACCTCATCCTGTGAGACTGGATGTCAGGACAAAGAAGCAGTGAACCTACCGTCCTCATCAGAGACTCTGAAGCCTAGCTTGTGGGAGGCCCTCAGCCCCTCCCTGTACTCACCTGAGAGGGCTGTCGAAGCCAGAACAGACCTGCTCTGTTGGTGTGATAAGCCCCCAAGTGCTCTGGAACTGTCGGACAAGACGAGTTTATTCACGCCTGACACTCACAGAGATGTCTGTAGAGATGAGAATTTGGATACTAACCTGGGGTATTCTGATACTAATTTCTCCTTTTGCTTTTAAAGGAAAATTCCTTTTATAAAATGTATAAAGGAAAAAAACCAAAAAGCGGTGTGGAATTGCAGACCTGCTAGCTCTCCAGGTCACTGCCCTGGCAATGCCAACCTGCCGTGTGCCCTGCCAGTTTTAAAGGTTCAGGCAGTTATGACCTCCCCAGGGCGCGCATGTGTACCCTTCACCTGAGAGCATAGAACAATGGGGCTGCCTGTGAGGCCATCCCACTAAAGTCCTGGGCAGGCTGATAGCACGTGCTGACAACAAACACGGTGCCTCTTGCTGTAAAAACAGTCTGATATCATGTTTGTGCATGGTTATAAAACCTTGTGTCCTTTGGCCATCCTGCCCTCACTACCAGGGATGGGTAGTAGGAATTGGAGGCAGGGCTGGCTGAATTAGCTCGTCTACTTGTGTGTGGTCTAGGGGGTTTAATGTCACCTTGTAGCCAGAAACTAAATTCTAGACACTGACATAATGGATTCTCAAGACAGCTGCTCTGCTCTGCTCTGCTCTGTGGCTAAGGACCCCCTCACCTTCCAGAGATGCTAGAGGCTACGTATGGGAAATGTTGGGTGATGGATATTCTTCCTGGGAGAATAAGAAGCTCAAAGGATCCCCAAGTATCTATATCACAAGAGTAACTCAGGGCTACGTCTTGCCCTTTTTTTTTTTTTCAATCCTTGATAGTTCCTTTGTGTTTATCCCCTAGGGCTTCTTTAACAAGCTACCACAATCCATGAAAGGACTGTAGCCAGAGGTTCAGAACCCAGGTGTCTGCAGGGACATATGCACCCCACTCTAGGGGAAGATTCTTGAGTCAGCTGCCCCTTTATCTGATGTTGGCGCTGCATTCTGTTCCTCTTCGATATGGCCAGGATAATGTCCCGTCTCACCCTAGTCTCACCCTTGGTCCTCTCCCCTAAGCTGCACATGGAGCCCAGAGGCTGATAATGTGTCTTCCTCTATCACTCTCCACCCTCATTGAGACAGGGTTTCTCACTGAAGCTAGAGCTCAGCCAATGGGCTAGCTGGACCAGCAGGGCCCAGAATCCCCGTGTCTGTCCTAGAGCTGGGCTTACAAGCACAGGCTGTCATGCCGATCTCACACAAGAGCTGCACATCTGACTCCGACCCTTATGCTTCTGGTGAACACTTCACCAACTGAGCCGTCTTCCCAGTTCCCACAAAGTTCTCTTTTGCCAAGTATTGGGATGTGGACATCTTTTGGGCTACCATTTATCCCTCTGTCAAAAGCTTAATGCTGAGGGGTTATTGGCTCTCCAAGGACAATACGAACATGTTATAGGGACTGAACCTTCTTGATGAAGGAAGAGGTTGTATGCCCAGAGAGAATTAGAAGTAGCACGTTAGATTGGGCAGCTGTGGGATACTGGATATATCCAGAAGCAGGAGAGCCTAGAGGTCAGGAGTCAGAAAGAGGTCAAGGTCAGCAAAGCACCTGCCAGCTGGCCAAGACACCTGGTGTGTGGGACTAGAAAGAATTAACATGGGGTACGAAAGGTAAAGACACCTCCAGGAAGCCAGTGTCACCGTGGCACTGCTGCACATCTGTGTCTCTCAAATGTACAATCAGAGATCCAGTCACCCACCTACCTCCCCAGCTGCCAGATACCCCATCTTCATCTTCTGATCCTCCTGCCTCCACTTTGCACACTCTGGAATTCTGTGTTGAGTTGACAGGCATACGCTGGTTATAAGGTGCTTGGCAGCAAACTCTGCTCCAGCCCCTTAAGTCTTCAAAACTGCATGCTCATGCCTCCGCTCTCCACCTGAGGCTGGGATAGATGTGAGTGTATCAGTGTCCAATTCCCACACACCCAGCAAGGTGGCTGTGGCTCAACACGACTCATATTTTTCTACCTTGGTCACACATCTGAGAGATTGATGGTAGGAATGGGAGCAGACAAATGTGCAGAGAAAGGTGTCTGAGCCCTGACACAGAAGCATTATAAGATCTGACACTGACACGTATGACTTTTGACATAGGGCCCCACTCCTCCGTTTCTCAGCATCTGGTAGGTGTGGATACTGGCAAGCTTGTCACCCACTCCCTGCTCCTAGGAGCGCCTAGGCACCCCTGCCTTCCTTCCTTCCAGCCAGCAAAAAGGTTAGGGCTTAGGCCTTAGCCAGAAGCTGGGTCCTGAGTACCAATTGCACATGGTGGCCCCTACAACTGGGCTCCCTGAGAGCCACTCAGCTCAGGTACATTCACCTGGGGTAAAAGTCAAAGCGTGCTCTATGGTTGGAGGGTCAGTGGACACAGAGTTGGTCAAAATAGGATTTACTCCTCTTAGAAGGAAAGAAGCCTCTGGATATTACACTGCCTTGCCTTTCTCTCCTGTGTTCTTTTCCTTCTGTGTCAGCTACTGCTGTGCAGTCAGTGGCCTCAGACTCAGTATGCATAGCAGTGGTCACTTTCACTTGCCTACAGGTCTGCAGGCAAGGTGGGTGGTCCTTGTCCCTGAAACTGGACTAGCACAAAAAGGGGGAAGTGCAAACCGCACTAGATAAATGGGGTGTGATGCTCTTCCATGTGGGTGCTGTCTCTGCCATGGCCAACATCAACAGTGAGGTCCGGGAGCACACTCCTTCCATTGCCAGAACCCACTCTGGAGGTGCAAGAACAGGCACCCCAGGGAGGTAGAAGCAGCTGAGTGCTTCTGGAGTTTTCAGTCACATCAACAAGGAAGTATGTGCCATAAGGAAAGCTGGCCACTTTTTTGGATCAGGTGAGCTTCTTAAAGGTCAGTTCTGATGATTTACAATGTTCTCTTTTTAAATTACTCTTGTCATAGATACCGAATGGGGAAGCAAGAAATAGCAATGGATTATTGAAGTGTGAGCCAAGTCAAAGGTTACGGAAGAAAATCCTCTTAAGCACTGTGACCAAAAACAAGTGATCCCAGGGGGGCAGGTCACAACAGGGCAGGTCACTGTGGGGCTTTGTGCCACAGCCAGAGCTGTACTGCCTTCCACACAGAGAAGGGGCCAAAAGTAACTCAGCGAGTGGCAAAGTGGGCATGTCTGCACATAAGACACAACATGATGACTGCTTTATCTCTTTCTATAATGTTCTGTATCTGTGGTCTTGGCTGTGGCAGCTACTGAGAAAGCATTATTGTGAAATTTGATGCAGAACAAGACAAAAAGATGGCAGTTTCAAAGTCTCTTGCAAGTGGACATATCCCAGGAATAATTATGATTAAAAACAAAGTTTTTGCCAGGCAGTGGTGGCGCACGCCTTTAATCCCAGCACTTGGGAGGCAGAGGCAGGCGGATTTCTGAGTTCAAGGCCAGCCTGGTCTACAGAGTGAGTTCCAGGACAGCCAGAGCTACACAGAGAAACCCTGTCTCGAAAAACCAAAAAAAAAAAAAAAAAAAAAAAGTAAAAAAAACCAAAGTTTTTCTTTAGATTTTATGCGTGGGCCAGTGAGATGGGTCAGTGGTTAATGGTACTTGCTGCTACCCTGATGACCTGGGTTTTATCCTCAGGATCCACGTGGTAGAGAGAGAACCAATGCCTGTAAGTTTGACTTTGACTTTGACATTCATGCTTTGGCATATCCATGCACACAATAAATGCATATAAAATTAAAAGTATGCATGGTGGTGCACACCTTTAATGCCAGCATTCAGAAGGCAGAGGCAGGCAAATCTTTGTGAGTTTCGAACTATATAGCTTGGGCTATATAGTTTCAGGACATACAGAGCTGCATAGTGAGACCCTGTCTTGAAACAAAAAAATCAAAAACAAACAAAACCAACAAAAACCCAGACAGGCAGTAGTGGCGCACGCCTTTAATCCCAGCTCTTGGGAGGCAGAGGAAGATGGATTTCTGTGAGTCTGAGGCCAGCCTGGTCTACAGAGTGAGTTTCAGGATAGCCAGGGCTACACAGAAACCCTGCCTCAAAAAAAAAAAGCAAACAAAGTGAAACAAAAAATAATAATAAAGTTTATGTGTGCTGACTTCACCAAATGTCTACCGTAAATTGTGAGGCCATAATGCTGATTGGGTTTGCCCACATAATAGAAATACATCCGTGGGTGACTTCCTGTGACCTAGGGGACCTCTTGAAGTGTTATTACCAACCTTCACTAAGTTGTGTGAGCTGATGAGCTAGGCATGGCTTGGAGAGGGATCATGCATTCTGTTCTCCTTGCTACTCCTTCATTCTGGGTCATATCTGTGTCTGTGTCTCTGTCTGTGTCTGTATGTGTATGTATTTACAAAAGCTTGAACATCTCACAGAGACACCGGTTCCTAAGAACCGTGTCTTTTTTCTAAGAACCCTTACCATGCACTAAGCATTTTACCTGTATTTAAATACATGAGTTTGTATCGATATGAGATCAGTGAGTGACAGGAGAGGAGATGGACTTGCCACACCAACCTGACAAACGGTTCCATTTCCGGAACCCACATAAAGGTTTAGAAAAGAACTGACTCTCAAAATTGTGCACACTCATGCGTGCGTGCGCACACACACACACACACTGTGATAAGGGGAGAGGGAATATCAGCAACCTTGGGAATGATAGAGAACCAGCTTTTTTCCAAAACAACAAAGTCTGAGACTCAGCAGCTTACACCATTATCTGTAGGGAAAGGCTCTCCACAGATAAAAGACAAGAAGCAAGACTTTGAACCCAAGTTCTACAGTTCCCAGTGAGGACCTAGGGTCAAGGGCCACCGATAATCACAGAAGACAACCATTGCTTTATGCCTCCTCAGGAAAGAATACTGTGGCATGCAGTAGTGATTCATGCCCAGTCAGTCTTGAGTCTGGGCAGACCTCTGTCAGGAGCATCTAACCTTGTAACACAGTGACACAACTTGGTCTATAACTGTTTGTGGCTGCATTCATAGCTATCCTGGGATGTGTGTTGGACACACCTGTGCCTGTATCTAGTGCCAGCCTCCAGCAACTAGAGGAGACACGGGGCTTTAGTGCCACTGTGAAGACACAGCTGAACCAGATGGGGACAAAGTACCACCAACAAATTAGACTTGATAACGCCAATGTTGACATTTATTTAGGTCCTGAAAACTATAATCCCTCTCTCTCTCTCTCTCTCTCTCTCTCTCTCTCTCTCTTTCTTTCTTTTTTTCTTTCTTTCTTTCTGTTTGAGACAGTGTAATATCCCTGGCTGTCCTAGAACTCACTTTGTAGATCAGACTAGCCTTGAACTCACACACAGAGATCCACCTGCTTCTGCCTCCTGAGTGCTGGGATTAAAGCCATGTGCCACCGTGCTGGGCTAAAACAGTAATCTTTTCATCTTATAAACATTTAACAAACCAACCATTTGAGACAAGTACTAAACCTGAAGTACAGGCATATATGCATATATATGATTTTCACCTACTCAGGAGGGTGACACAAGAGGATCACATTGCAGGCCAGCTTGGGCAACGTACTGAGATTTTGTTTGTTTGTTTGTTTGTTTGTTTTTGAGACAGGGTTTCTCTATGTAGCCCTGGCTGTCCTGGAACTCACTCTGTAGACCAGGCTGGCCTCGAACTCAGAAATCCGCCTGCCTCTGCCTCCCAAGTGCTGGGATTAAAGGCGTGCGTCACCACTGCCCAGCAACTTACTGAGATCTTGTCTCAAAATAAAAAGTTAAAAAATAATTTAGTTCAATGGTAGAGTGCTTGCCCGGCATGTTCAAGGTTGTAGGTGCCCCGAGCACACACAAAAGAGGCAATCAGGTAGTTTTAAATTTAAGTCTCCTTAGTATTCAGAATTAATTTGAAAAGAATGGTGCCTGGTGAGTGACGACCAACAGTGTATGCATTCCAGGTTTGGGTAACAGTGCTGGGGTGACACTACCAGCCGTAAGCTACGGTGTGTCAGCATGAGTTTGGCAGGTAGCCCCGGAGGCAGGGGGACAGATGCATGAAAGATAATTTGATTTTTATGGTCTGGATGTTTTGAAAATTCCCATGATTAATTTATAAATGTTATAAATTTTAAAAACCATGTATTTCTGGGACATGGTCATTCATATTTCATAAAACAAAAAAACCCTTTTTTAAAATGTCCTTAAAACAGAAAGCCCTGAATCATGTAGGCCAATGCAGTATGGCATCCAAAAATAGACTTAAACATGAAAATTCAAAATTATTTAGCACTGAGATTTGCATCTCAGAGACAGGGAGGAAGACTCATGCAAACAATGAGCAGGTGGGTTCTGGATCTGGGGTGGGGGTGGAGGAGTTTTAGCACAGACAAGTGACTACTGATGTGGAGAGCTCTTGGCACTCCTCAGATGGGCATCCTGCCTTCCCTGGCCATCAGTCATGGTGGCCCAGCACATCTCCAGGTTTTTACCCCAAGTCCATCCTAGGAGCTTGCTCCCCTTCAGCTTCTCCAGACGCACCTAGATGCCTTCTTCTCCTTATAGTGCAGGCTGTTCACTAACTCCATCAGCAGTGCTCCTATGGCCTCCTTGCTCATCAGGACTCAGCACACTCCACGGGGCTCCCAGAGCTCCTCATAAGTTTGTAATCAGATCTTTGATCACATTCTTTCCCGACTTAACATCTGTTGTCGGGTTCTCATCTCATGAAATCCAATGTGTACCATGGCCTATGCGCCGAAAGCACCAGAGCTCAAAGCCTTTCATTTCCCCTTGAACACCGAGTCCTTTCCTGTCACTCCAGGTTTGGCTCCCTATAGTCCCCCCTACCCCCCAGCAACAGCCCTGCTTCCATTTTCTCATGTTCCATGTCACCTATTTATTTTAAGACACTAAACAGTGTTTGCTCTTGTTTCCAGCCAGCTTCTTGTCAAGACCAGCTTCCTGAGGCAGAGACCATGTTTCTCCTGTCTCGGGAGGTCTCTGGTACCTCCAGCCCATCACACAGACAAAGCTGTGGGATGGCTGAGCTGCAGGCTTGCCCACTCTGCTCCTTTCAGAGCTACAGCCTCCTGATGTACATCTTTTGTCTGGAACCCTGCAGAGACTCAGAAGAGAGAGCAATAGGGACACCCAGATAGTACCCCTACATCCACGGCACTGGCCAGAAGCTCCCAGGGGTGTGGTGGCTGCTATAGCCACAGGACTATTTCCTTTGAGCCACAGGGTACTCTTCAGAGTCAATGTGCACTGGTCCTATAGACACAACATCCTGGGGACAAAGACAGTGGTCATCTCTTTGCCATGACATTGCTTTGTTTCCAGAGCAGGCCCCAAGTCGTCCTCAGTTCAGCAAGCTGCCCTTGGCCCAGGACCCAATCTAGGCTCACCGGCCCTACTCACTGGAAAGATGCCACTAACCCAGAGTGGAAAATTCCTCAGAACAACAGCACCTGGGTTGCTCAGTCCCACAGCTGCTGCACAGTCATGCTTGGCCAGTCATGCTGAGGCCAGCACATCAGTGAAGAGTTGATGTTCAACTGCGTGGCATGTGAGACCAGTGGCTCACCCGGATACGTCCTGCTGAGGACCCTCCCCCACATGCCCCAGCCCTCACTGTCACTGCTACTGACATCTTTCTGCGCCCTGCTTTTAGGGGACATGTAAATAGAAGAGAGGTTATAGAAAAATGCTGCGGAAGTCAGTGCCAATGTAGCCTAAGCCCAAGGCAAGAAGAGAGCTTGTGTTCCCAATGGACACGTGACGCAAAGCTGTAATGTGACATCTGTACCATCCAGTTCGCTTGTGCACCTTGTCCCACTCCAGTTTCTCTCCACTGATGGCCTCTGACACACACACTTGTGACCAGTCCCATATTCAACGGGTGTGGTGGTATGAATGAGAGCGGCCCTTACATGTTGCAATGCTTAGTCATAGGGGAGTGGAACTGTTTAAAAGAATTAGAAGGATTAGGAATGGTGGCCTTGCTGGGGTAAGTGTGACTTTGTTGGAGGAGGTGTGTCACTGGAAGCTAGGCTTTGAGGTTCCCAAAGCTCATGCCAGGCTCAGGCTCCCTCTTAGCCTGTGGATCAGGAGGTAGCTAGCTCTCGGCTACTGCTCCCGTGCCTGCCTACATGCCACCACACTCCCCACCATGATGAGAATGGACTTACCTCTGGAACTGGAAGCCAGCCCGTTAAATGCTTTCTTTTATCATGGTTACCTCGGTCATGGTGTCTCTTCACAGCAATAGGGCAGACGGTAACTAAGCTCCACAAGAGCTAGGGCATGGGTAGTGTACCTGAATTACCACATCACACCAAGAGCCCACTGGGTGAAGGGAAGGTCAGCAGGCCTTTCCTGGGCTGTGGTACAGACCACAGCACAAGCACCTGGCACGAGGCATGCCAGCTCCGTCCTCTGTCTCAGGCTTCCACGTCCCCAGTCCAGGTGAGTGACAGGTGACCTATGGGGAACCGTGTAACTGCAAAGCACGGCTGTAACATAAGAGAGGGTGAAGGAGGCCCTGGGGCACTGCTCAGATGAAGACGGTTTGAGAAACTTGACACAGTGCAGTGGACAAAAGCCAGAGAATTGTAGGGCACTGGCCTGCAGAAGGGAGCTCCGTGCCATCTCCATGGGGAGAAGCTTCCTGCACCCAGCCTTGAGTCTTGTACTAGCCAGCAACTCAGGCCAATGGCACTGTTGACAGTGCTCCCTCTGTATAATAACCACTGTTTGTCCAGCTCTGTTCAGTCTTCCCTGGGAGCGGCAGCTGTTCTTAGACTCCCCTACCCTGGTCCTGGCTTCGTGGCTGTGCTGGTTTCTAGTTTTAGTCTGTCTCAAAAATAAGACAAGGTTTCTCTATGTAGTCCTGGATGGCCTGGAATTTGCTCTGTAAATGAGGCAGGCCTTGAACTCACAAAGATCCACCTGCTCTGCCTCCCAAATATTGAGATTAAAAGCATGCACCACACCAGGTGCTCTCCGCTCTTGGCAGCAATAGTGAGGCAATGTAGCCCAGGCAGTCCTGCTTCAGGTATGAGGAGAACACGGTTCCTGGTTCCTTGGATTACTTCTCCCACACCCCATGCTCTCTTTTCTTAACTGGCCCTTTCTCTGGGGTGAGGACATGCACACAAGACCAGGGACAGTCAGCATTCACAAGAAAAACACAGTGATGACCTCCAAGACATTCATCACCCAAGGCTTGCATCAGAAAGCTTTCCACCTCCCCATCATTACTGAGGTGGCCTGAATAGAGACAGATGTAGCCCCAGTGCCATGCTCCAGCCACAGGTCTGGGTACAACTCTTGAGAGGCAAGTGGAGTTGAAGCACAGGGTATTGGCTGTGGAATGGGAAGGCACCCCAAGGAGGAAATGGGAAAGGCAGCTGCCAATGTTAACTCCTGGATGAAGTCACATGACTCTGGGGAGCAGCAGAGTTCTCTCATCTTCCTATCGTACACCCATGCCCGCTTACCATGCGAGGGTGGCATTCTGCACTGTTACCTTTGTATAGAAGCACAAGTGTCCAGCAGAGGTTGGCATTTCTCCCCAGCTTGGGCAGGGACAGGAAGAGTTCCTAGGAGCTAGGGTAAGTTTAGCCTTTTGTCTTCTGATCAACCCAAAGCCAGGGCTGGTCAGACGTGTAGATTTGAGGGGCCCGTGGGGCCACTGGGGTAAGGCAGTAGTCCTGTGTTCAAGAGCTCCTTCCCTCTCTTGGGCTCCTGGGAGAAGGCATCCATCCACAAAGGCATCTCAGCTCACCAATGACACCATGGCAGCAATATGGAAAGACAGGCTGGCTAGGTCACCGCCACTCTATAGACTTCTTGATATTCACATTTACATGGTAACTGGTTATGGAAGAAGAAAATGGGATGTTAGTGGGGTCAGTATCTTAACCAATAGCACTGCCTGTATTTTAGTTTTATCACACTGGCTCGTTTGTTCTGTGTGTATTTAAGAGAGAGCCTGAAATAACTAGACAACAGAGGCACACACGATGCAGCAGTGTCAACAGAGCAGGGCAGAGCTCAGGGACAGGAAGATGAGCTAAGTGAGCCCGTAACCACACCAGCTCCAGCTGGAAGGAGAGTCCAGACCGCGGTGTGGGAAGCAGGGAACCCTTGAGTTCAGAAGACAGGGTTCAGGGCGGCCGAAGAGGCTACAATTAACAGGGTAAAGCTGGAGAGGAAGTGGAGGTACGGAGAAGCCTCCAGGGTCAGGACCTGCAGAGAACTCCCTTGGCCTACAGCTGGGATTGACTACGCTTGGGAGACTACCTGAAAGTGAGGAAAACATCAAAACAAGGATATACATAGTGTGTGCGTGTGCGTGTGCGTGTGCATGTGTGTGCATGCATGTGTGTGTATGTGTGCATGTATGTGTATATATGTGTGCATGCGTGTGTGCATGCATGTGCATGTGTGTGCATGCATGTGTGTGTGCTTGTGCGTGCATGTCTGTGTGTGTGTGTGTGTGTGTGTGTGTGTGTGTGCGTGTGTGTGAAACAATAGATGAACAGTCTCCAGAGTTCAAAGCAAGACAAGAAGTCTTTGGGTACCCACAAGCCACCTTACCAACTCACAAGTATTGGGTAGAATACCTAGAGGGGCATCACTTTAGAAATAGGGTAAGTTAACTGTAGAACCAAGGCAGCTCTGGACTACTTGACCTGACCTTAGAAGCAATCTTCTGAAGAACACACACACACACACACACACACACACACACACACACACACACACAAGCTTCTGAAGGAACTCTGCCTGTCAAGCCAAAATCCAACACAATTTAAAGGAATACAACAAACTCCACCAACAGTTAAAACTCCTGACACCCAGTGAAAGGAGCAGGCCACCATGTGCATTCTCTCAGGAAGATGGAAGCTGGGCAGGGTTTTAAGCAACAGAGCTCTCATACAGAGAACTATTAAATATTAGCAGGGAGCTAACTAGGAGGAAGCAAAAGAAAATGCCATACAACACCTCAGGATGGGAGCAGGTGCCAAGGGAAGGATTCAGATCTGGCAAAGTGGATGGTCGTCACTCCCCACTGGATGGTAAAGATCCTTCACTGTTCCAGGCCATGGCTGGTGGTCGAGAACTACCTGCAAAGATGATGACAAAATCAGCTAGAATGCTGTCAGTAGGAGTGGTGGGAAGATGTGGGTCGGTGGTGCCTGTGCGTGGGCGTGGGTTCTGTTGGGCTGAGTTGTAGATCCCAAGTGTCTGTCCTCCAGGCGGCTGGAACTGTGTGCGGCTCAGGGAGCAGAAGTGCAGGAATTTGATTGAGTTCACTCTACGCAGGCGCTGGGTGGATGTTGGGCTGTGAGAAGTCACAGAACTCTGCTCTGGGCATGGGGAGATCTCAGTCCGAGGTCCCACAGGGACAGAGCTCTTGGACTGGGGGTCCTCCAGGCCAAGGTGGCTGGCCGGAGACCAGCTGGTCTCAGCCCCTGGGCACCCAGGTGCCACTGGAAGACTGCAGAAGGACTGAGACAGGGGCATATGGGTTGGACTGGCCTGCATCAGAAAGGGGAGAGAGAGAAGCTCCAGTGGTGCCCACGGGGTGGAGACTCTTGGTTTAGGCGACTTGCTTGGCTGGGTCATGGCTGACTCGGCTAGTTTGCTTGAGTTAACAGGCCTCTGTGGCTAGAACTTACAGAAGTCCTTAGGTGAGCAAAGGCTCATTGGTTGAAGGCCCCCCTCTATGGTTCTCCAAAGACAAGAGGAAGTCTATGGTTTTAAAAGGTTTATTGTCATGGTGGAAGGTGGATGAAGCTGTACCCTGCATCCTCAGAGTAGGCCTGAGGTTAAATACCTTTTGTGAGTAGGAGGGTCTGGGAAGGAATGCTTAATTGGCTATGCCCTCTGGCCTTTAAGTATCATTAATATTGAGATCTCTTGAGGCTCTGTGGCCCATAGTCAAGCCCTCTACCTGTGCTACCTATGCTATATGACCGAAGGCCACAAACCTTTCTTTGGGAGGGGCTGTGGATAAGTGAAAGGAACCAGGGCCCAGGAGCAAGGCTGAACACCTACCATCTCATTAGGGTCACGGGGTTCAAAGCAGACTCAACTGTGTACCCCACTGCCTCTCACAGCCCACCACCCCACAGGAAGACAAAGGCACTCTGGTATGGGGTGGGGGTCACTTATAGAGATCCAACTTGACATGACCATAGCCATCTTGGCTGTAATTGCCATCATGCCTACCCTGGTGCTGCCCCTCAGTCTACCCACTAAAGGAAGAACACAGTTAAGACAGTCATCCACAACACATAAGCTGTTTCTTCTCTTTTTTCTTAACACTTATTTATTTTTTGCTTATACATGTATTTGTATGTGGCCATGTACACCAGTATATGCAGATACCTTCAGAGGCCAAAAGAAGACATCAAATCCCCTGCAGTTGGAATTTACAGGCAGGTGTGAGCACCTGACATCATGCTGGGAACCAAATCTGGACCCTCTGGAAGCGGTGCTCTCTCTTAACTGCTGAACTATTTCTTTAACATCCTTTACATTTTTAAAAATGACCTGTTATTATTGGAGTATGGTGTGTGTATGGGCACACGCATGGGTGCATCTCAGTGAACATGTGGGTGACAGAGCACAACACACAGAAGCTGGTTCTCTCCTCTCACCGAGTGGGTCCTAAGTGCTGAGTCGAGATCAGACTTGCAGCAAGTATCTTTACCCACTGAACTATGGGCTGGCCCTAACATTTAACTGAGTTTTGTCTATGTCAAGAATCGAGAAAAGCTGCAGTTATTTCGGTTGGCTGCAGGTCCTTTGTCTAGCTTGGTATATGTGCACCTCTCTCTGCCCTAGGATTTGGGGACACTGATCTTTCCAATATCCAGGACATATTTATTCTTAGAGTCTCTGAAAAATTGGACTTTGCAAGTTGGATTTGGTGGTACAAACCTATCATCCCGGCACCTAAGTGGTTGACATAGAAGGACTGCCTCAAGTTTGAGGCCAGCCCAGGCTGTATACTGAGTAACAGGCCAGCCATAGCTCCAAATGCAGACCCTATCTCAAAACAACTAAAATAAATAAAAAATAATAAATAATAAGACTTTGTGAGTTTGAGGCCAGCCTGGTCTACAGAGTGAGTTCCAGGACAGCCAGGACTGCACAGAGAAACCCTGTCTCGAAAAACAAAACAAAACAAAACAAAACAAAACAAAACAAAACAGATTTTGTGCAGTCTGAATCCATCTGTCTCTGTTTTTGGTTTTCCAGTCTCTTCCACCTTTAGCAGGCTTAATACTGAACTCACCAGGGCATTGCCAGAAGCCAGCTGAGCCATACAGGACACGCCTTAGGCAATTCTTGGACCCTCATGACAGTCGGAATCAGAGGACAGCACCAACAAACAAAGCACACAGAACCAAAAGGAACCATTTCTCCTCCAACACAGCCTCTGATAAAGGTTAGCATCAGAAAGGGAGAAAGGCGTGTGTGTCTAGCCTTTCCCAGGCAGAGAGCATTCAGAGCTGAGAAGCGACAAACTAAGAGTTGCTGTTATTAATTTTCAGAGAACACAACCTGGAATCATAAAACACTTTTTAAAAAAACTCACTGAAATCTGATCCAGAAACAAGTGTTAAAGGAAGTGGCAGATAAAGGCATAGCCAGTGACTGTGACTGCACTTCACAAGTCAAGAAGTCACTCGAGTACAAGGAAGGAACAGGAAGAGTGAAAAGAGTTCCTCAGAGGGAGAACATCTGAAATGGAAAAAAAAAAAAGGTACAGGAGCTGGAGAGATGTGTCAGAGGTTAAGAGCACTGGCCACTCTTGCAGAGGACAGGGGCTCAATTCCCAGCACCTATATAGGTGCTCACAGGCACTGTAACTACTGTTCCAGATTTGATGCCCTTGCCTGACCTCCACAGGGACCAGGTACATATGTGGTAAACAAATATGCATGCAAGCAAAACATTCATACAATAAAAACATAGATATAGCCGGGCGGTGGTGGCACACGCCTTTAATCCCAGCACTTGAGAGGTAGAGGTAGGCAGATTTCTGAGTTTGAGGCCAGCCTGGTCTACAGAGTGAGTTCCAGGACAGCCAGGACTACACAGAGAAACCCTGTCTTGAAAAAAAAAAAAATTTAAAGCAGTATGTCAGGTGGACTGACAGCAGATAAGCAAGAAAAGCACGGAAAAGCAAGAGATCAGTGGCTTGAAAACCCAGCAATATAAACTGTTCAAATAAGCACAGAAAAAAAAGCGTCGGTCACGCCAAGTAGCGTAATGTGTGCATGATTGACAACCCCACACAAAGGAAACTAAATGCATCTGAAGAAGCAACAGAAAACTTTAAGTTATAAACTCACAGACCTGAGGTCAACTGCACCAGACAAACCTCTCAGGAACCTGTTCTATTTGAGTCCTTACACTTAGGACTTCTGCACAGAGCCAAATGCAAAAACCAAGTGTGCAGGCCAAACCCAGGAGCACAGTGAGACAGAGGTAAGATAAGCTAAGAAGCCTGTGTGCCAGAGCAGGCCTCAGGACAGAAGACTAGGCCAGGAGGGAGGCAGGGGTTTGGCCAGAACTGCTGGGCTGCAGGCTGCTGTCAGCTTCTCTCAGTGGGGCTACATCCGCCATCACCATGCTTTAGCTGAGACTCCCTTGAGAGACCCCTCACGCCCATACCAGAACCAGTTATGTATAATATAGTAAATCATCTCTTCCACTGCCTTTACTGAAAAATCAAACCTACAGCTAACATTATAATAAACGGGGGAAAATTGCAAGTGTCTCTTCTAAAATTATTAACAAAACAGGCTATTTACTCTCTCCACTCTTATTCAATATAGTGGCTGAATTCTTTTCCCTCCCTCCTCTCTCCCCAGCCTCCTCCCCACAGATCCACTCCTCCTCCATTTCCCTTCAGAAAAGAGGCCTGCTTTGTTAACAAGTTATTATAAGACTAGACACAAACCACATATCAAGACTGGATGAGGTAACCCAGTAGGAGGAAAAAGAGTCAGAGACAGCCCCTGTTAGAAGTCCCCCAAGAAGAGCAAGCTACACAGCCATAACATATATGCAGAGGACCCAGCACAGACCAATGCGGGTCTGTGATTGTCACTCCAGTCTATGAGCCCCTGTAAGTGCTGCTTAGTTGATTCTGTGGGCTGTGTTCTTGTGGTGTCCTTGATCTCTCTGACCTCTACAAACCTTCCTCCCCTCTTCCTTGTGATACCCCAAGCTCCACCTAATGTTTGGCTGTGTGTCTCTGCATCTGCTGCTGTCAGTTGCTGGATGACCACTCTCCGGGGATGATTATGCTGGGCTCTAGTCTATGCGTGTAGTTGAGTATCATCAGGAATCATTTCATTGACTTTTTTTTTTTTTGCTTGCTTGTTGTGTTTGGCTGTATCCTAGGTCTCTGGACTACCCAGCCTCTTGGTTCCTAGCCATCCAGGCAGAGTCAGGCATGGGCTCCCTCTTGCGGCAGGGGTCTCAAGTTCTAGCTGTTGGCTATTCCACAGTTCTGCATGCACTGCCTGTACCACAGCACACTGTGCAGGCAGGACAAACTGTAGGTCAAAGGTTTGTGGCTGTGTCCTTGTTCCAGTCCACCCACCCACCCACCCACCCCCAGAAGCCTTGCCTGGTTACAGAAGGTGGGTCGGTTCAGAACTACTAGCCAGAACAACAACATAAGAGGAATACAAATAGGAAAACAAAACTCAAAACCTATTACCTCAACTTGCACAAGATGATGGACTCTTAAAAGGCCCTAAACACTTCAGAAGAAAGCACTTAGATCTGGAAAACCTTTTCAGTAAAGGAATGGGATACAACCACAGCATAGAGCCACCAGTAACTTTTCTTTATGTCCATTGAGGTTTGGTCTTTGGTTGTGTATTATACTGCTAAGTGTGGGCCCCAAGACCTGGTTGCCCCAGAGATTGCATGTAGCCCCAAGAGAGCTATGTGACCTTGCCCCCAAGTTATTTCTGATTGGTAAATAAAGATGCCAACAGCCAATAGCTGGGCAGAAGAAACATAGGTGGGTTTTAGTGTTGGGAGTGGGGGCGCGTAGGGAACCACAAGGGAGAGAGAAGAAGGAGTGGAAGAGAAGCAGCCATGGGTTAGTTGAGTCATGAAAATGTGGCCCTGAATTGGAGTTAAGAGCAGCCCAGATGAAACATAGTAAGTAATAACTCAGGTTATCACTAGGAAAGTAGATTCTAACAGCATAGAGGGTAGTATCCGCCCAGCTCTTGTGCTGTTTAAAGCTTCTTGTAAATAATAAAAACAAATGCCAATAACAAACATGCTGGGAAAGAAATCAGGAAAACAATGAGGTGATGGTGGTGCACGCCTTTAACCCTAGCACTCTGAGACAAAAGCCTCTGTGAGTTCGAGGCCAGCCTGGTCTACAGAGTGAGTTCCAGGACAGCCAGGACTACACAGAGAAGCCCTGTCTCGAAACAAAAAAGGAATGAAAGAAAGAGAAAAAGAAAGAAAAGAAAGAAAGAGAAAATAAAGAAAGGAAGAAAAAAGGAAAGAAGTCAGGAGAGTAATCCCATTAACCATAGCATCAAAAATAAAATGCCCAGGAACAAACTGAGACTAAATAAACCACAAAGGTGGAAAACCCCTACAATGAAAAAATTCAAACATTCAAGAAATCGGAGACCTCCCACATTAATGGATCACTGAACCAGTATTTCGAGAATGGCTGTATTCCTGAAAGTGATCTACAGAGTCAGTGTCGTCGTCCTCTTTGAAATTCTAATGACATTCCTCACAGGAATAGGAAAAACAATCTCAAACCCACACAGAAGATCCTGAATAGTTGGTGCAATCTTGAGCAGAAGAACAAAGTACCACACTGACAATAAATAGTGCTGGGCAACTCGGAGTTTATATGTAGAAGAAGGAAACTAGTTTCCTATCTCCCATCATATACAAAAGCTAGTTCAAGTTGGGCTTGGGGCCACACATCTTAAATCCCAGCACTCAGGAGATGGAGGCAGGTGGATTTCTGAGTTCAAAGTCAATTAAGGCTACATAGTGAGATTGTCTCAAAAAACAAAAACAAATCAGATTAAAATGAATCAGAGATTGAAACATGGCCATTGTTAGAGAAAAACAGAGAGAAAGAAAGAAAGAAAGAGAGAAAGAAAGAGAGAAAGAGAGAGAGGGAGAAGTAGGAAGGAGGGAGGGAGGGAGGGAGAGAAAGAGAGAGAGAGAGAGAGAGAGAGAGAGAGAAACACTTCAAACTAGAGAGATAGCTGAGCAGTTCAGAGGTCCTGAGTTTAATTCCCAGCAACCACATGGTGGCTCACAACCATTTGTAATGGGACCCTCTTCTGGTGTGTCTGAAGACAGCTACAGTGTACTCAAATACATTAAATAAATCGATCAATCTTGCACTTCAAGACCGAGGAGCAGACAAGGACTTTCTGAAAAGAACTCCAATATCACAGGAAATAATAGCAAGAATTTAAGAAATAGACTTCATGAAATTAAAAAGCTTCTGCACAAGCTGGGAGCTGGGAGAAGGCTCAGTGGATGAAAGTATTTCCACAAACCATAAGGACCTGACTTTGAACCCTCAGGACCCACATAAGAGCCCATTGTCTAAGCACCCTGAATGCCAGAGTCCTTCAGGAAAATGGGCAGCAGGGACAGAGGAATCCCCAGAAGCTCAGGAGCTAACTAGCATGACATATTCAGTGGAAAATCAATGAAGAAATTCTGCTTCAATGTGGAAGGGAAGACCAACTCCTAAGGTTCTCTGATTTCCTGTTATCTGATGTCCATGAATGCATGAATGGTGCTTCAACACATACCTGCATTTGTGAATACACACACACACACACACACACACACACACACACACACACAGAGCTCTACACAGTAAATGAAACTATTAAGAAACTGAAGAGAGCGTACAGAATGGGAGAAAATCTGTGCCTGTGGCACATGTAGTTAATCTCTAGAATATATAAGAACTAAAAATTAGATAATATAAAAACCCACCCACAACAAATCAGTCACTAGATTGGTAAATGAATTAAACAGAAAGATCTCAGAAGTATAAACAGGACCCTACCCACTATGCTACTTCAGGATCATGTGGAGTCCTATGACCACAACCTCAGTAGGGTCCCCCATTCCAGCTTCTACCTCCACCTGAGCACAGTGCTGGGTCTTGTGCCCCACCTCCACAGAGCAGCACCGTTCCCAATGCGAGCCCAGCCCCTGCCAGCTAAGGATCACCTGTAGAAACAGTCAACTCTGTCTGCACAGACTTCAAAGGTCAGCAGCAAGAATCATCTAAGCCCACAGCAGGCTTGCTCCTGAGCCCAGAAGCTGTACCTGTCCCTAGATGAGCTCAGATCATAGATGTATCATTTGGAATAACTTAATGACACACCCGGAGGCCTTGGGAAAACAAACAAACAATTCCCCCAAAAAGTAGACAAGAAGAGAAAATCTAAGTCAGGGCTAAAATTAATAAAGTAGATATTAAGAAAAAAACAATATTAACAGGAGTTGGTTCTTTAAAAACATTAACAAGCTCGACACATCCTTAGCCAGAATTATAAAAGTAAAGGGAATCTATTCTAATAAAGTCAGAGGTGCAGAGGGAGGTGCTATGGCATTCCTGAGGAAAGTGAGACAGGAAGGCACACCTTGTTTGGATTAATTTCTAGATACATATGACCCATCAAAATTAAATCAGAATGGATTAAATCATTAAAATAGAGTCACACCAAACAGTGAAACTGTAGTAATCTCCCAACTGAGAAAGGCCCAGGGCCAGACGGGTATAGCACAGAATTCTACCCGACCTTCAAGGACTAACGCCAATATTCCTCAAATTATTCTATACAATAGAAAAGAAAGGAACACTTCCAAATCCTATGAAGCCAAAATGATTACTTTGATATCAAGCCTAATGACCTGAGTTTGATCCCCAGAACCCAGATAGCGGTAGACCAGGATCGACTACCAGTTGTGCTCTGACCTCCACACTCGCGTGTGAATACAGCTTTGCATGTGTACACAGTAGTAATAACTAAAATAAAAAGAGTATTACTTATTTATTTTTGGTTTTTGAGGCAGAGTCTAAGTAAATGCAGCACTGGCTGGCATGGACCAAGCTGGTCTTAACCTCACAGAGATCTGAGTGCATCTGCTTCCCAAGTGCTGGGATTAAAGGTGACCCAGCAATGCTGCTTTGAGGTCTCAGAGAGGTATTTCATGCTTATAGAAACATAATTCACAATAACTAAGATTGGTCTTTGTATCAGAAGACTCTTTGTAATTCTGAATTTAATTTCATGATGGGTCTATATATCAAGCTCATATTTTAGTAATCCATGTATCTATGGATTGACTTTGCATAACTTTGTATACTTGTATACTTGTTTGCTTGTTAATAATGCCACAGCAGGCACACATTACTACACACTCTGAATGGTACTGACGCCTGTAGAGAGCCGGGCTCTCTGAAGTCCTTCCCCTTCTTCTACAGATCTGGGATGGAAACTACTCAGTGTGTTGGGGTTTGAGTTGGAGCAAACAAGTAAAGCAGACCACATTAACAAAGAAAACGACCAGTACTGGAGGAATATTACGAGGGGACATTTCCTCAATAAAAGAAATGTAAAACAAAACCAAAAGACCAATTTTCACCATTCAAATAGCCAAAAAGTGAAATGGTTCACAATATATGGTCAAAGCAAACTATGAGCAAAATGTCATACCAGTTATCGTCAAGAGGGTAGAAACTGATTCAGCCTCTTAAGAGGGTAAAATTTAGTAACAATGAAAATGCTGTTGGGGCAGGAGAGTAAGCTATGGGAAGCAAACCAGTAAGCAGCACCCCTTGATTCTTGATCGATCAATAAAGATGTTAGTGGCCAATGGCTGGGAGGAAAAGGCAGGACTTCCGGGTTCCAGCAGGCAGGCGAGGGCGGCACAGGAGGAGGAAAGAGAATTCACCAGGCTTCGGAGGCGGAGAGAGCATATGAGATCTCAGGCGGAGTGGCCGGCCATTGGCTGCTTCCTCGACTGGGCCTGGGGTAGCAGGAGAAAGACTAGAAATGCAACTAAATCAAGGGCAGACTTAGGATGCTGAGCAAGAAGGTAACCGGGCAACTAAATTGGGGAAAAATTAGAGCTGAGCTGGAGTGAAGGTAAGGACACGTTAGCCACGGGAGGCTTAAAAGTGTCTAGCCATTGGGCTAAAAACGCCATATTAAAAATGAGTGTATGAGTGTGTATGTGTGTGTGTGTGTGTGTGTGTGTGTGTGTGTGTGTGTGTGTGTGTATCTTTCATCCGTGGATCCAAGGGAACCAGGTTGATGGCTGGTCGCATGGTCTGCCCAGAGTTTAAAGTGGGGTAGTAGAAACTACACCTACATAGCGACGAAAAGCACATCAAGACAGCCTCTTGGCTGCCCCACGCACACTTTCTCTTAAAATAATAAACCTAAAACAACCCCTTATGTTTACTTAAGCATAATATTATATATTAGTACTTTTTTGCACCCTTACTCATGGCATTAAGGTTGCTTTCAGTTTTGAGATTTTGTTTTTAAGCAAGGAATAAGGCCACAATCAATATCCTTGGTAGAGACTGTCAGGTCCAAGAAAAACTCTATTTCCCCAAATTCTGGTGGCTAGACAAAAGCCAGCATTCTTCAGGAACTTGTGAAGCCAAAGGAGCCATTTTCCTCCTCACTGGCAGAAGGATCAAGTGGCTGTGTGTGGTGCCTATTAGCACACTTCCAGGCTTCCTCAGTGTCACAAGTGCCTGTTATACATTTCAGAGTCCAGGCTATCCTCCTAGCTCTTCTTCCTACCTTGCTCCCCGACCCTCAACTCCCATAGATCGAAGGCTTCCTACCCCACAGCTACTCATTCTCTGTATAGCCCTGCTGTTTTGGGTATGCTCTCTCTCTTTCTTCATCTCTCACTCTCCTTCTCCTACTGTCCCTGCTTCTTTCTTGGCCAGGGCCAGTCGTCTCCTGGCCATGTTCAGTCTACTGCTTTCTCTCTCTGCCTCGGATCCTTCCAGATGCCCTTGGCTGTCCTCTACCTCATATCTACGTTAAAGACCTTGCCTTCAGCACACCATGGTGCAGTCATGCTATCAGTTTCTCTCTCTGTATATATTTCAATGCACTTTCTGGAATATTTCAAGGTAACTTTCTGGGTCAAAGGGTGAAGTTTTTCTTTTTACCTTTGCTCTTTTCTAGTGTGTACGTGGTATACATGTAAATGGGGGATGGGTGTGCATACATATCCCTGTGTGTCTGGAGGCCAGAGAACAGTGGGTGTCTTACTCAATCTATTACTTTGACATAGGGTCTCTCATTGAATCTGGAGCTAGGCTGAAGGCCACACAACCCCAGCAATTCTCCTGTCTCTGCTGTGCTGGGGTTATAAGCACATATAGTTACAGCTGGCTTTTTACATGTGTGCTAATGATTTAAACTCAAGTTCTCGTGTGTGTGTGCAAGCACTCTGACCCACTTACCCATCGCGCCAGTGCAAACAGAAGAGTATTTTCAGTTTTAATTCGTCCCTTTACAGATTCTCCTGCTGAATATCAAGTGGCATTTTTGAGTTTGATTTCAATTTTCCTAATGATTAATAAAATTGACCATGTACATTTTAGCCATCTGTATCTTGTATTTCTTTGACAAATTCATTCAAATCTTAGGACCATTTTCTAGTTGGATTGCCTTTTGTTGAGTTACACAGATTCTTTTGGGGGTATAGGTATGAACATTTCCCTGTGGGTGTGTGCACATGTGTGCAAATACATGTGTGTGCTTGAGGAGGGCAGGTAGAAGTTTTATCAAGGACTTATACATGAAGACAAGCATGGATGGGTGTTTCCAGAATAAAAGGAAAAAACTCAACCCAAACCAAACCAAACCAAACCAAAAAAAAAAAAAAAAAAAAAAAAATAGAAAGTTTTTTAAAGTTATAAAGATATAAGTTATTTAAAGTATACAGAAGATGAAACTGAAAGAAAATACATATGGTTTAAGATCAACAATGATAAGAACTGGCTAAAATGTATGTCAAATAAAAATTTGCTTAGAAATATCTGGCTATTAAATATCATACAGTAGTTAAGGTAGCAGAGTGATGTACCTGGTCTTCTGGTTGTCAGTAACTATGCTTGGAGGCTGTTCTAATACTGTCAGAGGGACTAAAAGGGAGAATATTTTCCCCTTGCCCTTCAAGGTCAATGAGAAGGTCCCAGGGAACTCTGGTCCATTTCTAGAACTGTGAAAAGTCACCTCGGTGAACTCTAACTAGCATCCAGTCTACAAAGAGAGTCACTACACAGTAAGGATTTCCTCTACATAGCCTTTTGGTTTTTTGAGACAAGGTTTCTGTGTAGCCCTGGCTGTCCTGGAACTCACTCTGTAGACCAGGCTGGTCCTGAACTCAGAGATCCACCTGTTGAGTTAAAAGCATGTGCTACCACTGCTAGACTAAGCTGATTAAACTGCCAGACTGAGGACTTGGTTGCAGAACATTTGACCACATTGTGAGTTGTCAAAACCTACTTTAATAAGGGTTCTCAAATGCTCTGATCCCCTTCCTAGCTCACTGTCTAAAGGACAAATGGATGTGTGTTGGGACTGAGGTAAAATATTAAGGCCTAAATGGAATGTTAAGGTCTAGGTAACTGTGACCTGGATAGCCTGCCGTTATAACAAACTTTCTCATGCTTTTGCTGTTACTAGGAAACTTTCTAATACAAAGACTGATTATATATTCTGTTAAGTTCTGTGTCCCTGGAAACCCATCATAATAAGTCAGCAGAACTGTTTTATAAAGCTAGCCACAATAAGCTTGGGCCTGAACCAACCATCCAACAGCACTTCCTGCACCCGTGTATGAGCTTTTATGGTATAAGCTGGCCCTGGGATGGACCCCAACATAAGAGAGACACCCGCACCAATATAAGAAACTATTTGGAATAAGACTTCCATTTTGAGTAGTGATCTAATAAAGTTTAAATTCCCAAGACCTCCCTGGGAATAGACATCCTGCTTGGCAGAAAGAGACATGTATGTGGGTAACTGACATCCTGGTTGTCAAGTTAAGAGATGAATGTTAGACAAGTCCCATCCTGATTGATAAGTTAGGACATGAATGTTAGACAAGGTAAGTCCTTTGCCACAGGTGAATACCCCAACCAGTGGGAGCACGATACGTGTACAACAAAGACATCTTCCTAAGGAAGTCTCCTATTCCTAAATCCTGATTATGAAATAACTTGGCACAGATGTTCATGGATTTTGAGCTTAAAAACCCTGTAGGATCTTAACTCAGGGTCACGGTTCAGATCCTGAATCTAGACCATGGCCATGGTCGACCAGTCCGGGGGTGTATGCTCAACAAACTATCCCTGAGACTGGTGTCCATGTGGTTTGTTAGGTGACTCCTGAACTCCCACAGTGTGGATCTGTTTAGAAGCAGTTCTTTGGTGTGATTTCAATCTTGGTTGTCAGGATGATAGCAGCAGTCCAGTTCAGCAGTGTCAGGATACCAAACAGATCAGCAGCTGTGGCACCATCCAGCAGAAACTGCCAGGCCTCTGCTGAATCGGCAGGAGTTGGTGGGAGCCACCAGGTCCAGCTGGAATGCCTTGAGAAGTTCTCTGCTGTGCCTCTGTCAATGAAGATCAGCGAAGATCCGAGACCAAGCAAGTGTTGCCAGGCTAGCTCTACAAGCACCCCGTCACTATCCATTGAGTCCTGTTTATAGTCTCTCCAAACATCACATGTCTTCTCATGGGTCTTGCCTCAGCAAGACACCACAAGAGTCTGCATCACGTGACACAACCAGAAACTCCCACTTCAGTAATCCCGAGATTGTGTTATTTACTGGAAAAAAAACCCAAAAAGCAAAAAACTGTTTGTAGTTGTGGTGTGGCTCAGCCCTTAGCACTCACCTCTAATCCCTCTGGCTGAAATACAGACATTCTCTTAGTACGCACCTTTCATCTCAAACAATGAAGGTAAAACTTTACCTTCTAGTCTGTAGAAGGAAGCACAGTGTTTGAAAGTGATGCCTGATTGAGTGGCAGACAAAGTGATGAATGAGAGAAAGATCTGACAGAATAGGACACGCCCAACTCTCAAGAGGAGAGGAAGTGAAGAGAAAGTGAAGAAAGTGAGAGAAAGTGGTTTGTCCTTGACCCACATCCCAGAGTTACTCCCTAACTACTTCCTAACAACAGTCAAAGATTAGTCTAATTGTTTCAGATGTTCTTTCAGACCATTTATGATTGTTCATAGTCTTGCCTCAGAACACCCACCTGTCGGCGTACAATAGTCATTTTATTAGATGCTTGCCAGACTAGACACCCCTCACTCACTCTCATTTCCTATAAAACCTTGTCCCAGTGAAGGTAAGAGACCAAATCTTTTGAGTTCAGACTCCATGTTAGAGAACCTGACCTAAAGTTGAACTCAAGTTAACCAACAAACTGCTCAGTACCTAACACCAGTTTCCAGGCTAGCCCACCCCCATCCAAACCCGAGTCTAACATCAGTTTCCAGGTTATTCCTCCAACAAATCCACACCCCCAGGTTACAAGCCTGGCCTGACAATTCACTTCCTAACAACCACCAATCAAGAGGAAAACAAGTTAAGTTAAAGGCCACAATGGCTCCCCAGTTAGATGTGTTATCAGGCTGGATTCCTCCTTGCCTCTATAAATGCTTGCCTAAAACTAGGCTCAGGACCCACCTTCCTGCTGTGTCAGGGCTGCCAGGGAGCCCAAGCTTGAGCTTGAATAAAGAGACCCTAACACAACTGCATCGAAATCTCGGTGATCTTGAGGTTCACAAATGTTTCCTGGTACAACAAAGGTTTGGGGCTTCTTCACCAAACCATCGTCCTGCCGCATCAGCAGCAGGATTGGTGGTGAGGAGGCCCGAACTTGAACTAATAACAAAGAGACCGTAATGTGATTACATCAGAGTCGACTCCTGGTTGGTCTCTTGGGGCTCGAGAACAGGTACAACAGTTCCAGACAGTGCTCAAAGAGCTAGAAACCAGAAAAAAAAAAACCAGTAACAAGGCTCCTCCTGTGCATAGTTGGTCCCCTCACACTCTGGCTCCTTCCCTTCATCTTTCCTTTCTTCCCTCTTATCCTCATCCTTACGTTTTAACTCTGCCTTTTAAATGTTTTACTTACCAGACCTTTCCTTATATCTGAACAAGGATGTTCTGATGTAAGCACTCTCATCACAGTGGCTCCATTCGTTCCTGATACATAAAACCTTTTGGACACTGTGGAGTTCTGGCTGCAAGGAACCTTCATCCCTTTCACACCAGAGCAGATACCATTCTTCACACATGTAGTATATGCTACAGCAGATTACTCAGACACAAAAACAAATGAAATATTTGCTCATGCAAGCCAAACAAAAGAGCCCATGTGTTTTTTTTTTGTTTGTTTGTTTTGTTTATGTTTGTTTTTTGTTTTTTTTTAGAGACAGGGTTTCTCTGTGTAGTCCTGGCTGTCCTGGAACTCACTCTGTAGACCAGGCTGGCCTCGAACTCAGAAATCCACCTGCCTCTGCCTCCCAAGTGCTGGGACTAAAGGCGTGCGCCACCACCGCCCGGGTATCCTTGGCTTTTTAAAAAACACAACAATACCTTAATTTATATCTCTAAGAAAACAAAACATGTGGTCTTCTCCAGGTCTACTCCAAATGTTTCCAGATCCCAACTCTATCTTCATACAATGTCCTTAATCTCTTTGCTCCTCATTTTCTTCCCGACTCCTGGATTAGGATGTTGCCTCTCGCTCTTTTAACATTGAGATCAGAACTTCAGCTACTACCTAGGACCTCCGGGTGAAGTTGAAACCCTTAACATGAGTTCACTGGAGCCTCACGAAGTAGGGCTGGATGCACTAGCCAGGCACTCAGCCTGAGTCTGGCGCTTCTTCTACACACACATCTCAAGAGGGGATGCCACCACACGGTTTCATTTATTTATGCATATGTCTGCACGCACATTTACACACCACACGGGGGCATCAGATACCCATGGGGCTACAGTTAGAGATGGTTGTGATCTACCATGTAGCTGCTGGGGATTGAACTCAGGACTTCCGGACGGGCAGCCACTGCTCTTAACCGCTGAGCCATCCCCCATTACCGCACTTCTTTATACGCGACCATCACTACCCTCATCCCGAGGTCCTCAGCACTTAACAGAATTCACGCAGCGAGCGCTATCGCCGCGCAGCCCGCAAGACTACACTCCAGGTACGTGAGGCCTCACACCGTCCGGAAACGTCCCAGGAGCAGTGGAAGACCGGAAGGCGACCCTCAAGCCGTTTCCCACACTCGGACCGCGTACATAGTCTTGCGCACGCGCAGACTCTGCGCCTGCGCACTCGTCATTCTCCGCTCGCAAGCCTCAGGGCGCAAGCGCAGTCCCGCGGCTCTCCGTTAAGAAGGTGCGGCCGCAGCGCGGGAGGTAGGAGGAGCCCGGCATCGACCTAGGGTGGCCCGGTGGGGATAGTAATGGAGGGGGTGTCACTTCCCGCGGTGTCCCCTCTCCTGCGAGGCCGGACGGCGTCTGTCTTGTCTGCCTTCGCCTGACGCCTCTCGATCTCTACCGGCCCGCGGTGGAGTGGCAGGAGGTGCGCTCGGTAGACAGGGGCAGCGCCTGCCCGGAGGGAGGTAGGGACAGTATAGCGATCAGAACCTTCTGTTTGGCTTTAGGGCTGTCAGGACGTTTCCCCAGGTAGGCCCAGTCCTCTTCCGTGGGTCACCCGTAAGGGTAGGCGGAAGAGTTCACCCGCCCGAATCCATTCATTCCCTTACGTCTGCTAGGAGCTGTAGGCAGGTAGGGCACTGAGGAGGCAGGAGTCCCCTACCCTCTGGAAGCTGGCAGCCTGGTGGAATCGTTTAGTCGTTTAGTAGATATTGATGGAGCACCTACCAGAGAGGATAGTCTTATGACTCGATTGTCAGGAGAGATGTGGGGACTCAACGTTAATGTATTGTAGAAATGTGCACATCCAGCACGATAAAATTCAGTTTGCTTTTGCTTGATATTCCAGACCTTTGGGAACTGACCTCTCTCTCACTGCGGGCCTCTCCTTGCTATCATTTCTCTTCACTCTCCTCCCACTGTATCAAACTCTTTGCAGTTTGTGAATTCAACAGATAGTTGCCTAGCATTTATTATAAGTTGGGTACCAGATAGCCCAAAGAAAATACAGAGTAAACAAATGTATATCTAACTGATATGCTGAAGTTCACTAACAGATAATTCAGTGAATAGAAGCATAGGATCTGCTACTCTGGAACCACACTGCCTAGAATCGTGGCCTGCTTCTTCAGAACTGTTCCTTAAACGGCTTGTGACTGATTCCTCACTGTAACGAAAAGATGACACTAGATTGTATTATGTAAGATTGCTGTAAGGATTAAACGGGCTAAAGATTTGAAAAGCAATTAGCATAGTGTTAGGCACATAAGCATTCAATAAATGTTATGCACTGCTAATGATTATAAGCTGTGACAGATGTCACTGTGACAACCATGTGTGATAACACGGAGTAAGGAGGGGGGACAGAGCCCATATGAAGAAGTAAGGAAAACGTCTATATGATTATTGCATTACTGTATTTAGAATGAGTAGATTTCTGGCATTGGGTTATATAGGAAGGCGTGTGTGTGTGTGTGTGTGTGTGTGTGTGTGTACACAAAGGCCAGATGAGGCCGTTGAGTATACTGCTCTATCACTGTTAGCCTTATCCCCTTGAGACAGGGTGTCTCACCGAAACTTGGAGTTTACAAATCAAATTTTCAAGTAGACTGGCTAACCATTAAGTTTCAGCAATCCTCCTGTCTCTGTCTCCCCTCCCCCTACCAGCACTGGGGTTACCATAGAACATCTCCACATCTGGCTTTTTTTTTTTTTTCACATGGGTGCTGGATTTAGGCCTAAACTCAGGTCCCTATCCTTTTCAGTAAGCACAGTTACCCACTGAGCTATTTCCCCAGACCCAGATTATTCAGTTCTGAACCCCAATAAACTGTTTGCCCTAGTAAACACTCATGCCTGTAAGACCCAGCCTTTTTCTGCAGGCAGTTTAGAAAGCTCTTGTGGACTCAGAAAAATGGTGGCCTTTCTCTCCTGAATGTACAAGGATATACACTTTATCTCTTTATGTCTTTCATTTTGCAGCATTTGCTGATGGTCCCATAAGCTGATAAAGTGACAGCTGGTGTCCTGAGGCCACTCGAGGGAGATACGCACCCTGTATTGGGGGAACATGTATTTATGTGGCAGCTGGTCTTCATATTTTTCTCCAGTTTCAGTAAAAAACACACTTCCAAGATAGACACCTTTTTTCTGCCTGAAGAACATACTTTGGCAGGCTTCAATAACGTATATGCATGTGTGTGATGTGTGGTATGTCTTACATGTTATGTGCTCTGCACTGGGGTATACTGTGGAACAATTATACTTGTAACCAGGCTGTGTTTGGAGACTTTCCCCACACCCTACATCCTTTTGTACATCCTGGAAGAAATGACATCAACTAGCAGTAGCTGTCTAATTATACTTAGATGCTTTTGGTTTTCCACAGATACAAAATTAGATGAACCTCTGTCCTTTATCACTGTGGAGATCTTGGAGAATCACCTGATCACAGAGTTCACATGTGTTCTCTCTCAGAGGCAGCTGTCGGACAACAAAATGTCCTCTCACTTATGAACATTAACTGAGGGAAGTTTTTAAACAAGTTGTTTAACCACGAGTCCAAATTGAAGAAATATATAAAATCATTATGGAGAGGAGAACAGTGCTTTGTTTGCAGTTGTGCAAAGTCTCCAAGTAAATCAGAGAGAAGAGGAGCTGTAGTGAGGCCAGAGGCGTGGCAGGGCCTAAGTGGGCTCACACACGAGTTCCTCATCTGTGCAAATGTTTCCAGACCGGTCCTCACTCCCCTAAAGACAAACCCGAAACCTTAAGACGGGTCAAGTGATGGAGGAGGAGTCAGATGATGATTTCAAAGAACTCTGTGCCAGCTTTTTCCAAAGGGTGAAAAAAAATGCGGCCAAAGAAGCGTCAGGAGAGAGGACAAGGCAGAAGGCCTCCGGGCACACTCAGAACAGAGGCAAACGGAAAGAAACCAGCCAAGCTGTCGCCAGGAGCAAAGCCCTTCAAGGCCCTTCAGAGAAGAAACCTCGATTAGGCAGCCAGACCCTTAGGACTAAAAAGCAAGAGGCACCCAAATCTCAAGAAGGGGACCCAGCTCGCCCTGTGAATGGAAAGGGAGGTGTTCTTGCTCCTACCCCAGATCAGCCTGTGTTGTGTGAAAGAGCACAGAGCATTCAGACAGGTAACCAGGCAGGATGCACTGCCAGATTTGGTTCCAGAGAGGAACCAAACTGATGTATGCTGTTGTAAACCAGGGCTCAGGAAACCTGCCATGAAAGGCTGGATAGCTGGGTGTGGTGGTGCACACATCTAATCCTAGCTAGCACGTGGGAGGCAGAAGCAGGCCAATCTCTGGGAGTTTGAGGCCAGCCTAGTGTCTCCATACTGAGTTTGGAATAACCATGGCTATGTAGAGAGATCTCCTATCAAAAAAAAAACAAAACAAAACAAAAAAAAAAAAAACAAAAAAAAAAAGGCAGAGAGCAAATATTTTGTTGTTAAAGATCACATAGTTTATGTTGCAACAACAATTGACTTTCCTTTATCTCTGGGATTCCAACTCTGTCAGAAAGTAAACATTTGAGAAAAGAAGTAATCCATATTTAAATAATCTATACTTGTGTGTGCAGACTTTTTCTTGTTTTCATTGCTCAACAGTACAGTGTAGCAGCTATTTCTATAGCCTTTACATTGGATATTAGTGTATAACTGAACCAACGCACACTAGGTGTGCACAGGTTAAATGTAGATAGGTAGTATACTATGTAGAAAGGACTAGAAAAAAATGACCTGCAGGTTTTGAAACTTTCAGGGACTCCTAGAACTGATCTCCCCTAGATACAGAGGTCAACTGTTGCTGACGGCAGCCGTAGATGACGTGGACGTGAATGGGTGCAGTGTGTGCCAATGAAACTTAATTTACAGAAATATGCCTAGCCCTAGAGCCATAGTTTTCCCAGTCCTGTGTGTGTTTTTGCTGAGTATGTTTAGAGCTTTGTGCTCTGAGAGCTTTCTGTGACTTTATGTAGTTGACAGTAGTCACAGTCAGCATAAAAATAATGCTGCCTTTAGTATATGTGAGAATTAACTTTAAGGTAGGTACTTTGGGATGGAGCAGCCAGTTTGGTTAGACTGAGGAGGCTTTCTGAGGGTGTACTACATGTTTCTGACATCCTTGACATCCTCAGCCATGGGCTTGACATAACCTTCACACAGAACCTAAAACCAGGCTTGCACGTAAGATGTGTTCTGAAGGCTCTGGGCCTCTGTGTCTCAAGTTTTTCTCACCTTCTCTTATCGTAAAGAACATTTTTAGTGTGGGTGCAGAGTCTTTCATCAGTGGTCTTGAAGTCCGAGCTCCTGGAGACCTCCTGCTGAAGGACTCCACAGCACTGCCCATGTACGCTGGGCATTCAGCTCCCTTTTGTAGCTGGTGAAAGCCCTGAGTGACTTGCACATGCATACCCACAAAATTGGCACGTAACTTCATGGGTTCCTGGATCTCCACTGAAGGCTGTAGGTGGATCTTAGGTTAAAGCATTGGTCTCGAAAGAGATAAACATTTGTCACTGGTATTTCTTTAATAATAACTTTATTGAGATATTGCTCTTTACATAATTTTAAAGTATACAGTTGAGTGTTTTTAGTACATTCAGAGTGTGTAACCATCACCACTACCACATAACTTGAGAGCATTTTCGCCGCCCCCAACAGAACCAAACACTCACCAGTAGTCACTGGATCCAGTATCCTCCTGCCATTAATGTGTTTCCATTACCACAGTGAGTGAATGACAGTCCTGTTCACACAAGCCAGGTCACACCTGAGCTGACTGGTAAGACCTTTTGGAAGTTTGAGTCTAACCAATAGAACAAAAGCTGTGACTATTTTCTCCCTGCCAGAGAGTGCTCCCAATGGCGACTCCCAGCCCCTTCCTTCCTGTCTCACGACGACCTGTGTGCCAAGTCCCTCCAAACCCAGAGCCTCAGAGCTGGTTCTGCAGCGGATGAAGCAGTTCAGGAGGGCAGACCCTGAGCGCTTGAGACATGCCTCAGAAGAATCCTCCCTAAAGACTGCAGTGGGAGAAAATGCCCCGAGGAGCCCTCAAGAGGAGACAGCGGTAGATGACGGTGAGCATGCTCTACCTTCCGAGAGAAGGTAGGAAGGCAGTGGAAGGACCCGCGTGCTTCATTTCTCTGTACGGCTTTTCTGTCTGATCTTTGCCTCACCACCTCATTGGAGCTAGCCAAAGAATGTAGCGTCCTATAAAAACTATTTATTTATTATTTTTAAGTATATATACATTATGTGTCTGTGTGGGGTATGTACGTGGGGGCGTGGGTGCCTGTGGAGGCTGGGACAGTGTGCTGGATCCCCTTGAGCTGGAGTCACAGGCAGTTGTGAGCTGTCTGACATGGGTCCCGGGAACCACACTCCGGTCCTCTGCAAGAGCAGCACATACACGTAACCACCGAGCTGTCGCTTTCCTCCTGGTCTCCTACTGGACTTCCTCACACCGACTTGCTCCTTCAACTCCCTCCCTCTCGTTCCCCTCCACACTGCTTATTAGGAAGTTATGCTTTTATAGAGAGTTGGGGTTTTGTTTGTTTGTGTGTTTGTTTTCTAAACTACAATAAGGACTGAGGAAATAGCTTAGTGAGTAAAGCGTTTTTTGTGCAAGCATGGCGACTTGGGTTCAAATCCTCAGCATCTACAGCTGGGCATGGTGGTACACACTGTGATTCTAACCCTGGAGGGACAGACAGAACAGATATCCTGCATATCAGGGGTTTTCATTATGATACATAACAGCAAAATTATAGTTGTGAAGTAACAACAAAGTTATTTTATGGTTGGGGTCATCGCAGCATTGGGAGAGCTGTAAGCTGACCTGCTTGGGGCTAAACATCTTGGCAGCCACTCTTAAGAGGGACTGTGAGCCGTGTATGCCTGAAGGGCACAGTGTCAGGTGATCCCGGAAGCAGCATGGGTCTTCACCTCTATGAATATGTACAGAAGGAAAAGAAAGGTCTGAGGGAAAGGCTCCCTGGATAAAGGGCTTGCCACTCAAGCACGAGGACCAGAGTTGGACCCTCAGTACCCACATAAAAGCTGAGCAGGTATGAAGAGTCCCCTGTCATCCCAGGGCTTGGGAGACAGATACAGGAGATCCCTGGGGCAAACTGGCAAGCGACACTAGCTGGATTGATGGGCTCCAGGTTTAGAAGAAACCTTGACTTGTTAAGTGAAGAGTGATCAATGAAGACGCTTGTCTTAGGGTTTTACGGCTGAAACAGACACCATGACCAAGGCAACTCTTATAAAGAATAACATTTAATCGGGGCTGGCTTACAGGTTCAGAGGCTCAGTCCATTACCATCAAGGTGGGAGCATGGCAGCAGCTAGGTAGGCATGGTGCAGGAGGAGCTGAGAGTTCTATATCTTCATCTGAAGGCTGCTAGCAGAATACTGGCTTCCAAGTAGCTAGGACAAGGGTATTAAAGCCCATGCCCACAGTGACACATCTACACCAGTAGGGCCACACCTTCTAATAGTGCCGCTCCCTGGGCCAAGCATATACAAACCATCACAACATCCACTATCAACCTGTGGCCTACACACACACACACACACACACACACACACACACACGTACATATGTATGTATGTCCTGGGTTTGTGCTCCAATACCACAAAAGAAATAAGCCATCAAAATGAAGTTGTGCTGTTATTTTGAGCTCATGACGAGAGTTGTAGACTGGAGTAGTATGTGAGAACTTGGAGAGTCATAAAGTCCCTAGGGCACATTCTGTATGAGTCCTGGGTCTGTCAGAGAGCCAGAACCACTCCATTCTTTGGGCTAATGCTAAATAAACTTGATTGCCAAAGGCATTTCACACTGTCCTGACTCAGGAGGGCAGCATTAGAAGGAACTAAACTAGATACGCAGAGTCCCAGTCTGGGCTCCACAGAGCAAGGCCTACATTTTCAGAAGCTTTCCAGGTAACGTGTGTGCACACTGACATGTGGAAAGAGCTGTCCTCAGAGTGTCCTCCCCCACCCCCGCAGAATGGTGCTAGGTTTTAGTTTGTGCTCTTTCTAGTGTCCGTGATGCAAGAGCTATAGATAAGACAGGGAGATACAGAATGGCGGTGCCTGTCTGTTCTCATGGGTCTTGGATGCTTCTCCACTCTACAGACTATAATCCTGGCTCTCCTGCCACAGACAGTGATGCTGCAATGGCCCTGGCCTTACAGCAGGAGTTTAAAAGGGAGGAAGCATCCTCACGTCACGACAGACTGGAGGAGAAGGGATTGTTCTTCTGTCAAATGTGTCAGAAAAACCTGTCGGCAATGAACGTGACCCGGAGGGAGCAGCATGTGAACAGGTGGGGCAGCAAGGTTTGTCCCCTTGTGTGTCGGTGACCAAGACACCAGCCAGCACTGTGGGCGTCTTGCTGTCTTGTAGTGATAGCACATGGTACCAGCTTTTCCAAACAGCCCACTGAGATGGAACCCTCATGGTGAGCCCATCCACTTACAGGGCACTAAGCCTTGGCCTTTGTGGCCCTGTCACCACATCAGTTTTGGATTACTTTTCCCCCTCCAAAGGGAACATCATACCCCTTGGAAGTCACTGTTGCCCTCCTCACTGCAGACCGAGACTTCCCAACTGTCTGTGTTAGATGTGCACTCACATGTGTGGAATCACATAGTATTTGTCCTTTTGTGTCCGTCCTCTATGGAACTGTGTTTCCAGAGCTCATGTATATGTGTGTCGGTGTGTCATTCCCTGACCCCAGTTTTTTAGTGGCTAAAATAGGAGCCCATTGAGTGGATGGAACACACAGGCAGACACTTGGGTTTCCACCGTGTGGGTTTTGTAGTATAGTTGCTGTAAACATGTTTCCTGTTTGAACATTTGCTTTCATTTCTCTGGGGCTTGTACCTTAATGGGATTGCTGGATTGTACGCTAACTCTGTTAATGTGTTCTGGATTTCTTTAGCCACCTTTGGTAAACAAACCTAAATTTGGTGTGTGAGGCTGACTGTCAGGAGATATGCAGGTGTTATGGGGGGCTAGCTTTTAGGGAACATGTTTACATGTTGATGTGGAGCAGCCATTTGCTACTGTCATTGGTGTACCTGAGAGGGTGGTTCTGTGTTTACTGACTTCCTGCAGATGCCTAGATGAGGCAGAGAAGGCACTGAGACCTGCTCCACCTCAGATCCCTGATTGCCCAATATGTGGTAAACCATTCCTCACCACCAAGAGCCGAATCAGTCACTTGAAGCAGTGTGCAGTGAGGATGGAGGTGGGTCCCCAGCTTCTGCTTCAGGCTGTGAGACTGCAGACAGCTCAGCCGGAAGTGGGTGGCAGCCCTCAGGTACCCAGGTAAGACAACGAAGGGGACTGCGTAATGGTGTTTCCACTCCAGTTAGACATTCTTAGAGAGTTGTCAAGAACCATCTCTCTCTGCAATTCTGGCATGAGACATTCAAGGAGATTGGACTCAGCCGAGAAGGGACTTAGGAACATGAGGACTTTGCATGCAGTTGGGCCGTCCGTGCAGAGAACTGATGTGCTTCTTAAAGTTCTTTCTGCGATGTTGCCAGTCCCATCGTCCTGCAGTGGCCACTCTAGCGCATCCAAGGACTTGGCATTTGCTTTACTCTGTATCTTAGTTGTGTGTGTGTGTGTGTGTAGCTTCGTTATTATGTTAATATCAGATTGTTGAGCACAGTCGAAAGGATTAACTAGTCAGAACTACAGAGCTGTATATTATTTTTGAGAATCTTACACAGTTTTTTCTTCATGTTCGCCTCCTTTCCCCCAAGAATGTATTTTTTAATTGCCCAAATTAATGCCTGTGTATTAAAGTAGGAGGCTCCCCTAACAGCTTTGAAGTGGTCTTCAGCATACAGACTCCGGGCAGGCAAGCAGCAGAGGGTCGGCCCTGTTCACTGCCCCTGATCTGAGAACAACTAAGTTGACCCAGCTTTACAGGGAACAAAGGTAGCATGGGCTACAGACTTGTGTGGGAGCTGTTTGTCCTCATCACAACCTGCTCATGGGTTAACAGCCGCCGGGCCGAGCCACAGCTGAGGTCACAGGGCAGAGCAGGTTCTTCAGGACAGAGAGTCTGTGTAGATTTAGCACTATCTATACTAGCACTATAGGGCAGGAAGCCTTGAGACCTTCGAATAGGCATTTAGTCTATTGCTTGTCTCACAGATTAAACATGTATATGTTAAAAATACCTCCAAATAGTGAAACATGTACATGGGTTCTCCTAGAAGACTGGTGAGTAGAAAGCTAGGTAGAAAGTCCCTTCCTCGGGGGACTTTGAATTTTCTCTAGGTGGGTTTTAAACATTCCTCTACTAAGACCACACCTTGGCATTTGGGCTTTGGAATATTCAGGATTTGGTGAACAGAGCACACACACTGACTGATCTGAGTGCCTTCTTGACTACCTGGCTTCTTGACTTGCTTTCTCACAGCCCCAGCCCTGCCATGCATAGGGCACAACACCAGTGTTGCTCTTCACCGGGCACACACACACACACACACACACACCCAACCCCCAACACATACAGTTAGCTGAGTTAGGGATTGACATCTTCCAAAGTGACACTAAAAATCTCCAACTTTTCCTGTATTGCAGGGGAGCGTGAGCTTTTGTGGAAGCCCGAGCTATAGGGCAGACTCTCAGAGCTGCATTCTACCATGCATCCTATTTGTCCAGCTGCTGGGACTAACTCAGAAAATAGATCTTTCTTTCTAGCCAGAGAGCCCTTCACATACATCTCTGTAAGGCAGAGGCAGGCCAGCTTAGGGCAACTGGTTGGTGGCAACAGAGTCTAGGAGACCTTGTCTTTTGGGCCTTATATAAAGGTGCTGCTGTAGTCTTCTTGGAGAAAGAAGAGGATCCTTTGTGGCCAGGACTGCCTTGTGGGGGCTGGGGGGGCATTGGTTCTGAAGTTTCAGTGGGCAAAACTTGTTGGCTATGGAGAGCCTACTTGGAGCTATAGACTACTAGGGTTTGGCCACATCTAGGTATGCAGGTTCCACTGATGGCCAGGAAAGCACCCAGGCCCTCCAGTGTCTACATTGTGCTAAATTTCTAGGTTTGGATGGAATGAGCTCCCAAGGAATCGGATCAGCATAGGGAAAGCCCAGGCAGTTGTTGGCTCCGTGGAATGGTTTTGTCTCTCATGTTTCCTGCAAGATAGAAGAGGCCCCAAATCAGAGGTGCTCACTGACCTCTCTCTATGGCTACCTTTTAGTTTCAGCAACCATGTTGGAGGTTTGAAACGGAAAGGTGCCACCAACAAGAGGGAGCCACAGAGGAGGTGGAAAGTCAATAAGCCTGAAGCTCCATCTGAAGATCTGCTGGTGGCCATGGCTCTGTCTCGATCTGAGATGGAGCACTGTCCATCTGTGCCCCCACTCAGACTGGAAAATGCTTTTTCTGAGAAGATAAGACTAGGAGCAGGTACTTGAGGCTGCAGCAGGGGCTTGGGGAGGGCTTGATGACCAGTTGCTGGCTGAGAGTTACCACAGCCACTCCTGGGATAAGCAGTCAGAGCCATTTCTGACTGAGTCACTTCTGTTTATCTCTAGAGAAGAAAAGTCGCAGGAAGAGACCCCCGGTGTGTCCCCCACAGTTGGTAACCCAAGACTCTGAGACCACAAGTAGACAGATTGAAGATCGTGTTGCCCAGCTCCTGGCAGAAGAAATAGAAATGTCTTGCACCCCACCACTTCCTGCCAGCAAGATTTTTAAGGAAGAATTGGAACATGCAGGCTGGCGAGTGCAGCTGCCTGAAGGGAAGCGGAATTTTCTGTGGGAACTCAGCGCCCTCACAAGAGCCTGGGCTAAGGAGTCCTTCTACACAGTGGGCTTGCTTCCTCCAGTTGTGTCCCAATGCCCTACCAAGGTGAACCCTGCTCCTCCAAGCACATAAATGGATGGGCTTTGGGTAGTCTAGAAATGCAACCAGATACCAGGGCTGGTTGAGGAGGAGTCCAATAAGTGGGGTATGGAGGGAGCAACAGGCACTTGATGTACCTCATTTCTCTCTGTGGCAACTCAGTAGCACTTCTAAGAAAATGACTTTGGTCTCCAAATTCAGCACAGTCCTTATTTAAAATACAAAGTCCAGGTCCAGTCAAGCCTGCACAGATCCTGCATATGTATTTTATACGGCTCTGCTAGGTGTGGACCTGAGTTGACATTAAGTGGGCGACCGGTTTCTGGGGACCCTTCTGATAACTGGCCCTTCTGTACACTTGGAGGCATCAGGTAGACCTGAGCTATAACAGAAGCTGCCAACACAGTGAGGTTTCCCAGGCTGCTCCTGGGTGTGACTGGCCTCCAGGGTGGTTCTGTCCTAGCTGTGCACGTGTAGGGTGGCTGCGGCAGAGTGTGTATTAGTGACAATAACCACACAGTCATGAGCTTTTCAACCTCCAGGAACCTGAGCTACCTCGGGAGCTGCCCAGGCAACGAGAGTCAAGTTCACAAAGGCCGCCTGCTTCCCAGAGCAGCCTTCCTGTGAGCCACAGCCCCAAGAACCAGCTGCTGTCCTCTAGCCAGAGGGAGCGTCAAGCCCTTCAGGACCTTGTGGACTTGGCAGTGGAGGGGCTGAGCTCTAGCCCATGGCCCAGGGGTCCGGGTGTACCCACAGGTGGGACACTGGGCCTGCCCCATGTAATCTGAGGTCGGGTGGGACTAGCGTATGAGCTGCTGGGAGGCTCTGAGCTCTTCTCAGCTCTGGGGAGAATGTGCTTTAAGGCATTTTTGTACTTGCCTCAGAGATGAGTACGATGCAGGACATTTGCATCTCTCACAATCATCACTAAACTTTAGCCCAAGACAGAGCTAATTTTGTCTGTCTTAATCCTCCTGCTTCCCTGTTAGGGAGATGGGTAAGAACAGTTGGAGGAAGGTCTCTTAAAGTAAATATGTCCTTAAATAACATGTGTCCAGCCAAACCTCTGGTTGATACTGTCTGCTTGGGAGACGACATCCTTTTGATCTACAAATCCTTCTCTTAGGGTTGGACTTGGTACCTAGCAGCCTTCCACTGACGGGCTTTGTCCTGCCATGTAATAAGACCCTTAAGAAGGATGACAGTGCCTCAGTAAGTACAAAGGCTTCTGTGCCGCCGCAGTTGATCTGTGGCCTCTGCCCTGGCGGCTCTGCCCTGGTGGCTCTGCCCTGGCTCTGTGGTGTTTGACAAATGTATACCTCGACACACGTGGTACAGCTGAGAGCCCCAGGACTCTCTCCTATCTTGGCTCGTTGCCACAACATCTGCCATTGTTGCGTGTGGATACTTTAGGTTTCCTCAGCAGCCAGTCCCCAGAGCCTCTCCAAGAGACTGCCTCATTCGGTTCTGTTCTGCATGCTTGTTTCTTAGTGATTTCCTTCACTGAGGGCTCATTGTGCCCCTTCTGTGCACCCAGTGTACGGTGTTGGCAATGAATGACCTTGGAAGATGGGCATTTCATAAAGTTGGTGTCATTCCATAAGGACCCTCTTATGCAAACAGCCGTTTGGTGTTCTTGCACGGAGCTTGGAAGTATTGGGTTCCTCAGGCTCTGAGTCCTGTGCATGCAAAGCTTAGGAGCTGTGAGGGTGTCTTTATTCACCACTGTCCCTCTCCGTAGGCCGGGGATACACTGTAATAGAGGACCTGGGAAAGGAAATGATAGCATTTATCATTCTTGCTTGTTGATGGCTTCAATGTAACCCAGAGGTAAAACCTCGTGCCTCATCTGTGTTCATCCCGGAGAGGAAAGCTTAGTCCTGGCTCTTAGTCTGCCCTCTCATGGGAAGTTATCAGAGCAATGGAGGAAGCTCACAGATTTCTTTTCCCCCTCCTCTTCCAGCTCTCTCTTGGGTTATTGGCGACAGACTTTGGGGCCATGGTCAATAATCCACACCTGAGTGATGTGCAGTTCCAGCTTGACAGCGGACAGGTGCTTTACGCCCACAAGTTTGTTCTTTATGCTCGATGCCCACTTCTTATTCAGTGTGTAAGTACTCAGGAGGCTGGCAGCCTGCCACCTCCCCTCCCTCCCTTTTTTTTTCCAGAAAGAAAACTTTTCTCCTTCATCCATTTATATTTGCATCACTGGGAGTCTCTTGATCACCATCTCCCTCTCCCTGTCCCTGTCCCTCTCCCTCTCCCTCTCCCTCTCCCTCTCCCTCTCCCTCTCCCTCTCCCTCTCCCTCTCCCTCTCTCTCTCTCTGTTGGAACATGATGTTCTTGCTTCAGTCTCATAGGCTTGTGGCACCACATAGGAATCCAGCAGACTACTCAGTCTCTGTCAGGAAGTCCTAGACACGAGAATGTCAGTCTATTAGCATTGCAGTGTGGTATTATCATCTGCAAATGTATTGGGCCACATTCCTCTCTGTCCTGGGACTCGTGTGTGACTGGGCTTTTACCTACCTTGTAGGTTCTGCTTTCTGTCACCCTTCCACCCCCCTAACACTGGGTAGGAGAGAAAAAGGGATAGAGGGGTAAGGGGGGACGCTATCGTTAAAGCACTTCCTGCTGATTGGGCCGTTGAAGTTCCTCGGGCAAGCTTGAGCTTCAGTCAGCATACCTCATTTCTTCTTTCCGTCTCTTCGCACACAACTACTTGACAAATCGCAACCATCAGCCGGCCAACCTGCCCCTTCTGTTACGGCTCTAACATTTATGTCACCTCTAAAAAAAAATCCTCAGAATTCCAAATGCCACACAGCTGCAGCTGGCAAAACCACAGCCCTGCCAGGGCAGGAGGCAAATTATAGTCAGTTGCTGTGAACAGTCTGAAGCAGCCCCATATCCCACACTTGAGATTAAAACAAAAACATCCTTATATTTCTGCTTTTTTAAAGAAACCAAAATTCTCACTATGCTCATGCAGCCCCCGGACCCAAGTCGGATAAACTTAGAGTCCATGATAGATCTGTCAAGTGGAAACTAACCTTAAACATCCGTCCCAATATGATTTTTGTAAACAAAGGTCCAGACCACAGAATCTGGCAGAGACTGCTTCCCACCCCCAGGACCTCAGGCTGTCTAAAGGCTAAAGATGGACTCTGCTCCTCCACCTTCAGGTCAATACTGAAGGCTTCTCTGCTGTGGAGGATGGGGATCTGACCCAGCGCTTTCTGCTGAGTGACGTGAGCTCTGAGGCCGCCCTCGCGTTTCTGAACTACCTCTACATGGCGGACACTGACATAGCCCCCAGCCTGGCTCCTGATCTGCGTGCCCTGGCCCTAAGGTGGGATTGCACTTTCCACACACTCCACAGCCATTAGAGTTGGTGGCCTGGATTGAGAGATTGATATCTCAGGGCGGGTTGTGCTGCCTAAAGGTCAGGGCTAAGCCCGTCAGAACTTCCTTGTGTCTTTTAACCCCAAGTTTACACCAGCAGCCGTGAGCAGTACATGATAGTTGGCTAGAGTGGATGCCTGCAGGGTGTGAGAGCTAGGCGGGGAGAGTTATACTTGGCATGGTGGGATGGTAGTCTGTGGCCTCAGCACCCTGAGACACAGACACCTCATGCAGCCCCTCGATTGTCCCCCATAAGAGTTGCCCAGCATCAGTCAGCTAGGTATCCTTCCTCACTCATCCCAGGCTCTGAACATCCTGTGCCTTTTTGGAAAAGCTCAGTGATGGTGGTTTGTGATACACCACCTGGGTTTCAGAGCCTTCTGTCTGCTGTGGTTTTTCTCAGGCACAGCGTCTTGAGCGACTCTCAGGACAGCATGTGCTGCCTGGTTTTGTAGCCCTACCAGCTCCTGTGATTGCTAGCTGAGCTGACACACCTTCACTCTGTCAGCACCAAAGTTAAAGCATTATGGGTGCTGTCCAGAGTGATGGCCAAGTGCATTCCGGATAAGGGGAAAGGCCACAAGGGGAACATCCTTGTTCCTCTTTCTGAGCTCTGCTGTGGCCACCTGTCCTCTGTGTAGAGCTCTGATGATGCCGTGTCTGCCATTGCAGGTTTGGTGTGAGTGACCTTGTTCATCTGTGTGAACAAGTGCCCGCCATGGTGGACTTAGAGGGAGAGCAGCCGGAGGACAGTGAGGATTGCAAAGTCAGAGCAGAGACTTTCCAAGAACTCCTGAGGTCAGTGTGGGCAGATGAAGAGGAGGAAGCGGAGACTCTGCTGAAACCTGAGGTCTGTGAAGAAGATGGAGAAAAAGTGAATGAAGCAGAAATGGAAGAGATATATGAATTTGCAGCTACACAGAGGAAGCTTCTCCAGGGGGAAAGAGCAGTAGACATGAATGGGAGTGCTGACCAGTGCAGGGAGGACAGTCCAGTTTCTGAGCCTTCCCTGGCAGGTGTCCAGAGTGACAGACAGCTAGAAAATACAGAGCAAATGGAGTTGTCTGGGTTAGAAAAAGAAGAGGCACTAGCCAGGTACAGACATGAAGGAGATTCCACTCCACTGCAGGACAAGTGCCCAGAGTGGGCAGGGAAAGCAGAGGCCCAGAATGCACTGGGGGATGCAATTGACCACCCCAACGTCTGCAGCCCTTCTGACAGCCGCCAAGGGAGGGGGAAAGAATGCTTGCCTTTGCACCCAAACAACGCCTATGACTGCAGACACCTCCTTCCATCAAGTCAAAGAGTGTCATCTGAACTGTCACAAATAACAGTTGATCATGAAGAGCAGAGTGACCGTGTCAGGGAGGGGCAGGCTGACGTGACCCAGGCACCTTCTCCACACCCCTGCTGCCTCCTGTCACAGACTTCTGTGGGTGGAAGTCCCAGTCAGTCATGGCTTCATCCATACCACACAAGCAGTTTGTCCCCCTCAGTGTCCCAGTCACACAGTAGCATTTCCAAGGTGGTGTCCCCACCAAGCTCACTGTCTCCAGTTACACCAACTAAGCGAAGGAGGAACAGTAACGTTCTCACGCTACGGAAAGAAGCAGGCCAGCACAAAAGCAAACAGAGTGGCCCTGTATCGGGGCGCAGAAGTAGGGGCGTCCTGATTTCCCCAGCAAAGTCTCCACCCATTGACCTGACTCAGTCGGTACCTGAGCCCCTGAGCCCCAGGGCCCAGGATCTTCTGCGTCACGTGAAGAAGGAGGACGAGGTCATCCTGTTACTGGACTCAGACGAGGAGCGGGAGCTGGAGCACACCAAGACAGAATCAGTTTCTAAAGATTCCCCAGAAGGAAGGAAAGTTTCAGAAGTTAGCCCCAGGTCCTCTGAACTGTTTTCAGTCATTGATGTTGAAGAAGATCAAGAACATTTCCAAAGCCCACTGAAGAGAGAGGCCGGGCTGCAGCAGGGAGAAGAGGGACAGCTGGGAAACCAGTCTGCGCTGGGCCGCAGAGACATCCCCTGGCTGTTCTGCAGCCAGAAAGCCAGCCTGGATGAGGACAGCACTACAGACACCTCCTGGCTGGTGCCTGCCACTCCAGGGGCCAGCAAGAGTCGTGATTGCTCGTCACAGACCCAAATCAAAAGCCTTAAGATCAGGACTTTGTCAGATGAACCTGCTCAGCAAACACCCAGGTCTAACTTAGAACGCAGGACTGTGCTGGAAGCAGCCCAGCAGTTCTCTGTGATCATGCCACACACACAGCCTGTTACTCTAGGAGCCTCTGACAGCAGAAGACAGGCCTACAGAAGCCCTTCCCATTCCTACTCCGGGCGCCACAGACTCTCTTCTTCACAGCCATTGTGTCCTGTTCCTGACTTTACCAGGTGGTCCCAGAAATCTTCCTCACCTAGACCATGCCTGCCAAATCCGCCTGCAGCCGATGAAGTGGTGGAAGTTGGAGACAGTGATGATGAGCAGGAAGTGGCTTCCCATCAAGGAAACAGCAGCCCTGTGCTAGATGGTGATCCCCCAGGTCCCATGGGTGACTACTGTTGGCATGAGCCTCTCTCACCAATTCCAATTGACCACTTGAATCTGGAGCGGACTGGCCCCTTGATCACAAGCAGTCCCAGCAGCCAGGTCCAGGAGGCTCTGTCTAATGATGACTGCCACTCCCCAGGACTCGGCACCACCCCGGTCCGAGGAAGCTATGGTGTTCTGAGAGAGTCTCCGAAGCAGTCCTCACAGTCTGGCTCTCCAGAGAGCAGCAAACTCAGTGTCCTTAGCCAGGCTCTGTGGGATGACTGGGATGAGGAGGAAGGACACTCTACAGAGGCTCCACCTGTGGCCCAAATGCTGAGTGCCAGAACTCGGAAGCCAGACAGGCCAGAGACACCAAGTGAGTGGCCGTGAGGCCTGAGAGAGGTCTTGACCTGTACTGCTTACGCTAATGGGATGTGGAGGTCAGTCAGGGTGGAAAGCTGAAGGACATGCCCATCTGGGCAGGACCCCGCCTTTGATTCTCCCCCACCCCCTACTCTCCTATAAAGTAGGAGACGGTCTCCCTAGGATATACTAGTAAGTATATAAGCAGCAAGGCAGCATTTCCTAAGCCTGCCTGGATCTCAACTGATGCACCTATTCAAAGTCCCTTTCAGTGAAGCCTCTTCCAGAACACTGGCTCAGCACCCAGAGGTTAGAGCTATCAGCAGACATCACCTTAAGATGGGCAGAGTGAAGCTTCCTGAAGAGTTCAGTGCGTTTGTTGCAGGTCGCTCAGTGGTAGAATATTTACCTAGCATACATGAGGCCCTTAAATTCAGTCCCTGCACCACATGAACACAAAAGTTAAGTACACAAACCTGGGTGTGATGACACATGCGTGTAACTCTAGCACTCAGTAGATGGAGGCAGGGGAATCAAAAGTCCACGGTCATCAGCAGCAGTGAGCGTAGCCGGGAGCTTTGTGCCAACTCTCACTGTCTCTAAAAACAGCTGACTGTACTGGCACATGCCTTTAATCCCAGCTCTCTGGAGGCAGGGCCAGGGGCAGAGAGGGAGGCAGAGAGGCAGAGGCAGGCAGATTTCTGTGAATTCAAGGCCAGCCTGCTCTAAAGTTTAAGTTCTAGGACACCCATGGGTACATAGAGAAACCTTACCACCACCACCCTGCCCTCCAAAATTAAGTATAGAATTGCCATAGTCAATCTAGGTAGGTGGTGCACATTTGTAACCCCAGCTCAGGACATAGAAGCAGTGATAGCAGTAATACCAAGAGTTTAGGTCGACCTAAAGTACACAGCACGACAGTACACAGCACGACAAAACTTTAAGGAAAAAGAAAGGAAGGAAGACAACAGAAAACGTGTAAGGAGGTGGTTCAGTCCATAGAGTGAAAACAGGAGGGCTGGAGTCCAGTCTCCAGACTCCACATTAGAAGCTGGGCCTGGTCACACACAGTTGTGATCCCAACTCGGGGAGATGAAGACAGAACATCCCTGGGGCTCAGCTGAGGAGCTTACCACGATCATGCACAGAAGAGTACTTTCATAGAACCCAGAAGTTCTATTCTCACCTATCCAAAATAATTGAAAACTGGGATTCGAATAGAAAATCACTAATTCATAGTAGTTCATTCACAGCCAGAGGTAAGAAAAACCCAACTCGGTGGACTGTCAGGGATTGACACATGCTGTCCGTGAGACTTAAAATGTGATGGGAAGGTCACGGGCTAGTCACACTGGTCACTCACTTCTTCCCATAAAATACATAAAGAGTGATGCAACAAATACTGGAACTTTCCCTGGGAGCTTAGGGGGAGGGGTGAAGGCAAGGTCAACTGCTCACCACGTACGAGGTTCCCTTTGGATTCACAACCAGGTTGCCTAATAATGTGAACACTAAGTGGTAGTTAGTTCACTTTAAACTTTTTATATCAATTTCATGTTTTTTAAAGAAATGGGACAATGTACAGTATACAGCACAGTGAGTACTTAGCATGCATGGTGGACCCTACCCATCCCCCCCTCACAAAGCTCAAGTGCGGAAGGTGTGGGGGAGCGTGACCCCTGACCCCACCCCAGAAGGAAAGATGCTACTTCCCGTAGTCTTTCAGAAAAGCTTAAAAGCCACTGCCTCCTGGCAGGGAGGAGAGGACACTAGCACTGGGCCTCCACGCAGTCACAGCCACCTGCTGCCCTACTGCTTCTGCTACAGGAGTGCCTGCAATGCAGAATTTGCATTTCTCACCAGTTCCCAGGCAATACTCAGAGAACCACTGCAGGAGACTTGAGACTCACAGGACTTTGGTTTGAGTCTGAGCCAGGCTTCCAGACCTTCCAGGCAAACCCTGAAAAATGACAGGAGGTGGTTTCCACCCTTTGTAGACAAAAGGAGAGGGCTGGCTAGCCACATTTCCCATCAGTCTTTTGTTTCTAGGGTTTTTATTGTTGTTTTGAGGCAGGGTCTCCCTCTGGGTTCCAGGCTGGCATGAATTTATAGTAATCCCTATGTCTCAGCTTCCAAAGTCCTGGAATTACAAATGTAAGCTTCAGCCCCCAACTTGTGGTTATAAGCAGGTGGAGTTTGGTTGTTTGTTTGGCTTTTCTAGATGTTGAGGAAATTCTTTTACCTAAACTCAGTTTTGAACTACTACACCTGGCATCTTCATTAATCTTTTGTTTCGTTTTTCCAGACAGGGTTTCTCTGGGTAGCCCTGGCTGTCCTGGAACTCTTTCTGTAGGCCAAGCTGGCCTCGAACTTAGATATCCCTTATCTCTGCCTCCCAAGTGCTAGGATTAAAGGTGTGTGCCACCTCTGCCCTGCCCCTGGAAGCATTTTTAAGAAGATATACATACAGTGTATGACGTTTTGTAACTGGCTTCTAACAAGTGTTTCCAGATTCACCTGTTTCCTTTATTATATCTAAATACTGTGTCTGTTCCTCCGTGAGCAGTCGTTTGAGTTGTAGTGACTAGTCCTCCTGCTTTGTGTGGACATACATTTCAGTTCTGGTATAGTTAGGTCCAGGATTGTGGGTCATGCAGTAACTGTGGCTAGCATTTTGAGCAACTACCACACTTTTCCCGCAAGATACTACTTCATTTTCCGTCCCCACCGAGACGTGTGTGCCGTGAAGGTTCCAGTCTCCCCATTCCTGCCAACACATTTCACGTTTCCAGTCTAGCGGCTATGAAGTGTTCCTGCACTGTGTTTTTGATATCTGGTGGCTCATGCTGAGTGCTTTTTTATGGACTTAGTGGCCATTTGTGTATCTTCTTTGGAGAAATGTTTGCCTGGTCCTTTGTTTATTTATAATTTATTGGTTTTTTTCATTCATTTATTTATTGTGTGTGTGTGCGCTTGCATATGCCACAGCGTGCATGCAGAGGTCAGGAGACAGCAGTGGGCATTGGTCATCTTCTTTCCCTGTGTGGTTCCCAGGAACTGAACAGAAGTTCTCAGACTTGGGAGTTGGCATCGTTACGCACTGCCCTACATCTCCACAGCCTACGTTGTCTTATGATATTCTTACGTGACATCAGATCATGTGCTGGGCTGTTGTGCTAAGGCCCCAGGAGCCTGTTCACTGGCATTACTCTTGTATCCATGGCGGGTTCTTGATAATTCTGTATACTGCCTTCCAGTGGGAAGGCACAGCTCAGATGGTAAGGGTGGTCTCCTTGGGCACAGTGTTCATTGGGGTCTATCCTGGCAAGAGGTGGTAGCAGATCCATGCCTCTCACACTAAGTCATGTGTTTCTCATGTTTTATCCAGAAGGTGCTAACCAGAAAAAGAATTTACCCCCCAAAGTGCCTATAACTCCAATGCCAAGGTATTCAATCCTGGAGACCCCGGTGCTGAAGAAAGAACTGAGCAGGTTGGTAGTGTTTCTCCAGACTTCCTCTCATGCGGTCTCCTGTCAATAACCAGACCCTGCAAGTAGAATGACCCAGCGTCTGGCCCTTCAGGTCTGGGAGATGCAGCTGGCCCTTAGCCTGGGAGGGAAGTTCCGCAGTTTGCTCTGCACAGACTTGAGTAGGGTGAGTGGCTGGTTCTTTCTTAACTCTTACAGATGTAAGCTCCAGAAAGCTAAGAGTGAGGCCCCTGTGGTTACTTCTAGGAAGTAGTTCTTCCTGCTCCGTGCTGGTAGAAGTGGAACCCTAGCCATGCCAGCCAAGTGAGGGAAACAGTGTGAAATCTGTCATGGCAAGCATTGCTGCTCCTCAGTCTCCAGTACTTGGTGAAGTCAGTGTTCTCACTGTCCCCACTAGAAACATCTTTGGCACGCATAGCCTTTAGAGGAGGCTTAGTTGGCATGTGGCCACATAGTCAGCTTTGCATGCCCGACAGAGTCAGGCTTGTAAGAAAGATTTCCGCCGGGCGGTGGTGGCGCACGCCTTTAATCCCAGCACTTGGGAGGCAGAGGCAGGCGGATTTCTGAGTTCGAGGCCAGCCTGGTCTACAGAGTGAGTTCCAGGACAGCCAGGGCTACACAGAGAAACCCTGTCTCAAAAAACCAAAAAAAAAAAAAAAAGAGAAAGATTTCAGTCCACTCAAGCCACGTGTAAGTCAGCAACAGAGTGTGGTGACAGGCCACACTGATGGACATTGACGCTCATCTGTCTCCACATGCAGGTTTGGAGTTCGTGCTCTGCCCAAACGCCAGATGGTCCTAAAACTGAAGGAGATTTTCCAGTACACTCACCAGACTTTGGAGTCAGACTCTGAGGATGAGATCCAGTCCTCCCAGATACCCCCAGAGGTACCTTGCAGCCAGGCATCTACCATTGAGACCTGCAACCCTTCAAGATCAGGAAGTTACACCCAGCTTAGGGCCACTGCAAGTCTTGGGACTCGAGGATCCAAGGGCCCCACTAAAAGCAAGAGCCTTCAACGACAAGGGAAGCACCTCAGTGAACGTGTTTCCCACCCAAGCAGGTTGCTGGCTGCCGAGCCTTCACACCCTGATGGCGACGCCCCGCTCCCAGCCTCCCAGGAGTCCATGGCTACCTCTGTGGATGGCAGTGACAACTCCTTTAGCTCTCAAAGGTAATGGAGGCAGCAAGGTCAGTCACATCATGTGTCCTTTGAGTGGTGAGTCTGAAAGGGCATTAGGAAAGCCTAATGGCCAATATCCACAAGCACATTGGTTTCTGGGCTTCCCTAGGAAGCCCACATGGCTTAAGTGTTCATTCCCTGAGTTACCACAGGCCTGAGGAGCCCTGTAGTTTCCTTATGTGCCTGAGTTTTCTGGATGTGTCTGGAGGAGGGAGATCTCACCTAGACTGGCCTGGCCTGGGAACCAGGAACCACAGAAATCTATAGGACATCATCAAGGAGTCCTGTCACATGTCAGGCCCAGCAGAACCATGGAAACAGTCATTCCCTCAAAGGGCTTTCTGGTCTTGGGGGCTGTAGAAAAGGGGTGTCCCATGACATCGTTGTTTTTTTCAGCTCCTCTGGTGAGTTTGGAGCTGCCTTCGAGTCTGCAGGTGAAGACAAGGATGAGGAGGATGGTCTCACCGCATCACAGGTAGCAGTCCGGGCTGCAGACGCAGAGGAGGCGGTGCGGCGCTACATCTGCTCCAAGCCTGCCCTGCACAGGAAGGTCCTGATGTACCAGCCTCTGGAGCTGGCTGAGCTGCAGGCTGAGCTGAAGCAGCATGGCATCCCTGTGGCCATGGGCAAGCTGCTCGACATCCTGGATGCTCAGTGCATCACCTTCACAACTGCTGCAGCCCGAAAGGAGAAGCTCAAACAGAAGAGACGGCAGCCCGTGGGCCGAAAGAAAAAGCATCAGAAATGACAAGCCTCCACCTAGTAGACCTGCCAGAGGGCCTGAGCACTTAGTGTGAGTCAGGTCTCCACAGTCTGTCGTAGGACATGGGCCTGTGTCTATGTAAAGGACAAGACCCCCAGCCTACTTTCTCTCCTGCACTCCAGCTCCACGTGTCACCCTTGGACTCAGAGCAGACCCACCCCCTCAGCCAGTGCCAGTTTTCCCCCTTTGGCCCAAGCAGGGCCCCCATCCTGTGTGTTCCTGAAAGGCAGTGGGCCACACCAGTGACCAGGGTAAGACCCAAGCCTTCTTCCCCTGTCTTTCTGTGTCCAGCACACCCAAGCACAGCTGCCCTGTAGTATATTCTGGGAAGGGCATTGGGTCCAGCCTGCCTTCTTAGCATTGAAACCAGCCCAGCCATCATGGCAGACCAGACACCGACAGGCGACCTACACCTCTATGTCATAGTGCTCCTCCACTCTGTGCCTGCCCAGATACTTGCCACTGTCACCAGCATTCTTCAAGCAGGACTTTGAGTAGAGCCCAGTACAGCTATGGAGCCCCCCAACCTCAAAGTAAGCAAGCTGTTTGTGGGCTTCATCCATTTGTGTTAATCCTCCTTGACCCAGTATGGATGCCGGGACCAGAAAAAAACCAGAAGTTTGGGTTTCCACAGCCTGTGAATGTCCTTGGGTGTTTTAAATACAGTGAAGTTGTTTTATATGATGTGCAATAAAAACAAGGTTTTATTTAAAAATAAATAAATAAACCTAGACCCTCCTCTCTGGGAAAGCCAGAGGAACACAGTGAGCTTGGGCCCCTCTGCCCTGGCGCCCACCAACGCCTTTGCATGTGTTCTTATCTTGGGGTGCCAAGGCTGCATACTGTCCGCTGATCCCCACTTGTTCTCACTGTCTGTGTTCACACTAACGGGTCCTCACAGGCACTGGCTCCAGCTGCTGCTGCTCAGGAAAGTGCCAGGCTGGGCCTGTTGGGCCCACTGAGTCAGCTTGTCTTGTTAACACTGACCCGGAACTGTGCCAGGCTACATGGAAAGAAGGGTCAGCCAGCCATTCCTTCAGGAGCTGGAGGGTGGCCTGGTGCTAGAGCACCTGCCTACTCTACCTAAGGCTCTGGGTTCAGTTCTCAGCACTGCAACAAGAAAGAAAGCCATGACATCAAGGATAGACTCCTGGGAAAGATTTCTGAGCTGATCTTAGAGGCCAGCAGTGTTGAGGGAGGTGAGAACAAAGCTTGGTGTTTGCGGAATGTGTCCTGGTCATGGTCAGCCAGAGAAACCAGTTCTGCCTATGATGACCAGGCAGGCAGTTAGGAGCCCAGAGCCAGGGCTATCCCAATGGCAGATTCCTGAACCCCTGAATCTATGGATCCAGCATCATTCACCTGCTTTAAAACAGCCAGTTGCCGCCTCTGGAGGGGGAGGTAAAAATGAACCTCTGAAGCAAAGGTGTGGCCACCGTCCAGAACAGTGGCAGGTAAGCAGGGACCTTCCCACAAAGCACACTGGCTCCAACATCACAGCACTGGGTCAGCCTCTTGAAACCAAGATGCATGGCTGTCTGACCCTTCAGTGATGCTGAAGCCACATGGACCACTTATTGAATAAGGTGAGGAGAAGGCCTCTTCCAGAAACCACACTGTCTTTGTATGGTTAGCCCCACCACAGATGTGCGTTGAGCATAAGTAAATCATACGTGTCACCAGACATGGTCTGGGTGGACATGGAGGTCTGGGTAATGTGACCAGACCTCCAGCCTGTTCATTTCTGTCAACCCTTGCCATGGCCTAGGCTTGTCTACCTAAAGCAGTCTGTGTTGAGTCACAGCCTAGCTTGGATAAATGACAACTGGCTCAGTAAGGGAAACCACAGGGAAAGGCCCCTGACTGCAGGCTGGAAAGCCTTACACTCCCCAAGTTAGGAAGAACTGAACCCACTAACTGCCCTGCTGTTTGCTCTCAGGGAACAGAAAGTCTCAGAGTGAAGATGACCCTGGAGAAATGTATGATATGTGTATGTGTGTGCATGAGTGCCCACATGCACATGCAAACACATATGCATGTACACACACACACACACACACACACACACACACACACACACACACAAAGAATAGGGGGCTGGTGGCCATTACTGGGAGGAGAGGAAGGAGCTAGCACCAGGATGTTCCCCAAGATCCTCAGGAAGGAGGTTATTTCCTCTCCTGCCAGATCTCTGGAGGAGACAGGCTGAATCTCTTGGGCCTATTGTGTGACAGGCCTACAAGGCCCCTGTGGTTTCCAACATCTGGTAGGCACCTGGTTCAGGCATCTTTGCTGCACCCTTTGGCCAGGACTATAGCTATGCTCTGTCTGCCTAGAGCCTTCTCAGGCTTCTCATGGTCTGGCACAGTGTCCTCCAGCTCCTGGCCATCTCAGTAGGGAAGGAGATGGGCAGGAGTTGTCCTGAAATGGCATTTCTAACCTTCCCTCAATGGGAAACAAGAATTAATGGTCACAGGTGCCTCCCACACCCCTGCACTCGCAGGCTGCCACCAACATCGGAACTCAGCAGACTGTCACTCCATGTGTTTGCTGAAGAGCCCCTGTCACTTGGCTACCACCTTGTCACCTAACTCACTCAGAGCTGTCACAGTAAATGGCTTCCCCTCCTCCCCCCATGCTAGAACACATTCTAAACAGTCCGTTTATTGCAAGCTTTTTTTTTTCTGTTTTGATCGCTCTCAGCCATGTCCTTAACCTTCCTTCCCTGTCAGAGCAGGACGCCTACTGAGGCCCATCTTCAGGGACAGAGTGTGACTGTCCTGCTGTCAACAGCTGCACGCTGCATTTCAGGATCTACTGACTCACAGGGAGACATAAGATAGGGCTAGGTCAGAAGTACCTCTGGGGTGAAAAGGACGTGGTCTAATAAGAGAAAGACCACAGGGTATCAAACCCTGGAAGTGTACAGGCATTCAGTCCTATTGGCTGTCTCAGCAGCGTGACCTAAACTCAGGTGCTGACTTCCTCCCTGCTCCCTTGCTTCCCCACCCCCCACCTACTGACGGAGTCTGTTGTCAGAGGATGGAGGGTGACATGTCAACAATTTTGGCACTGTGCCATCCTGGGCACATGCTGTGGGGATGCTCAGTCCCAGAATGGAGACCCAACGTCATTTCTCCACTCTGGGGGATGTGACAGAACCAAAGAGGTGAGCCTGGGGCCAACCAGCTTACCAATTTGTCAGTGAGGCTGTTAGCTTTTAAAACTAGACAGGAAGGAAGGTTGAGGTGGAGGACAGGAAGAGCTGAGGAGCCGGAGCCGCAGTGACAGTGGGTGGGCTCCTGGGGACTACAGGATGTGGTGGGTCTGTCACTCCTTGCCCTGGCGTGATCAGTGTGGTAAACTCCCCTGATCTCTTCAGAGGTTTCCTCAGCTCTGGACAGACCAAGGCCTCAGCCTCAGCTGGCCTGCCACTGACTACCCAAGGCATCCAACCATAACCATGGCCTGCTCACGGGAGCAGAGCTGTGCTCAGGAGCGTGCAGGCGGAGCCCTTTAGCACCCTGAAGCGGCCACATTGGCAGGAAGGTAAGTAGCATCCAGAGTACAGTGCAGGAGCGAGGGAGGACTCAGGAACAGCTAGCTGGTAGGGAGGCCAGAGGCTCTTGAGGCCTGAGCTGTGCTGGGCATGAGGAGACTACAGAATGCTGAGCCCTGGGTGCCGGGAGTCGCTGGGGCTGGATGCCTCAGTGTGTGGTAAACTCATGTGTGCCCAGGACGATGATCCGGGACAAGTTCTAGGGGAGAAGACCCAGAACTTGGAGAAGTCCCTTTTCTTGGTGATGGCATGGCCAGGGCAGGATGCTCTGCAGGTTGTTACGAGTGAGCAACACCACCATTGGAATCCTGCCCTCCCAGGCTGAGAGCCCAAGCAGGTGACCCTCTTGTGTTCAGTTCCCACCTGTAAGTGGAGTCACAGCTCCAGCACCTGCCCCACAGGTCAAGGCAAGTGCTACATACAGCTCCCAGGTCCAGCTCCCAGCTCTTCCATAAGTACCCCCTTCCCCCAGGGCTACTGATAGCCACACCCTGGGGTTAGTTAAAACTTGTCATTCTGAGATTGCTAACCACGGGAGGCCTCTGTAAGAGGTCTTGCTGAAAAGCCTAGTAAACGTTAAACACAGGCAGTGTTAACTATGGCATCCACCCTTGAACAGGCTTCTAGGCCCAGGGGCTCTTCCCAGTCCTTCCCCTACAGGCTGGTAATTTTTTAACCCAGGCTCACTTTAGCCTTCCTGCAAAGGCTGTATCTACCTTCCTGCTGGGAGGGCTAGATCTACCCACTTGCTGGGACTCCAGGTCAGTGCCAAGGTGTAGCCTTAAGGCTAAAGTTACTTCTCCCTTCAGGATGGTGATCTCAGAAACCAGATAGTTGCTATGGTGCTAGGTCAGGCCTCAGAAGGTAGATGAGGGCAGAGAGTAGGTTATACAAACAACCCAAGGTACTGTGGGTGGCTAGAGATATGAGCAGCACCCCCTCAGATTCTAAGCTCGGTGGGCCAAGGCAGGCATTTGGAAGGGAGGGAATCAGCAGGCTCAGGCTGGATCTGCGGACTTGGCAGAGAAGCATCGGACAGAATAGGCTCCACCAGACATAATGCTTGGCCAGAGCCAAGAAGCAATGATCTAGGCTCTTCTAAAACATGGTTACCTCATCCTCTTGTTCACTAGCAGTGATGAGATTATCTGGTGGGCATCCAATTACAGAAGGCAGTGGCTAGCCCTGGCCCATGCCCTGACAATAAATACCCCACTAGAAAGCACGACAGGCCCCTAGCATCCTGGCCTTTGGCATGGACAGGCTGACACTGAACCACCCCACTTGGTCCAACTACATTTGTATTTTTGCACAGTTGCCAACTTCAAAAGTCAAGATGTACTTTACATGTAGTAAGGTGAGCTAATGGCCCTGTGTGTGTGTTTAATCACCCCTTAGATCAATGTGTAGAAACTGGCACCCAAAGGCCTTGTGTGCTGCGTCTCAGGCAGAAGCAAGCCCAAGAGAAACTATTTGACATTTATCATTTTAGATTGGTTTGTCCAGGTTTTAAGTTCCCTGGAAATGGAATCCCAGAGCATATTCTTTTGTGGCCAGCTGTGCAGACATCTATAGGATAGGCTGGGCCAGGTGTGGACATCTGTAGGATAGGCTGGGCCAGGTGTGGACATCTGTAGGATAGGCTGGGCCAGGGTGAACATCTGTATGATAGGTTGGGCCAGGTGTGGATATCTGCATGATAGGCTGGGTCAGATGCGGATATGCATATAACATGCTGGGTCAGCAGTATGTGCCCTTTTTGTATTTCCCATACTACTGTTGATGGGTATTGGTTGATTTTACTACTTTGGCTAATTCTGAGTAAGGCTGTCAAGAACATTCTAGAACCCGTGACTTGGTGGAAATACATGCTTGTGATCCTAGATCTATCTTTTTCATCTCCTTCAGTGATGTTCTATAGTCTTTAGTGCAGAGGTTGCAAACTTTTTGCTGAGTTCATTCCCAGTATTTGAGTTTTTTATGATACCAGTTTTGATTTGGTTGTTGCTAGTACGGGGAAATAGATGGACTGTTTGTGAGCACTGACCCTGGGTCCAGAACCCTGCCAAACTCAGACATCAGTTCTAATCATTTGTTTATAGACAATTTTGAATTTTCTGTGTCTAACCATAGCTGCAAATATTTTATTTTTCATTGTGATACTTTCTTCTGTGTCTCTGTGTGTCTGTATCTCAGTTTTTAGTTCTTTGTTATTGTTATTGTTATTATTGTTAATGTGTGTGTGCACACATGCACATGTGTATCACGGCATGCATGTGGAGGTCAGAGGACAATCTCAGGACTCAGTTCTGTCCTTTGTTCTCTGGTTGCCACATTTGTGCAGCAAGCAATTTAGAACCCTCTAAGCCGCCTTGCCAGCCCCATCCTAACTTTTTAAAAAACTAAACCATTAAACAAAATACGTTATGCTTAGTGAGCAGAAGTCAGGACAGTACTCTATCTTTGCACTATTTAAATATTTTAATGAATATGTATTACTTTCATAAATCTGTAAGCGAGCTAGTGAGGTATAAGAAGCAGCATTTGCTAGTGAGATCTGAGCAATTAAAATTTATATAATAAAAAAATAATTCCTTAGTTCGACTACCAAGTACTTCCGGCTTTTTCCTGTAGAGAGACAAAATTGTATCCTGTTATAATTCTATTGTTATTTTTTTTAAGTTTTTAGAGTAACTTAATTTTTCAGTGAATGTGCACATGCGTGTCTCTGTATACATATGCACACGTGCTTGCAAGTGTACGCAGAGGCCCAGAGAGGGAAATGGATTCCTTGAAGTTGGAGTTGCAGTGGCTGTAAGCCACTTGATGTGGGTGCTGGGAACTGAACTTGGGTCTTCTGAAAGAGCAGCATGCGGTCTTAACCACTGCGCCATCCCTCCAGCCTCTGTATGCTATAATTTCACCTTTCGGTATAAGCATGTAACTGTGTTGTAGATCTGGGGCTATGGCTCACCGGCAGGTCATCACCTGCCTGCCACAGCTGAGACTCTGGTTTAACTCCTAGCGCCATACAAAAGGGATCGTCATTTAGTTTAACTACACTCAAAACTATACATTTTGTATAAATTATACCTTCAATAAGGTGTTTTGAACCTTTATGACATTAAAAGACAAAAAGTCTACCACGAAGCCTGGTGTGGTGGTGAGCTTTGAATCCAGCATTTGTCAGGCAGAGGCGGGCAGATCACTGTGGACTGGGGGTTAGCTTATACTACATAGTGAGTTCTAAGACATCCAGAGTTACATAATGCGACCCTATCTCAAAATAAAGAGTACACTACATACATTACTCTAGTTAGACACACGGAAGGCCTTAGTTTACTTTATGGCCTCATAGTATTGCAACATAGAATTGGACCAAATTTATTTTTATTAGTCTCTTCTTGAAAAGAAATTTACATTTTCACCCCTTCAACTTTTTCCGGTTGGGAATGTTTTATAAGCATTCTTGTAGCTGCATCCTTGAATATCTGTCTAATTATTTATTTAAAATAGACTCACACAAGTGGGGGCTAAGGAGAAGACTCAGTAAGAGCACTTGATGAGAACACGAATTCAGATGCCCAACACCCATGTAGAAAGCTAAGTGTGGCTGTTACTGTGGTGGGTGGAGACAGGATGATGGCTTGGGCTGGCTGGCCTAGATCTAGATTCGGTGAGAGACTCTGTCACAAAGTAGTAAGGTGGCCGGGTGGTGGTGGCACATGCCTTTAATCCCAGCACTTGGGAGGCAGAGGCAGGCGGATTTCTGAATTCGAGGCCAGCCTGGTCTACAGAGTGAGTTCTAGGACAGCTAGGGCTACACAGAGAAACCCTGTCTCGAAAAAAACAAAAAACAAAAAACAAAAACAAAAACAAAACAAAAAGGTGTTAAGCCAGGAGTCCCAGAGGGAAGTATGTGCTAGCTGTGGGGAGGTTTAGAAACGCCTAGCCATTGAGCTAGTCATGACATATCAAAATTAACTGTGTATGTGTGTGAGAGAGTATCTCTGTGTGTGTGTAATCCAGAGAGCTCTTGGTGGACGCAGCATTCATGACCAAAAAACAAAACAAAACAAAACCCAAAAACAAACAAACAAACAAACAAAAAACAAAGTAGTAAGGTGGAGGGAGAGAGATGGAGCAGGACATCTGATGTCCTGGCACATGCAGAGGCATCTGTACACGTGTCTGTACAGACATCATGTGTAGCAGAGAATTAGTTAAACTCCTTTGGCTCTCAGTGGGTCATGAATGCACAGCTCACTATACCAGCAGGCCAAGCTCTGTCTCTGTCACTCTGTGGCGTCCTATTTATAACCTCTGAACTTTGGCAATTTCACATGTATTCTAATCCCACTCACTTCCCCGTCCTTTTATATCCAACCTCCGTCCTTGTAACCTCTCCCCAAAAAGAAAAGAAAAGAAGAGGAGAAAGAGGAGGAAGAGGAGGAAGAAGAAAAAGAAGAAGCAAACAAACTCCCACTGACTGACCCTCTGGCCATGCCTGCTCCTGTCTATCAGCCTCTGTCACACCAGTCACCACGGTGCCGTCTCTGGTTGCCGTGCCATATCCACTCCTCCGTCTTTCCTGCCTCTCCATCATGTATTTCTTTGCCATAGTGGTGTTGGGAGCTGCAGTGGACCACACAGTGTACAGCTCTGTCCACACAGCTTCACTTGTAAATGCTCACTGCAGGGAGTCCTGGGTCTGATTTAAGGCCTCTGGCTTCTGCTACACCTTTGATGCTGGACCCTCACCAGGACTCCTCTCAGACATCCTGCTGTTGCCCAGAGTCATGGGGATCCTCTGGTTATGGACCCACCCTTCACATGCTCTCAAAGCTCATAGGTAGGCTATATGTAGGGGTGGGTCAACTCAAGGCCCTAGATGTGGGCCTGGGTGGTAGCTGAGTTGGTCTGCTTAGGTCTCCTCCGGGCCTCCCCTCCTCCAGGTGAGGAGCAGGGCTAGCTCTCTCCTATGTAGCCCTGGTTGAGGGGTAGGGCTACCTCTTTTCTCCCTCTCCCTCTCCTCCCCCTCCCTCTCCCTCTCCCTTTCCCCCTCCCTCTCCCCCTTCTCCTCCCCCTCTCCCTTTCCCCCTCCTCCTCTTCCTCTCCCCCTCCCCCTCTCCCTCTCCCTCTACCTCTGTGTGTGTGTGTGTGTGTGTGTGTGTGTGTCTGTCTGTCTGTCTGTCTGTCTGTCTGTCTGTCTGTCTGTGGTGGCCATCAAGAACTGGGGCTGGCTCTCCTGTGGCTGGATGAAGTGCCAGTCATAAGCAGGATTTCTAATGACAAATTCAATCTATAATTTTGGTTGAGGGGGTGTGTGGTCAAGTGGCAGAGTTTGCATAGCATGCACAAAGGGATCCATCCCCAGCACTACAAAAAATATTCCATCGTTTTTTATACAAATTTGTATTTCAACCACCTATGTGTTAAGATTGCTTGGTCTGCAGAGACGGCTCAGGTGTTAAGAGTATTTACTGTTCATGCTGAGGACCCAAGGTTTGTTCCCAGCTCCCAAATGGTACCAACTCACATCCATTTATAACTCCAGTTGCAGGGCACCTGACACCTTCTTCTGGCCCCCACAGGCACTGCACACACATGGTGAACATATGCAGGAAAAGCACTCATAAGACATAAAGTAATTAAACAAATCTTAAGAAACAGATTCCAAATACGGCCACATCCTCCTCAGGGCCTTGGCGTGCTGTCATATTTGCCAGTTACAGGAGACTCATGGCTCGGCAATTTGCCTCCTTGATTTATAGACGGCTTCTTTTCTACATGTTAGCTACTTATTTCTATGAATTATCCCCCTTTCTTTCATTTTTCTTTGTTTTGGATTTTATGAGACAGGGTTTCTCTGTGTAGCCCTGGCTGTCCTGGAACTCACTCTGTAGACCAAGCTGACCTTGAACTGAGAGATCTGCCTGCCTCTGCCTCCTGAGTGCCCGGTTTAAAGGCGTGCACCACCACTGCTGGCTGCTTGAATTTTTTTTTTTTAAAGATTTATTTGGGGGCTGGAGAACTGGCTCAGGAGTTAAGAGTACTGGCTGTTCTTCCACAGGACCCCAGCATGGAGATGGCGGGTCAGTGCCGTCTGTAAGTCTAGTTCCAAGGCACCAGAAGCTCTCTTCTTCTCTCCATGTACACCAGGCATATACATGGTGTACAGACATATGCAGGCAAATTCCCACACATGTAAAAATAAATATATTTTACAAATATTTATTTTTTATTCATGTGTATATGTTTGTGTGAGTATATGCCTCGGAGGTCAGCTGGAGCCACAGGCAGTTGTAAGCTCGTGATGTGGATACTGAGAACTGGCCTCAGGTCCTCTGGAAGGGCAGCAAGCATTTTTCATCACCGAGCCAACCCTCCAGCCCCTTTTTTCTTTGTCTGTCTAGTTATTTCCTCTGTCTATAAGGCTCTTCTCTTCACTATCTAATCTTTCTAATTTGTGTCTCTGTGTGTATTTGTCTGTGCGGTGCACATGTGTGCAAGTGCACATGCCTGTATATGTAGGTATGGAGGACACAGGTGAACATTGTCCTCTTGATCCATGTCCATATTTTTTTTTGAGACACTGAACCTATTTGGCTACTTTTGCTGGCCATCGAGCTGAGGGATCTGCCTGTTTCTGCTCCATCTCTGGGCTTTCACATGGATGCTGGGAATCCGAACCGAGGTTCTCGTCCTTGGACAGCTCCCAGCCTCATCAGCCTTCATGTGTGGGCAGCTGTTTCTGTGTTAAGAGAAGCCTCTGTGGCTAAAGCGTCTCTCCATCCCACCACAGAGACGCACAGCTCTTGCCTCCCTGCTGCTGTTCACATGCACATCACCAGTCGCCTTAGGAACCCTTTCTCTTCCTTCTCCTTTATTAACATTGTCCCTGCCTTTCCCGACTCACAAGATACTTCGTGCAGTTTGTTCACTTTCATAGTCCCCGTGTCTACATCTCATAAGGGACCCTCAATAAATATCTCTTGGTAAATCTTATCTGTAATTTAACACTTGGAAGGATGAGGTAGGAAGACTCTATAAAGCAAACACCAGGCCAACCAGGGCCACACTACAAGACTATCTCACAAACAAACAAGCAAGCAAACATATTTGTAGATTAGAGACTAGGGAGATGGCTCAGTGGGCAGAAACACTTGCTGAACAACCATGAGGACCTGAGTTCAAGTCCTTAGCACAGACCATGTGTGGGGCCCATCTCCAGCTGGGTCCCACAAAGTCTCCGGTTTGGCAGGAGATAGGATGTAGACGGCTGCTGTCTCTGTCTCTGTCTCTGTAGCTGCCCCTGCCCACGGGTGGTCCAAAGCAGAGCACCAGTGGGGAAGGTCTGCTTCTGCCTGCCCTGAAGTACTTCAAGTACTTCGGGAGAGCCGGCGGGTTCTGAAGTGTTACAGTTCTTTGCTAAGCCCGGAAGTGCCGGCTAGGTAGCAGGGAAAGAGAATAGATCTCTTGCCCAGTGTTAACAGCTCTGGAGCCGGCTAGTAGGTGAAGAGGGGAGGGTCCCAGACAGAAACTCTCCGACGACAGGATGGTTCTTGCGCTTTATTTCTCAATTAACCTCAATATATACAGTTTGGGATGGGTGAAGGTTTTAGCAGTAGGTAATCCCATTGGCTTAGTCTGAGGTTTTGGGGATGCCTCATATGCATGTGGGGAGAGCCTGGGGCACTATTCCTACGTCACCCGATGGTCTTAGACCTCCCAACCTCTCTCTGTGGGAGGGGCTGTGAAGGGCGGAAGCTGGGAGAGACAGGGGGCCAGGAACAGAGCTGAACGCCTGCCATCCCAAAAGGGTCTCCGGGGTTCAGAAGCTCGTTCGACTGGGCTCTCTCATAGCTCAGCGCCCCACAATTCCCTCTCTTTTCTTTTATAAAGGAGAGGTGTCATTAGAATAAATGTCTCCTATGTTGGAAACAGTTTGATACTGAACCAAGACCTGATTGGTAGTTATCTTTGCAATGTTACTCATCTGTTGCTTTAGAAACTGAATGAGGCAGGGTGCCAAGAGAAGCAAGGCTCCAATGGCTAGTATGGGGCCAAGGAGGGGGAGAATCCAAGCCATCAAGGGGTTAGAATACCAAGGGGCAGGGGTGTTGGGAGTATAGCGAGCCCGGAGGTTCCCCCGGAGCTCTTTGAGCATTTGTACATCTTGTTCTACCAGCCCAGACTCATTGACATAGAAGCAACATTCCTCCCCCAGCAAAACACAAGTCCTGCCCTGTTCAGCAGTCAACAAGTCCAGGGCCCTCCAGTTTGGGAGAGCAACTCCTGCTAAAGAGGTTATTTGGCGTTGAAGAGATTCAAGGCTGTCTGTTGTAGAGGCCATTGCCTGGTCAAGCTTGTCCTGGAAGTCTCCAGCCAGATGCTGTGTTTGGACAAGGGCTGCCCCAGCAGTTCCAGTAGCACTAAGTGAAACAGCAAGGCCTAGTCCAATGAGCAGAGGGATGAAGATCTCTCTTCTTCCGGCTTCCTCCCATCTGTAAGGCGAGCTCTTCAGGTTCATAGAGATAAACCTAAGGAATAACAATCACGGGGGCGCAGGAGCCTTGAAAATGAGGGTTGATACAGGCACCTGTAGTGCCCTTGCACCAGAGGAGGGCAGGGGGTGGGTCCCACAACCATGTGCTGTGTGTACATCTATAACTCCAGCACTGTGGGGTACAGAGACAGAGGGTCTCTGGGCCACTGTCTGTCCAGGTTCAGTGAGAGAGCTTGTGTCAGTGGAGTAATGCAGAATGTGACACAAGACACCTGGCATCCTCTTTTGGCCTCTCCAGGTGTGTGTACATCACACAGACCTGTGAACATATATTATACACTCACTGTCAAACACTCACATACTTCCAAGTTTTACTAGTTGAATGAATGGATGAATAAAAATTATATATTCTAGTTAACAAACATTTTCCATTTTTTTAAAAGGCAAGGACTTGCTATGTAGCCCAGATTCTTCTCAAGTTTATATTCCTCCTGCCCCCACCTCCAAGCTTCCAGGATTAAAGCCATCTGCCACCACACCCAGTGATCCAGTTTTCAAACCATGGTCTCCATCTTAGATCAGCATCCATGCTTCCCAGCCATGTGACCTTAGGAAAGCTACCAAACCTTGGTATTCTGTCTCTGAAATAGAAGAGGTAAAGGGAGAGAGGATCTTCATTGTAAGTAAACTGAATGATGCAGATATGGAGCTCAGCTGAGTGTGTGGGATGCAGTATGTGTTTGGCATATGGCAGATATGGAGCTCAGCTGAGTGTGTGGGATGCAGTATGTGTATGCCATCATACGACATTAGCTGAATGCTGATAGGAACGGGGCATTGTCCCCAAGAGTAAAAGAAAGCCAACTGAAAATCTGCCCAAATATACCCAACAGAATTCTATATAGAGCTACTCCTGATATACACACAGCAAAGGCTGCTCAAATATTATACCCAACCATTTTATACAGAGCTACTCCTGATATACACACAGTGCAGGCTGCTCAAATATTATACCCAACCGTTCTATACAGAGCTACTCCTGATATATATATATATATATATATATATATATATATATATATATATACAAAGGCTGCCCAAATATTATACCCAACCATTTTATACAGAGCTACTCCTGATATATACAAAGCAAAGGCTGCCCAAATATTATACTCAACCGTTCTATGCAGAGCTACTCCTGATATATACACAGCAAAGGCTGCTGGCCAGCACTGGTGCAGGGAAAGGCAGACAAGTTACCAATGCAGGGACGTTGTTCAAAGCAAGTGACAATTCAGAAATAAGAAGATGAAATGTGGGGCTGGAGAGATGGCTCAGCAGTTAAGGGCACATACAAGGGGACATGCTATTCTTGCAGAGGACCAACATTGGTCCCAAGCACATGCCTTAACAACCTATAATGTCAACTCCAGCAGATCTGACACTTTCTTCTGGCCTCTGTCGGCACACGCATGCATGTGCACAAACCCACATAGGCACGAACACACACACATAAACAAAATATGTCCCTTATTTTAAAAGATGAAATTATTCTTACTGAAAAGCCAAAAGCTTGAAGAAAAAAAACAAAAACAAAAACAAACAGGAGAGTGACACACCAACAAAATGCTTAGTTCACTGAAATGCGATGAAATAAAAAATTAACTGTCTTTTACACCAACAATTTTCAGAATGACAAAACTATTTTGTAAGTGCTTAGATGCAAGTAAGAAACGTTTACTTTCCAAGCTCCAGATGAGAAAAAAATAGGGTTTTACCAGCGACGCTATAAAAGGATCTGTGTATTAGCACAAATCCAAACACGTACACAGCATCAGCCCTGATCCCCACCCCCACCCCCACTTTCTCCTTTGGAAAACTGCAAAAGCAAAAGTCAGGTGCTCTTACAGGGGTATAGAGAGAGTGGTGCCATCCTCTGCCAGCCTTACATTCCCAGGTTAGTCCATCCTCTGCCAGCCTTACATTCCCAGGTTAGTCCAGCTCATTGGACTTAACTAAGTCTCCTACATGGCTCTGTATGTAATGGTCATCCTTCTTACTGATAAACTTTTAGCAACTTCTTTATGAAAATGTTCATGTCGAGTTAAACTGACACCAATCCCCAGTGCAAGTTCAAAACCAGGAGTCTGTGACAACAGTCACCTCCTCAGCTAATCACTGAGAACCCGGGGCAGCCAGTGCTGGCCAGATTGTTGGTAGTAAGACAACCATTCCCAGGTCGTCTTAAACAGGACTGCTGCAGTAGTATTGGACTGTGACCTCTGCTCACCCCCTCTCCCGTGTTTCTTTTCTAGAACTATAAACTATGGGTGATTGGTCTCTGCCTACGAGTCCCTAAGGGACTGCTTGGCCCCTGTACCCGGTGAGGCAGACCATAAATGGGACAGGCTGCAGGAGAGCTTCAAACAAGCAGCTGGCTGTGGCAGAAGAGTGTGAGCAGGTGGGATGGCATGGCTTTACCTCTTGCCAGCTCTGTATCAATGTCCTCAGCAGGAAATGGTATTGTCTGGAGGCCCAGAGGCCCCAGCTTCATGAAGGCCAGGAAAGCTGGGTGAAGTAGCTATCCTGTTGCTCTGAGAGCTTTCTCCCCACTTCTTTCCTTTTCTTTAAAAAAAAAAAAATCAAAATACTCCTTTTTAGAGCAGTTTTAGGCTCACAGAGGAACGATGAGTGGGTTCCATGCACTGCTGCCTGCCGGGCATACTCCTTATCCGGGGCTGCATTTGTTACAGTGAAGACCCTCAGGTTCTTAGCTTAGCTGACACAGCATGATTGCACAAGTCCAGGTGACTCTATCATCCCCACTTGCATAGTGTAGTGACACCCACTCACCCAGCGTTACAGTGTCATGCAGAGCAGGGCCACTACCTGCGTTTTTTCCCCTAGCCCCCCCCCCCCCCATATCACCCCCCTTCCATTCTCTGCCTTTCCCAGATGCGCGTTAGATCGGCTTGTGCACTGTCCCCTTCCCAGACTATGACTTCACAAATGAGGAAAACTGGGTGTAGTGAAGTGACAGCCTATCTGGGCTCACCCAGCTAGCAGGTGTCAGAGCTAGAGTCCAAGTCCTGTTCACTTGGTCCCCGCATCTTTATGATTATTTTCCCTAGCCAGGAGACAACAGATGTTCCCCAGGGTGCAGCCTTGGCTCTGTCTTCACAGCTTCTGGCTGCAAACACAGACTCCATGAGAAAGCAAGAGGTGTGGACAGATAGACAGACATGCCTGGCCTACAATGCTGGCTCCCCAGCTGAGCAGGTGAAAACCCTTGTGGAACTGTTGGCTGGGAAGGGCAGTCAGCTGCTACAGGCCCATAACAAAATGCCAGACCCTCCACTGGGATCCCAAAGCAATGGTAAGTCTTCCATGGGGGAGGGGGAGGGGCAGGAGGAGGGGCAGGGACAGGGGGAGGGGGAGGGTAGACAACAGGGGAGGCACCTGAACCCTCTCACCTTGCCCTGGCACCTTACCTTCTTGTCCTGTGTCCTGCAGAGTCAAGGCTACGGAAGCATTGTGAGGCCCTGCTGAGCAGGGTGGGAAATGACCCAGAACTGGGCAGTCCCTCACACCGGCTGGCCAGCCTCATGCTGGTAGAGGGCCTGACAGACCTGCAGCTAAAGGAGCATGACTTCACACAGGTGGAGGCCACACGTGGGCTCTGGCGCCCTGCCAGAGCCATCACTCTGGACAGGCTCTTCCTGCCTCTGTCCCGGGTATCCATCCCACCTCGAGTCTCTCTCACCATTGGAGTGGCTGGCGTGGGCAAAACCACGCTGGTGAGGCATTTTGTTCGTTGCTGGGCCAGAGGACAAGTGGGCAAGGGCTTCTCATGGGTTCTGCCCTTAACCTTTCGCGATCTTAACACCTATGAGAAACTGTCTGCAGACAGACTCATCTCCATGTTCTCAAACGCTGGGGACACTAGTCTGATGGTGACGGCTCCGGACAGAGTCCTCCTGGTCCTTGATGGCTTGGATGAGTGTAAGACACCCCTGGAATTCTCCAATACCATGGCCTGCACAGACCCAAAGAAGGAGATCCAGGTAGACCACCTGATCACTAACATCATCCGAGGCAACCTCTTTCCAGAAATTTCTGTCTGGATCACTTCCCGGCCCAGTGCTGCTGGTCAGATCCCTGGGGGCCTAGTGGACCGGATGACTGAGATTCGGGGCCTTACTGAGGAGGAGATCAAAGTGTGTCTGAAGCAGATATTTCCGGAGGACCAGAACCTCTTAGGTCAGATTCTGAGTCAAGTGCAGGCCAACAGGGCTCTGTATCTGATGTGCACCATACCAGCCTTTTGTAGGCTCATGGGGCTGGCACTGGGTCACTTATACCGCACCAGGCTGGGTGTCCAAGACATAGAGCTGTCGTTGCCTCAGACCCTGTGTGAGCTCTACTCTTGGTATTTCAGAATGGCTCTTGGTGGGGAGGGACAGGACAAGGGAAAGGTAAGTCCTAGGATCGAGCAGATGACCCAGGGAGCTCGCAAAATGGTGGGGACATTGGGCCGCCTGGCCTTCCATGGGCTGGTCAAGAAGAAATACGTGTTTTATGAGCAAGACATAAAGGCGTTTGGAGTGGACCTTGCTCTTCTGCAGAGCACTCTGTGCAGCTACCTCCTGCAGCGGGAAGAGACCCTGGCCTCCTCGGTAGCTTACTGCTTCATTCACCTATCTCTGCAAGAATTTGTGGCAGCCACATATTACTATAGTGCATCCAAGAGGGCTATTTTTGACCTCTTCACTGAGAGTGGCATGTCTTGGCCCAAGTTGGGTTTCCTCGCCCATTTCAGATGTGCAGCCCAGCGGGCCACACAAGCTAAGGATGGGAGGCTGGACGTGTTCCTGCGCTTCCTCTCTGGCCTCTTATCCCCAAGGGTCAATACTCTGTTGGCCGGCTCCCTGTTGGCCCAGGGTGAGCATCAGAGCTACCGAGACCAGGTGGCTGAGGTCCTCCAAGGCTTCCTACATCCTGACACTGCAGTCTGTGCACGTGCCATCAATGTCTTGTACTGCCTGAGTGAGCTGCGGCACACAGAACTGGCCCGCAGTGTGGAGGAGGCCATGCGGACTGGGACTTTGGCTGAGATGACCAGCCCCTCACACCGCACTGCTCTGGCCTACCTCCTGCAGATGTCTGATCTCTGCTTCCAGGAGGCTGACTTCTCCCTGTGCCTCAGCCAGCGTGTCCTCCAGAGCCTGCTTCCTCAGCTGCTCTATTGTCAGAGCCTCAGGTGGGTAGGGGTCCAGGCAGGGAGGAAGGGCAAAGGAGAAAGATTTGGAATGGTTCTCGCTTCATCATGCCCCTCTCCCTGCAGCCTGCTGAGATTGCTAGAGTTTCACAGCTGCGTGCTAAACCATCATAGCAACTGATTTAGTTCTGGAAGCCACCAGTCTGAGGTCAAGGCACGGGCAGTCCTCTCGTGAAACCATGTCAGGAGGGCCCTTCCTGCCTCTGGAGCTCCTGTGGGCCAGCAGTCTTTGCTGCTCCCTATCCTCCTCGGTCACATGACCATCTGCCCCTGTGTCTGTGTCTACACCCGGCACTCACTTTTCCTATAAAGCCATTATCACACTGGATTATTATAGGTCTGCCCTACGTCAGTGTGATATCCCCCTAGCTATTACATCTGCAATGAGCCTTACATCCATATGAAGCTACATTCTTGAGAGAGCAAGGTTAGAATTTCAACATGGAAATACAACCAAACTCAGGAGACCCTCTGAGACCAGGCATTGTGACTCATACATGCAATCCCAGCAGTCAAGAGGCTGAGGCAGAAAGACTGCTGAGTCCTAGGACAGCCTGGGCTACATCACAAGATTGTGTGTGTGTGTGTGTATGTATAAAACAAAGACTGTGTAAGTCAGTTGACAGAAGCTTCGCCCTCAGTCATACTCAGAGCCAAGCAAGCAAATAGGAAAAGATGTCGAAATGTCAGGACCTGAGAGTGGTTTTGGCACCCTCAGAAGTAAAGCTAGCCAGCAGAGTTCTACACAGTGGACAGAGCTGCAGTGACAACACACTGCAAGATGTCACTTAAGAGGAACAACACAGACCCTCAGGTTGCCTCGGGTTATCTCAGGTTACCCCACAGGGAAGTCTGGGCATCACGAATGTGTGAGTCTATAGGTCTGAGCTGAAGCTGTAGGGCCACAGTTGTGAGACGGTGGAGGCTCCGCCCCGATCATGGGCTGCAGGACCACTCACTGTCATGGCTCTCTTGCCCAGGCTGGACAACAACCAGTTCCAGGACCCTGTGATGGAGTTGCTGGGCAGTGTGCTGAGTGGGAAGGACTGTCGAATTCAAAAGCTCAGGTAACCCAGCCCCCAGTGAATCTACCTGTTGAATGGCTAGGACATCTCTTCCCTTTCTGCTCAGTTAACCAGTGCCACCCTGGGAACAGGCATTGTTTTAGTGTGTGGCTTAGAGTGCAGTCTGTGCTTTCCTTCCCTTTTGAAAGTGCCAATGGATCGGTGCCTGTCTGTAAGAAGAGGGAAATGACCAGGGAGGCTTGGACTCCGTCAAGTCCTCACTATGCTGCCCCGACTCGGGCATTACCTTCTAGATGCTCCTGTCAGGATTTACTCTCTGAGCACAGGATTACATCTTAGGTGAAACTTTAAAAGCTTAAAGTCTAACTTTTAATTTAAATAAATTTAAGGTGAAATTTTAAAAATGTTTTTAGGCTTATTTATATGAATATTTTGCCTGCTTGCTTTTTGTGTCCACAGAGGTCAGAAGACAGTGTCAGATCTTTTGGATGGGAGTTAAGGAAGGTTGTGAGCCACCCTGTGGATGCTGGGAATCGAACCCAGAGCCTCTACAAAAATAAATGCTCTTAATACGCAAGCCTTCTCTCCAGCCTCAAAATCTTTTTTCTTTTTTGACACAGGGTCTCATTAGTCCAGTTTTGCCTCAAACTCACTATGTAGGTAAGGTGATCCTGAGCCTTGATCCTCCCGAGTGCTGGGGTTACAGCAATGTGCCATCAGACCCAGTTTATGCCATGCTGGGGTGGAATCCAGGTGTCATTCCTGCTAGGCAAGCACTTCACCTTCTTGAGCTAATTCTTAGTCTGTTTTCAAAAATATAAATTTAAAACTTTGTCTTTAGCTGGGTGCGATGTACATGCCTGTGATGCCAGCACTCTAGAGGCTGAGAGGAGGATTGCCTGGACTACACAGAGTGAGGTCCTATCTCAAATAAAATCAAATTACACTGCTTACGCTGTAATTGGAGAAAAGTCTGTATGCTGACTTAAATGCTTATGAAATGTCTACACTTTCAGACGTAAGCAACACTTGGGCTCGTGGACTGATCAGTGTGGAGATGGTAGGAAGGCTTCGGAGACCTGTGGAGTAATTTTAGAAAAAAGGCTTAGGGAGTAAGGTGGGGGCTGGCTGTGCCTTGCTAGTGAAGGGTAAAAATGTTATCCCTCCGGGAGAGAGATGGTCTTGACAGCTTCTCATGAATGTGCTGTGTCTCTCATGGATGTGCTGTGTCTCTCATGGATGTGCTGTGTCTCTCATGGATGTGCTGTGTCTCTCATGGATGTGCTGTGTCTCTCATGGATGTGCTGTGTCT